>SMGT01012351.1:84865-128364 GCA_004794575.1 Lanistes nyassanus
CCCCCCCCCCGCTGTATCAACAGAGGGTTAAAACAAACTAGCTTTTGGGAATGTGGTACGAAAACCCCATCAAAATTTTTGTGGGGATATAAATACCCATTACTATTCACACATCTGCATCATTGCTAAGAGTGCTAAGCATGTTTAGTGACTGAGAATATGCAGCTGAATAATAACTCACCCAGCCATGCAAGAGAAAACTCCTATACCCTGTCATACTTCTTCATTATCGAATATTGTATATCCACTCCATTATCACATTCAAAATACACACACACTCTCATTCTTAATGCTGGAAGGCAAAAAAAAACCCCATGAACCCTAATAACTGTAGACTGGAGGAGGGCATAAAAAAGATAAAGCCAAAAGTTAAAAACTAGGTGTTCATTGATAAATGACTTTGAAGTTCTACTACTCCTGGCACACAATATAAATTTTTGTGTCATTCAGATAAAGTTATCTTTCACTATCATCAAATATGTCAGCTGCAGTTAATGCAATAGTAACTAAGACTAGAACTTAGGTGCATTATCATTTAATATCACTGATTCAGCGAGTGCTCCCATGAAATAATCAGATAACAGCAAACACTTTTATATGTATAAACTGTCATTCCTTGTTCATGGAATAGTCATGAAAAGATGGATGGTGCTCTTACCTGTGATTTGCTTTTGTGGCTTCTGAAAGTTTTATGGACTTTGTCTCCAATTCTTTAGTTATTATAGTGAGATTCTCTTTCAGTTCGGTGTTATGGCACTCTGCTTGTTGAAGCCGTGCTTCCAGTTCACAGATTTGATCTTTGGCAGCACGAAAAACACTCCGTAACACAGACAATTCCTCTGAATTCCAGATAGTAGAGTCACGGAGATCAACTTTCTGATTGGGCTGAGCTGACGACTCCACTTCAAAACCTGGTTCTGAATGGAAAGCAAAAGTTGTTTTCCTCCCAAGAGACAAACTCAATATGCGAAATTGTTACATGCACCACAAATAAAACAAAACAACGTGAATAAAACAGAACAATGTAAACAAAACCAGAGACTTAATACTTTGTTATTGTTAATGTTATCCATCAGCATTATTTGTTCTCTGAGCTCTATGTAAGTGCTTCCAACAATAATGATGAAAATTGTAAGAGAAATAATAAAATGAAACCTGTTTTTAAAAAAAAGAGTGATTGTTTCAGTGTTTGTTTTAGGCTGTGCTATGCATCACTGACACATTGATAAGTCTGGAAACTACTCATTGTTTCATACTCTATCTGCACTTTCAGGATGTGTTTTTCTATCCAC
This sequence comes from Lanistes nyassanus, assembly GCA_004794575.1. NCBI lineage: Eukaryota > Metazoa > Mollusca > Gastropoda > Architaenioglossa > Ampullariidae > Lanistes > Lanistes nyassanus. Next base: position 86,158 of record SMGT01012351.1, read on the forward strand.
GACTGGTCGTGTGCTTTAGGGGATATTTTTCTGTCCGCACAGCTCCTGTAGCTAAAAGTTGCAATCAATGATGCCAAAGCACCTGAGGTCTGGATGCCTTGTGCTAGATAACATTTTAATGGAAAATTATTTCGTAAAAATTTGAAGGGAGTTACTGCCTTTACAGGCTCGTAAAATGACAAAATGTGGAAAGGAGACAAAAAAAAGTGGTACAAGCATGAGTTCTGAACTACAACCATTGATTTAAGGGGCTCTCTACAGTCTAATGCTGACTACCGACTTAACCACACAGCTACACACTAGCTTGGCTGAAAAATCATTCCTTATAATATAGGAAGCCGCTTCTAATTGTTGTAGAACCAATTTGGGGAATCGCTTTACAAGCCACTGCCAAAATTTAAAACAAACTTGAAAAACAGAAACATGTAATTTTAGTATCCTAATGTTATTGATCCCTAATTGTACAATAACAGCTGGCCATGCGGATAGGAGAATGTACACAGCCAGCCCACGTCTAGCGTGAAAGTCGTGCAGCAGGGTTTGTAGAGAAAAATGGTCACAAAATTCCAGGAGCTTTCCAGGAGTAGTTTTTAAATTTTCCAGGACCATTTAAATCAGTAATAATAGCAGTCTGCTATTGACAGCTATCATTTGAAATAACTGATATAATTAGGTAGTGATAAAAATAAAATGCCTGCAATGCAACCTCACTCCCTTACACAGTCACTGTCCAACTTTTACTCTTCTCTTACACAATGCTAAAATACAAGCAGATTCAGGGACTTCCCACACCATCAGTTTATTAACACACTATTCACACTATCCAACGCTAAAACTTTTTGCTCACGCACACAGAAACAGATACTCAATCATTTATACCAATGTTAAACACTATTATTGGGGGAGAATTCTTTAGTCTTTCACCTCACATGAACCTTTTTTTTTTTTTTTGCTTTCATTTCTGACTCTTGGAAATCAGCCTCCCCACCTCCTCTACATCTTTTTTAAGCTCTTTGCCTTTGGCCCTTAGACTACTTAGAGTATTGGATTCCACTATCAGATTAAATTTTCTCTGTGTTTCTGCATCTTTGGCTTTCTGGTCTGCAGAATTCTCCAAAGATGCAGAATTTTTAATCAGAGTTGGTCTCTTTTTTTCAGGCATGCAAGTTCTTCTTGAGCTTTACTTTTTTCTCCATTTCGTCTCCTTGCCTCTTGTTGTTTTTGATTTTTCAGATGCTGTTGATATTTAGACCTTGAAGCAGATGCATAAGACATCTCTTTGCTGATAACCATGTTGGCAACATCACCAACTGCTAGAACTGCCTGCAGAATGTCTTCTTCCCTTCAGCCTTTTTCTTTGCCAGGTTTTCTTCTGTAGTCTGTTTGTGCAGGCTCGATCCCCTCTCAACTGAGGCTTGACTATGTGAGAGCAACAGGAGATGCTGCGCCACACTCCACAACTCTATATGATTGTTCATGTGCTTGTGTACAACGGAATCAACTTGGTGGTCTTCTGCCTTGTGATCAAACTTTCGGAAACAGTTGCTGTCATCACCACCAAGGATGGACTCGCAGAATTTTGAATACTGTGTGATGACAGCATCACAATTTTCTCTCTTTACTTGGCCAGCTTCTGCCATGATTTCCAGTGTATTTTCAAGCAGTTCTTCTCTTTCTTTAATCACTGAGTGTTCTGTAGCAGCAATTTTATGTGGATTTAGCCATGACAGGTTCCTAACAAGAATCTGCTTGATGGGGATCTTCTGCAGCAGAAGCAAATAGTGTCCCTTGTCGGATGCTTTCTTAGTGAACATGCTATGTCTTGCCAAAAAGCCATCATCTCCTTTGCTGGGGTCTTTTAAGATGGCCTTGTCTTTTATGTCTAACAAATCAACAGTTTTTTTGCCGTCCATAACTGACAATTCGCTTCAGGTCTGTGATGAGTTCCTTTAAATCATCTGCAAGAAATGGAATCATGGGTCAGTCTGTTTGGTACAGTGTCAAGAAGGGTTCCACAGACTTTGCCACAGACAAGAAGAACTCGAGCTTTGATCTGATGAGTGGATCTCCCAGATGCTGAAGCAGATCACGATCAGACTTGCTTGACAGCTTGTCAGTTTCTTGCTCTTGACTGCAGAGCAATATGCCTCAAAGCTTGGCAACAATTTGAGCAGTCTCTCTGCCGGACCTTTGTTTTCCAGCCATCTGAGAACACAATACAATAAAATTCTAGACTGAACTAGAACTCATGTGATGCTTCATATGTCATTAGGAATTGAGATTTTTACTAGATATTGGATGCAAGATCACTTTTTATTATGTTGAATTTTTACACATTAAAGAGGAGTAATAAAACAGCGAATAAAATAAAAATGGCATTTGTCATTAATAAATAACACGGATTAATTTTTCACCAGCCACCGTGTGGACATACCTGTGGCGACAATATTTCAAAGGAAACTGGGTAGCTCCTGACACTCCAGAAAAATCTTCTCTCCTTGCAGGGAAGTCATGTAGCAGATGGTATGCAGCTGACAGCAGGGTTTCCAGGTCCCATGGAGTGGCTGAATAACCAGACCTGAAAGCATTGTGCAGTGTGTGGAGTCCACACATGCCAGTCTCTAGCAACTGGATGCTAGAAGCATAGACATCAGTATCCTTCTTCATTAGTTCTGCAGTGCCAGGTTAACATTTGGTCCATCCATGGAGATTTGAAGTTTTCAATGACCAAGCTTTACCACCAAAGGTCTCAGTTCTTTGAAGAGATCTGCAGCTGTTGCATGCCCCATAAAGCTTGAGTCAAAGTACTTTGTGACTACATGCTCCTTCTCCCAAAATCGAATGTAAACATCTAGTTGCTTCTCTTGCACTTCCTTGTTCAATGTTTCATCAAACCAAAGAACGTAACTCGAGACAGACTGGATGTTTTTCAACAGCTGTTTGGCAAAATATGGACCAAGTCTAAAGGCACATAAGTAAGATGCTTTGTTTTCAATGCAGCTAAAATCAGAAGCAATATTGCTGTCAGGAAACACAGCTCTGAAGACACTATTTACTCCAGCACACGAGCTATAACTGTAGTGTCCACAAATGCATTTTGCATTTCAATGTCCAAAGTATTTCAGCTTTAAGCACATCAGCAGAGCAAACATTCAATTTCTGCTGATGATCACTATGAAGATGAGTATTCTCAGCATTTGATAAAGGGACAGGTTTGGCTGAGATGGTGTCACTGGATACTGCTGCATGGGACTTGAAAAAAATGCTAACAGTGGCAACTGTGCTTTTTCCAACAATTCGTTCTTTGCGCTTCACACCTATCAAAAAGGCAAGCAACCACAATGGGAGTATTTAGTGTTTGATTATATATGATGGTTCTTATATTTATGTGTACTGTTACAGTTTAAAGAGAAATCTATTAATGTCCCTCAAAAATTAAAGATATACTGAAATAAACCTTTAATTAAACAAATAAAATAAAATGCATAAATAGAAGAAACATATGACTGCTGCTTGGGGTAATTAAAATAACAAGGAGAACTGTACCAAGCTTAAGGACGTGCCTGTATCTGCTCTTAAGCTTGGTACAGTTCTCCTTATTATTTTAAAATGCATAAATTTATTCTATGATTAGATCTGGAGGTCTGATTTTTGTTGGAGCCTTCCTCAAAAATGTGATGATTTAAATGAGCAAACAGTGTGGTATGCCATCAAAATTTTGCCAAGTGTAAATTAAGCATATGTTACTTAAAAAGAAAATTTGATCTGGGGTTATATTAACCCTTACAACTATGAAAATCATTTCTAAAGACCTTCAATTATATCAGCATAGCTAGTGTCTGCAGTTTTTCAATAAGGCAATTTACAAACGAGCCGACAGCGATGCGATGACAACAATTTTCCTACATGTTGGTTAATACTTATAAAAGTTCAATCTCTGAATCTGGGGCTTATTAATCCAATAACCATTAAAAATGTAGAAAAGCATTCTATACATCTTAATCTATGTCACTGTCAGCAGGTGTCACTGTCAGTCTTTGCAGTGTTTGAACAATTGAAACGAAAGTTTTGGCAGTGCTGTGTAAATTACAGGTATGTTAAAATGTATAGAATTGCAATCAAGATAATAAACAACCCTTAAAAATTTATTAAAAAATCACTTTATAGACATTAAGTAACAAAATATTTCAGCTGGTGTCTGTGCATTTCAAAAATAAATTGGTGATGATTTAAACCACCAAGCACCAACAGTTCTGTTAAATGTGGTACCGTAACATTTTGCAGATGAGCAGACAAGAAAAATGATTTCCATGACTTTTTCGTACATACTATATGACGAATAAAAAATGAAAGTTTTAACATGATTTTACATTCTCCATTTCAAACTCAACTGTTATATAGACCTCAAATTGTCTCCTCATGTCTGCACGGACTTTGGTAGTATCACCATAACCTTTGGTACAATTGTAAAATAATATACACTAGATTTAAGAGGTGGTTTTGTTTCAAATTAATAAATCCATTTGATTTGATTTTTATTTTTGTTGGTTCCCACAACCCCCACTATCAAAATTTGGCAGGAAAAGGAAAGAGTATGTAATTGCAAATTCAATAACTTACCTTTGCTGTGACTTCTGATTGCACTTTCCCCCATGTTGCTAATATAAGTAATATCAATCTATTTTCCACAGGCAGTACAGTAAGCAGCATCCCGGTTTTTTCCAACCTTTCAAAGCCATGATTTGTATACATCATTTTTTAACCAATAATTGCTGACAATGCACTTTCCATCTGGCATTTTCTGAACGCAAAATCTTTACAATTTGAATCGAGGATAGATATGACACTGCAAGCAACCGCATGCTCCTGATAATTGTGCTTGCCAGAAACGGTAACAGAAGTAACTCTAACCTGATTTGGAAAGTATGCATGATGGAAATTCAATCATGATCATTGAGGGTTTTGATTTTTTCAAAAGAGGCAAGTTTTCAGGAAGTGGGTCTCAAATTATATTTGACTCTTTCAAAATTCAAGGAGTTTTCCAGGACTGCTGCAGACGTTTTGATTTTCCAGAAGTTTTAAGGGCCCTAGAAAACACACCAAAATTTTCAAGGAGTTTCCAGTTGTATGAACCCTGTGCAGGTAACAGAATAAGCACCGCTAGCACACGACTGCAGCGTGCAGCTGGCCACTTCCTTAATTTTAAGGATTAGGACCTAATTTTTCTAAGGGAAAATATAGTCAACTTCTGACAATCACACCATATAACATCACTGTCTCAAACTGTTATCTAATAACATAATCTTACCTGTCTCAGTCATTCTTTGCTCTTTAACCTGATTCTTGATCTCTTCATCTGCTTTGAGCATCAAATGAACTTTTTCATACACTTTCTGGATGGATTCTGGATCGAAGGCTGAGACAAGCCTCATTCTTGGTTGGAATTTCGACTTTGCAGTTACTTTACCTTCAAATGCATTCTCTACAGTAGCAAAAGCTGGGGAAAACACCTCTAAAATCCAATCACCAGGCCCTAGGTCAGGTTTTTCTTTCTGGGGTAATTGGTTTTCTTCATTCATCTTCTTGTGTTCCATCGCTTGGGTTTGCAAACCTGAAAGTTCATTCTTTTCCTTTATTGTTCAGGCTTCAAAAGGAATGCAGGTGGAAATGATACATTTAGGTGTCTTTATATCAGTACATGCGTGTGTGTGTGTGTGTGCGTTTGTGTGTGATTATCAAATTCGTCGACTGTATCAGCACATTCATGGGCATGACTGCGTATCGAGGCAGCGTAAACAGAAACACGTAGAATTTTTCACATCGGCTGCTTGGGGCTTCTCAATAACTAAAAGAAAGTCGAAAACATACAACAAAAATATAAATATTATTCCTTAATTTCAGCATAAAAATACCTTTTCAATGGACCGTTACAATCCAGTCACACAATGAAAGCGTTACACCGATAGGAATGCGTAAATTTACGCATTTTGCTGTTTAAGCAGAATTGAAATTTGGAACTGTCAGGTAAAGCAGCCAAAGACGATCATGTATAATACAAGTGTACGAGAACTCCTTGATTTAACATAAAATACCTTTTGAATAAAAGATTACTTTGCACTATGAAAACGTTTGGAGCATGTGTATATGGTCACAAACATATAAACGAATTGTATCAAGTACCACCTACAGGTGCAGGCCTGCCTCGTGAATCATGTGACCGCAGAGCCTTATTTCATTGGTTTGTTAAATTGGTTCGTCTTCTAGTGGCCTTGTGTGGAGATACACTAGACACCTAACGGATAGAAAGATGGGGGATAGAGGTAGGTAATGTTTCCTTTCTATATGAACAGGTGCATTTTTATTCGAGTCATTTCAAAGTGGCTTGGAAACTGACGTAGTCAAAACTGTATTTATATTGAATTTGAATTGCGTGGAACGTGAAAGGGAGCAATACAGAAACGATTGAAACTAGCTAAGCAACTTGCATAAATGCACTAGTAAGCACGCACGTAGCACCCCTTGCAGTACCATAGGCCAGGGTCGTGTCATTGACTGCACTCTAATTTCAGAAGACGCGACTCTCAGACCACCACATGTACTGCCCGTAGTATTGATGACGTTAAGGCAGTCTCTTCTAACTGTTCATTGCGTTGACGTGTCAGTGTCTACGCGACCATTGTTTGAGAACCATATGTTTCCTTGCTTTTTCTTTCATATAAATCAGCCTAGATGTACCTAGATATAACTTGCATAGATTTTAAAGTTGTACTTGTAGTAGGATTTGAAACATCAAATTTCTAAACACACCCCGGTATATGTTTTAGAAACATTAGAGATCTCATTTAAGTAGGTGTAGAGTATTCAATTCAAATATCAAACATAGACCCACAAGAGGATGTCAGTGTAAACTTAAGGACTTCTGCAGCACCTGAAATACCTCTGTATATAGATACTAGGTCTTGAGTAGACCTACTACTATATGAAATTGTTTTTTAAGCTACTTGTATCACTTATGTCTGGATTTTGACTAATGCTACTTTACTAGTAATTTAGTATTCTGATTGTTTCCTCGTCTCATGATTAAATTTAAAATTACTTTTATTTAAAAGTCACACTTGGTTAGTACATATAGTGATTCATATATCAAGCAGTTGTATGGAAACATGCTTCACTCTCTAGTTAAAGACAGTGATTTAGACCAGTGATGCCCAGCCTACATCCCGTGGGCCACAATCAGCCTGCAGCTTTTGCCTATCCGGCCTGCCACATGTTGCATTTCTTTATCATAGACGGATTGAAACAAGGTTTTATAAGATAGAAAAGCCAAAGCATCCTGACCTACAATCGTTCACATTCCAAAGGATGGAAACAAATTTAGAAATGACTCTGTGCAGATAAAGATCTGCTTAAACATGTTAGCAAGAGGGACAAAGAAAGGCATTTATGTGCTATAACACTAGAGGATGTTCTGGCCTGCAAAGATCATGCTAAATTTTAATGTGCCCATGGGCAAAAAAAAGTTGGGCATCACTGATTGAGACTGCTCTAGCAAAGAGTGGAGGACAGTGTTATTTGTCACTGACATTTTGTGCAATTTACTGTAGTTGCCATTGACTCAATGGATACTTAATGGTATTTGTGTGCTGGGGAAACTAGTCTAGAGTAGTACAAGACTTGGGGAGATAGCTGATAATAGAATCTTTTTGCATTTGTTAACTGTGAGAAATCCAGGTCTCATTCGCTTGTCCATGTAGTTGTACATACTACCTCAGTACGTGTGTGTACATGTACTTTCGTGCTGCAGCTCATGTCTTTTCTGTCAGCTCTGTTTATCCTTGTTTGGCTGGGGTCAGTTGTTTTCATATGTGATGATTGTAGTAGGTCAGCGTTGGGTCTTGAAAAGTAAGTGCAGTGATTAAAATTAAACCAATGTTTTGAATATAAAATATTAACAAACAAGTTTTCATAGATTTTTGTACAAGACCTTATACTATAGTTTCAGTTTAGTTACCTTTTCTGCCCCCGCATCTTATGCTGCAAATTATACAATGTCTTTTATGATTGTCTGTAGCCAGTGTGCACTTGGTCTTTGTCATTTCACAAGTACAGTGTATTGTTTATTTTGAAGTCCATGTCAGAACATGTATACAGCATACGTAAAACTGTTTTGATAATGCAGCACTATGCACTAGGATGATATACTAAAGGTTGACATGGCATTATAAACTTGATAAAGTGAGTCAAGAAACTTTCCTTGTCTAGGACTTAAACTCTTAAACCCTGATGTCATATTCAAAGTACACGAAGTGCACCAGACTTCAATCAGAAGCTCATGCATGTGCATACTCACACACGTGCATGCACACATGCACAGCTATATATTCACACATGTATGCATAGACAGAGAGGAGGGGGAGGAATCATAAAATTGTGCTGAGCTTTCATGCATCTTCTGTTACTTGCACAGTCAGAATACCCTTGTATGCAGCACAGTTTATCTTTATTTTTCATTTCACCCATTTTGCACTAATTCTATCATAGCCTTGTAAAGGTAGGTAGACCCAGTGAGCTTTCTTCTTCTGTCAGGAAAGAACAATTTTTGGTCCAAACATACCAAACTGTCATACTTATTACCATTCCTAGCCGACAGGGAAGATGCAGGCATACATTCACATGTAATATGTGCGTTCCTATCATTGACACTAAACTCGTAAACACAGTCTGCTCTGGGCACAAATTACACCATTGCCTGCAGTGTATTGTATTGTAGGTACATGGTGCTCCCGTTGCAGGGGAATGTTCGAGGCATCATAAGGCATGTGTGATTGTTAGGATTCCCATCTTACAGTTAGAGGTGTTGTTAATTGTTATTTATATCAGTTTTACCCGTATGAAGCTTCAGTGTCAGAGGACCCAGCATTGTGGAAATAAACTGATTACTGGCTTTGCCAGACTTGTCCTGCTGAGAACTTTGTATGGGACTGAGAGGTCAGGGAATGTGTTATGTTGGGATGGATGGAAAGGTTAATTGCTAGAATGCTGAAGCACATGTTAGCCAAGTGTTGTGGAGGAAGGAAAGCAGGAAGAAGTTCTTGTTGCACATCTGGTTATGCCACAATCTCTGGCAAGCAGTTGCATATACCCTTAGTCTAGTGTTCATCCTTTGAAACAGCACAGGTTTTCCCCTTCAGAGTCAGCTTATACTTATCCCCGAGTCTCAGCCTTTGTAATGCAGTAAAGGATATTTCACTTAGTTTCACTTTCAGTATTATTTTGATTCCTCAGTATTTTTTATTACTAATATTACTATTGTTATTATACCATGAAATTTAGTGTCATATTCCATCAATAACATTTGCCTTGACTTTGTGTAGGAAATTTATTGGACACCAAACTTTTTTTTCGAAATATATCTACTAGTTTTTCTTAACTGGTTTAAGCTGCAACATTGTGAGACATTTAATATAATTTTAAAGTGTATTGTGGATATCTGGAGTTACTTTTCATTGAGAGGACATTTAGTTAGACATGATGCAATTGTTGCACTGCACATACTCATCTTAAACCCCACCCCCCAACCCCAGCCAAGGGAGTGGGGGGGGGGAGCCTGGATTGCTCAGTTGGTAGAGCTGCAGACTAGCAGGCAGAAGGTTGCTGTTTCAAATCCTGGTGTGGCCAAAGATTATTTCCTGGAGTTAATGTGAAAACTCCATTTGCCCATTGCCCGCACATTAAACTGCCTGTCTGCACTGGCCATCTTACTGCAGCTATCAGTTTGGTGGTTTTTTCAGTGCATAGCTTACAAATAGGACCCCATCTGCTCCATAGTCTGTCGTCCTGATATGCACCCAGTTTGTGTCAGGACATTAAGCAACCAATAACCAACCAATCAACCAACCTGCTCCCCCAAAGCGTGAAATGAACCAGTGCCTGTTTTGTCTGTTTTGGTAATCAGCCTTCCCTCTCTCTTCTTCAATGTCACTAACTTCTTTTTACTGACATCCAGCCCAAACATTCGATTATTAGAAGGAAACCAGCTTCACCAGACATAGGGAAATGAAAGTGCAAGGGATAGTAAGGGCAAGAAACAAGATAACTCACACTTTCCACGTTGGTGAAGGGAAAGCAGAAACCTTAGGCTGTGTCGTGGGTAGTTTTGTATGCCCATGTCTCTTCTAAGCAGTATGTGCCTGCAGATAACTCCTCCACCTGAATATTCTGAAACTATTAAATGTGCATAGCATGATGTTTTGGGCAAGTTGGTAATCATCTGAGTCTTGAGGAGTGACTGTCAAAACTAGTAGTGTGCTTTAAACTTCGTGCAGTTAGAAGGTATCATCCAGTGGGTGGCAGTGTAAGACATTGGTTCCACAGCGCATATGCATCAGCCATGCTGCACTTGCATTGCCCTTGTATGTTAATTATGTAAATTAACAGCTTTTATCACCTGTTTATTTTTTTCTGACCAGGAGAGAAAGAAGCTTTCGTCACGCTGTGCACAAATGACACATATGCTATAGGATGTCTAGTCCTGGGCTATTCTCTTCGAAGGGTAAAAACATCCCGGAAACTTGTTGTCATGGTGACACCTGGGGTGTCCGATGCCATGAGGTAAGCAGGGAAATTTAATCTTGCATCTGCACCAGTCCCAGGTCATAATTGGAGTATGGTGGTGGCAATGGGGGAGTGGGAGAATGACAGTCATGGTTCTGATAGTGATTAGAGGCAATAATAATAAAACTAATGAAGATAAAAGGTCGTGGTTCATGCATTAGCAGACTTTCAGTGCTAAACCATTGTACACTGCTGCATTACAGCAATAGGCAGAGTTAACCAAGGACCAGTAACAAAGTTTTGGGGGGAGAGGGATTCGTTTTTTTTTAAGCTGCATACATTGACATTTGCACAGATGCCTACAATGAAGCATGTATACAGAAGAATGAGCTGTATTTAAATATTTTAATTTGCTTAGGCATCTTTTGAATCCTTTGTTTTGGGTATGTCCTATCTCCATTCCAGGGTTTGGATAAGTGCATACCCTTATCTGTCTTTAAAGATCCAAGTTGTGACCTTCATGCTCAGCTTATTAACATTATGTTATATGACATTTATCTTAATATAAGGTAAAGCTATGTGATGACTAAGTGATGGTGACTGTTAGTGGCAGTAACTATGCCAATCTGCAGATCTTGCTTCCTTATAAATAGAATCTTTGTATTTCTGTGATCCTTCTCCTGCATAAGTCTGTGCTATTCTTTAAAAAGAAAACTGGAAAGTCAAAATATCCGAGCAGTCTTGGGATGCTGGCATACCCAAACGTTAGTAAAAGGTTTTCTCATTCTTGAGTCACTGAGCTGTGACTTCGAGTGCATCAGGCAGGGTAATGTTTTGGAATAATGCCACAACACTTTACTTCCCCAGTGCTTCAGAAAACTGCAGTTGCTGTGGAATAAGTGTCTGGCATTCCAGCAGCAGACAAAAGGGGCTGTTTTAATGGTTCACCAGCCAGAACCCAAGTCCCAGTTCAACACCTGCCCTTCAGGTGTGCTGGGTTTATTAGAGGGCATGAACTGTACGGATTATCACCAGGGCACATTTGGTCTGCAATCCTTGACATTGAACAGCGGAGAAAGATTACTAATTTTGCTTATAAAGCTAAATAATTGACACCATGCCTGCCAGCTATGAGGCACTTTTGGCTGATTTGTGACAGGTGGAAATATGAGTTAGAAAAGTACGGTCATTCTTCCCTCGCTCTTGCACTGTGTTTACACATGCACTCACACTAGGCTTATCTATTTCTTTTATTTAATATTTATTAACTTCTGAAGCAGTAAAATATTTGACAAATTTGCTTCTTTGTAAAATATTTTCCAAGCATTTCAAAGAGAAGAAAATGTATCTTCTTTTTGTTGTTTTGGTCTAGAAAAATGGCAACTGCTGTCATTTGACTCAACCATTTATTTATAGGACATTACTGCGTTTTGTTTGTTTGTTTGTTTGTTTTGGTACCCAAACTAGTCATTTGAAATTCACAAGCATGGGTTCATTTAAGCTTACATATTTTTATGCATGACTCGTTATGTGGATTATTAAAAAATTGTCGAACCTGAAAAGGCAAATTCACGGATTGGCTGTAATTTCTATCAAGTCAAGGAACTTTAGAAGCTGGTGGTGTTATTGTAGAGAACAAAGTAATAATGATTAACTAGAAAAAGAAGAAATTGTTTAGTAGGGGTGGGGATAAATGGTTGGAGATACTGAGAGGAGGGGAGAGTACGCTTAAAATAAAAGGTGCAAGCTTTACTCCTACTCGTCTTAGTATGTATAAATTAATAGTATAAATTATCAAGTAATTAGCGGGTGAAATATTAAATACAGCATGGGCAAAACTTTGTGCTACTTTATACATTCTAGAACGGTTTGAATCACAGGACAGTGATATTTCAGTTAAAGGGTTCTGTACCTTACTTGGCCACTTTGAGAAAGCTAAGCTTTTCTTAAAACCATGATCAAGATGTTTTTATTTTATACTAGCATTTGCATATTTTGGACATGTTTTGCCTGAATACATAATACAGGATTTTCAACATGATTTTAATAAGAAAATAATAGAATAAATGCCTGTAATTTTTTTAAATTTTTGCAGAAGTCAGCTACAGTCAGTATTCAACGTTGTCCAGCTTGTGGACTTACTTGATAGCCGAGATGAACGAAATCTAAGTTTGTTGGGTCGCCCAGATCTCAATGTTACTTTTACTAAATTGCATTGCTGGCGACTCACACAGTTTGAGAAGGGAGTCTTTTTAGATGCAGATACCCTGGTAAGTACCTTTCAGTAGTTGGACTGACACCTCATTTGTCATGACTTTTCTTGAAGGAAGTTTGGTAGCAGGCTGTTTAACGATGTGTTCTTACATAAATTCAGCAATAGATTGTTTCCCCATGGGTGTAAAATAGTGTGAATACCTCAGGATTATTCTAGACATTTACCTTCTGTCTTCTGTGCATTCTCAAGTCCCTCAGGACTGTCTTGGTAGTCTAATGGTAAAGGTGCGGCTTCTGAGGTGGGAGGTTGGTGATTTGCCCCCCTGGCCGACTTAAAAGCTTAAGTACTTGAGTAGCTACCCCGTGGCCCATTGTCAGTATAATGTGACTGAAGCCTGTATTGTGACAACAGTCCCAGTAAGGCAGCATGTTAACTAGTCGTAGGCAACACCATCCTGATGTACACATTTGTTTGCAACTAGATGTTAAGGAATAGAAACCAAACCGTAAAACCATAATTGCCCCAGGATGTTGTAAGGTCTCATTTCTATATACTATTTTGGTGAATATGTACATATTTTATTTATATCCCACTTGCAGTGAGCCTTTCATTGTGTGTACCCCTATGTTTCAGGTTTTGCAAAATGTGGATGAACTTTTTGACAGAGAAGAGCTGTCAGCTGCGCCAGATCCAGGCTGGCCTGACTGCTTTAACTCTGGTGTGTTTGTGTTCAAACCGTCAGAAGAAACCTATGCAAGACTTCTTCAGTTTGCACTCACTTGCGGATCTTTTGATGGTATGCTTGCTGTGTTGTCTCCACATTTTTTATTGTTGTGTGAGGATGTGGCATGCACGTACAGACGCATGCAGGCATATGCACATCTTGCCCTTCATTGTTGTTGCTTTTATTGTATCTAGGTGAAAAATAAGCTCACAAAGAAAAAAGAATTTTGTTGGGTTTTTTGGTTTTCTTTGAGCCATGCTCAAATCTACAGAAACATCAGCTCATTTCACCAAAGTATGGACACCACAAAGTGAAAAAATAAGTATGCCTGAATGGGGTGCTGGACTTCTCAGGTCATGCTGTGCGAAATCTGAATTAGACATTTTGATGTGTCTCCAGTTCACTCTGATTGGCTGGAGATTGGTGGCTATTTTATGTAGAGGTGTGGAACTCGGAGAAATACAACTTACTTGCATTTACATTGCCTTGATCTGTTCTTTGGCACACATTCAAATGCAACAGCTATTGAACTCAACTACACAAATTAAGGTGTGGCCTTTGTTGTCTTCAGCTACTTCAGTAGATTAGAAATTGGCATTTGTCACTACAGAGGACTTTAAGAATTAAGATGAAAAGAATTGTTAATGGCTGACAATAGCCCACAAAGCCTATGTAAAATGCCATCAGATGGTCACTGTTTATGGTAAACAACTCCGGACCTTTTTTTGCGAAACAAGGATGGGCAACACAAGTTTTCTGTTGTATAACTTTTAAAAATGTGTTGTTATTGCATCACCTAAGTATGAAGTGTTTTTAAATAAAGTAAGAAGATAACAATCTAAAAATTTTAGTGGCAGAACAAGCTTTTATCATAAGCTACAGCCTTATTGCAAAAGAGGAATGTGCAACAACAAGTTCTGTAACTGTAAAAATATGGGAATTTTATGGTATAGCTACATATGTTCTTATGTGTAGTTCAGAAACATGGAGAGTCACCATCAGTAGTGTTGAAAAGATCCAATCCTTTATCAGCAAATGCCTATGACAGATCCTCCACATTAAGTTTGACAAAGTGCCAGACACTGACCTTGGACAATGACATACCAGGAGCAAGCGTCGATCCAGGTCAGGAGAAGAAAATGAAGAAAATTATCCAGCTGTGTTGAGAACATGCTACAGACCCATCTGGGAGTTTCAGATTTGGAACGAGCTCCACAGCCTTCAAACTACCCCAGTTACTGCAAAAGTTATCAAGAAAGAGCTAAAACATTGTCATGGGAGTATTCCCCACTCCCGAATCAAACTGCAAGGGACATTTTTAGGTCCTGTTCTTGCTTGACTTTTCCGTTTATCCTAAAAGAGGCATCAACATTTTTACTCCGAATGCACTTGGTTAAACATAAGGTTGACTGCAGTATTGCATCCCAATTATTAAATACGTTAGCCACCAGCAGTGGCTGGTACTACGAGGAGTTTATGTGGCTACGTTATTTTTTCAGTCATTGACACATTACCTTCGTAACCATTGGTTTAGCAGATATGTCTTACTTTGGGCTCACTGGCATAATCTCTTCTCCTCCCCCACCCTTGCAATTCTGCTTAAAATTGTCAGATTGAATTGAGTTCCTTGGCTGCCATCCCCCTCCCACCCCTTCCTAAACCTGAGGTCAACAGAAGCAATATTACCCCAGTGTGTTATCCTGATACAGCTAACTCTTAAATTTCGCTGTGTTGGTCTTTGTGCTTTACGTTTAGCAGTTATGTACACAGCCTGGCCAAAGGCTGTGTGAGGTGCGTCTAAGATTTCTCCATAGCATCTGGTCCCAGATATCCGATTGATTCGATGGACCAGAGTGGTACCAGGTAGAGCATGCACAGAAATACCTGTCACTGGGACTGTTATGACCATATGTATCACAGAAATTCTGTAGGCTGCTCATTTCTGGATTTAAAAAAATTTCTGCAGTTGCTTTAGCCAAGAAACTATCATGGAAGAACTGCAGCTATCCTACTGACTGCATTTTCTGGGGTATCCGATTTCAAAAGAGCTTTTAATGGAACGGATTTTGGAATCACCGATTCTCTGTTGTCAAAATCTGCACCACTGCCTACAAAAAGAGAAGAAATGGGAAGTCCAGACTGAACATCAGAAGGGGGAACCAACAGCTGGCTGCTATTATATGGCTGAAGGAATGAAATTCAAAACCTAATCAGGAGAGTGGGAGGTTGCATGAAGGCCATTAAAGTTATGAACAGCAGAACAGCAGAAATCTCACCAGTTCTTGCATTGAGAGGGTTTCACATTTTTTTTTTTGGCTCTTGTTTTTAGCACCCAGTTGCGTGAAAGAGCTGGAGTTTTCTTCCCCTTTATACAGTGTAGAGATACGATTCCTGTTACAGTGTTAATGATTTATGTTGGAACTTTGCTTTTCGTTTGTAAAGGCAGAGAATTTTTGTCAGAAGAGCTTCACAAGACAGTTTACAAAGGTTTTGATGCTAACGTCAGACAAATTTCTGATGGCAAGGTCAAGTTAAAGTTAAAGGAATAATGACAGTCTGATTTCCGAGGCTTTTTTCAGTAAGGGCTAACATAATATTCTCTCGCTGCCTCACATCAGAATTGCATGGAAGTGATTTCTTTTATTTCTTTTTTCCCCTACTCTACAGGAGGTGATCAAGGATTGCTTAATCTTTTCTTCCACGACTGGGCAACAAAGGACATCGCAAAACATTTGCCATTTATCTACAACGTTGTTTCCCAGTCTTTCTACAGTTATCTTCCTGCGTTTCAGCAGTAAGTCTTTGAAAATGTGTTCTGTGGAATGTAAGAGTTGCATTTCCATTACTGCTGAGGTGCTGATACTTTGCCATCAGCGAGAGCTCTTGCAGCTTGTCGTGTACCTGGCCTCAGGGTTGCTGGTGATGTGTAAAAGAGCACATGCTGACATGTTAAAACAAATTAACAATAATACCCTATATCATTGCTGTTATGTGAAGTCCCTCAAGTCTTTTTTTTAAAAAAACTGACACAACACTGCCATCTTTCTTTTAACTTTAAAAATCAATCAGACCAGGTGTAGCTGTTGTGGTCATTCATTCTGATGCTTTACTGACAGAGTGCATGTGTGCATACCCTCTTCCAATTTAGTCTGCTAAAAAGCAACAAATATTTATGACTTAATTTTTTTTTTAATTCATGGGTGCTGAACACTAAACTCCTGGCCTAACAAGAGAGATCAAAACTGGTGGCATTTGTACACTCTGAAGATTCTTTACAATCTGACGTGGGTCCGAATGGCCTTAAAACTGTGAAAAAGAGGATAAGGATACCCCCTTAGTTTGAAACTCATCGAGAGCCTTACTGACCCCAATATATATTTATTCAAATGGAACAATGTTTTGGTGCGTTAGCCTTACTGACCCCAATATATATTTATTCAAATGGAACAATGTTTTGGTGCGTTATTGTTAGTCTTATTCAGAATGGTGGCTTTCTGTTATAATTTGATATCATCCATTTTATCCTTTCTTTTTGGCATTTTTTTCCAGGTTTAAAAGCCAGATAAAGATTGTACATTTCATTGGCCCTGTTAAACCATGGCACCATCCTTTTAATACAGCTACGCTAACTGTTACGTCATTGCCAGAGACGCATAACTGTGAGGAATTTCTCCAGATGTGGTGGAACATCTTCGTCGAATCAGTCCATCCTTGTTTGGACCCTTCTATGGTAGGTTTACTTGTGCGTGGATTTAAAAACAGATGTTTTCTACCTCATGCCCATAGTTCAACTCAGTGCTGTGCTTTACTACAAGGGCCATGAAGACTTGAGTGGGAGGGGAAAAGTTGAGGAGAGATAATCTGCCTTCGTTTGGGTTTATTTTCCATCATCTTTTCCTCGTATCTGTGTTGCGCAGATCTGAAGACCGGAGTGTCGTGTGCAAAAAAAGATAATTAAACTTTGCAAGACTAGAGTAAGATGAAATCCGACACTGTGCTGAGTTGAACTTGGTCAGTGAGTACCAGATCTAGGGCCCAAGCATGATGATAAAATTCCTTCTTATATTTGAGAATGACATTTGTGTGAGTGCAAATCCCAACTAAACAGAGCAGTTATTTGTGCATCTTATCTGTGAAAAATATAGCAAGTACTTTCCACTGCTGATGATAATCTAGATATAAAAAACCTGGAACCTCTTATGGGGTCTTTTATTTAGTTAGTAATCCTTCCTGGAATCCTGCATGATTTGTGGCTAATCGAGTTGGTTTTTGACAGATGCTAATTACTACTTCATGCATGGATTAGAATGCATCAGCATTTTATTTAAAGGTTAACAAAAGATGAGAATTAAATAGAATTGAAGTTCCCAAAATACTATTAAATAAACCCAGACAGTGAACCTGCCGCAAATCATTATTAAACACAGTAAGAACATTCTCTCTGAACATGTTATCAGCGAATCCTACAGTTTCATATGTTGAATCATGTAGCCTTGACAGTTAGGTTTTGTTTAGGGGTAGAGGAGAGCTTTTATGTAACATTTATACATACATCTAAAATATGTATGGAAAAAGTATAGCAATAAATAATAATAGTATTTTTATACAGTGCTATTCCCTCGAAGGCCTCAGCGTGCTTTACAGAAACAGCAGAAGCAGTCACAATACAAATAGGTGATCCTTACACAACACGCAACCACATAAAGACACACCAAAAAAAGTTACCATCAATCTAGCTCGCACACTCCCAGTCTCTTTCTCCTCTGTCTCTACCATAGCACAGCATTACATAAATTATAACAGGTGATGGATAGATAATCTTGACAATATTATTACACATTTATAAACATTTTGTTTCTCCCTGCCCTTCAATTTGAACACCAAAGGAAAAGGTAAGGCAGAGACTTTTGTTCTTCATGAAACATTTAAAAATGCCACTTCTTATGGGAGTTCTTTCCTGTTTTTTTATCAGTTTTATTAAATTTACAGGAACTTTTTACACCAACATAGCAAAAAATTGCATCTTAACCTTTTTGTGTTTAGCTTTAGTTTGTACCAAGGTGCCTAGCAGGCCTCAAAATTTCTGTTCACAGCTGGTAGCTTAGCACTCCTCTCTATGCGTAACGTTTCAATTTCTTTCAACATGATTGGCAGCTTTGTTCTGTTAGAGACAATTCTGAAGAAAAACATTTGTTGGAAGAAACTGAATGATTGAAATAGTGGTTTGGAGAATAAAAGAAGAAAATGTTCCAGCTAAGTGTGATGCACCTGCAGTTTTTGGTAGATTCACATTGTGTTGTGTGTAAGATCCCTCATTTCTGCTGTTTCATTGCTTTCTGTTGCACTTTGTTTTGCTTCTGTTAACAACACCTTGCAGTAGTCCCTGAGTTGTCAGCATAGCACTGGTAGCACAGCACAGCAGTATGTAGCAAATGCAACAATATGTGAGCACTGAAGAGCTAGAATATAGAAAATTTTGCCATAGGCTAAGCGGCCAGAGCCACAAGAGATTACAACCTACAACAGTAGAAGTGAAAGCACTGGCCGGTAGTCATTATTAACCGACCTCTGAAGCCTACAAATTCGCCTGAGTCAACTTAACTTCATGTGTAGCACCAGAGTGCCAAAATTATCCCCATTGATGCCAGGGAGAGATTTAGTATGGTCAAAACTGCTGTATACATGTATCACCATATGTAGTTTGGCATTTCACTTTTCAGTTAACATCTTTGTACATCTTGGATACACAAGAACACCAAACAGTTTTTCCAACCGCAACCTACATGCATTTTTTGTAAAAGCGAGGCAGCCAAATAATGCTGACGAGGCAAAAATCTTGTGTACATGTGGCAGCCATGCATATTGCTGTTTTGTTAACTCGACATTTATTTCGCTGTCAAATTGTAGTACAGTTGCACTGCGCAAATGAACCTTGAACAATGGGTAGTGGCTTTTTTTTTTAAAATTAGACCTTCTGTTAGTGCACTGCAAGTCATGCACAATGAGAAAACCCAGCATTGACATTTTTCTATATGCAGCAGACTTGACAGTGTCTCGGTAAGGAAAACATGATGGGGGGGGGGGGGAATCTAAAGTTCATCTTTTGGTGAAAAATGAACTGAGAGGATCCTTGCTCGGATTAAGACAAAATATATAAACTGCTAGAAGATAAAATCATGTGGAGGATGACTAGGCGTTTAACAGAAGATCAACAGTTGTTTGTGGAAACTGAACAAACTCATGCTAACAGTCCACAAGTGATCTTTTCATTATGGAAATGTGTGATTCTCCTTGTCCCTGCATGCTGTGTGATTAATTATGGAAGTCTCCACCCCTCAGTTTGATAGGTGGGGTGGGCATGGCCATCAGTTAATTTAACCATGCCCAGTAGATATGAAGTAAGCTTTAACTGTGGTCAGCAAATTAATGGGAACCAATAAATGTAAGCCCACTGTCAGTCTTTGGAGCACCAAGGAGTTCCAGTCTGTGGAGCTGGTTGTGTAGTGTGGTTGCTGACTGGTGGGCTGCAAAATCTGGTCCACCTCCAACCCTACCAATTTAAGTTTTATAGTAAATTATTTACTCAAGTTGCTGTTCATGATAACATCTGAAATTTAGAATGTCTTGAGCATGAATCTCTCCCATGTCTGCAAATGCACCACTTTTTAGGGGCATGTTCATATGAACAATAGCCAGTATTCTTCTAATACTCTACAGTCCACTTTATGGCTAAACACTACATATGGAGTGTACTTGGTATTGAACTGTTCATATGTAACTTCTGGTGATCTTAACTCGTCAGCATCCATCCCATTTATCTGTGTTGTTCATTATTTACTGTTCTGTGGTAGACAGCTTTGAAACAAATCATTTTAAGTGCATGTGTTTTGAGTTTTTGAGTTGACGCAATGTTTCATCCCTTGGCTAACAGTTCCTAAGCGACACCACTAAATGTTCATGGGATTCAGTTTGTCTTGGAATGGATTCTCTGTCTTCTGTTTTTTGCATGACTGTGCTTATTTCTCTAGCTTCAGTTTGTGCTGTTGATTTTTATTTCAGAATATTATGATAATCTCACACCTCTTTTTAAATGCCAGATTTCTAATTTTTTTAAAATAAAACTTTTAAAGACAGGAAGAGACATTGCATAGACTCTTAGATGTTTATCTTTGTTGAATTGGGGAATTAAAAGAGTGTGACAAGGAAAAGGTAAACGTTTATAGTCTTTCATGAAACACTAGCTTAGCAATCTGTTAACTTATTTCCTGGCTTACCTCTACACTCCAGCTCCAAAAGGAAAAGGGAATGGGAAAACCAACTAGGATGTGAAAGGTGTGTAAGGAGAGAACATAAAAATTAAAGAAATTTTTTCACCATCTCTTAGTGAATGGTGATCGCAGCTAACTAAACTGTTTATTGTTGTTGAACCTAACAATCAAGATTAGAAAGCAGACTAGAGCAGCGTTCATAATGGTGATCAGTTTGGCTAGCTTTGACTGCTAAAAGTACAGCATAGCCTCATGATAGACTATTTATAACCATCCATTGTCCTCATTTCTGCCTACAAATCCAAAAACAATTCCAAACAAGAAGTGAAACTTTGGAAAACATCAGAACAAAGGGTTAAGCTGTAAAACTCGCAATTTTTGTTCCCCCAAAAGTTTATAGATTAATATGTTCATAACTTCTGGGTCATCACAGCCCTTGTGCAATTGCTTTCTGTGTAAGCGTACGTTGCAGTTTTATGTTAAAACCTCTTTGCACTCTGCTTTGCAGCTCAGTCTCATTCAGGTTCACTTTTTCTCAGCCTGTTGCGTTTTATCTAGCAGTCAAACTTTTCATAACATAAGAAGATGCTGGCAATAACTTTTTGTTTGGTTTGAACAAGCACGCACAAAAAACCAAAATAAAACAAACAGCAAAAAATGAGTTAGGATCTGGGGCTACTTGGAGGTGTTGCCAAGGGATGGAGCACAGCTCATGGCATTGTTGTAGGTGTGCTATGAGTCTTGTTGCTGTGGCTAGCATAGCCTGTCATCTCTGATTGCAGACTCCTTTTGTAGGATTTGAGCCCAACCTGCTGACCTCCCCTCCACCTCCATCTCCTCTTCCTCCTCATCCTCCTTCCACTCAGCATGGCATGGAAAACCACCCCATAGACCAAGGCACTGGGCAAGCGTTCAGCCAGGCTGCCTCCTATCAAGTTCTTTACCCCTATGTACCCCCTGCAGTGGACCAGCCTTCCTTCATCCCTTTTCAGACACAGAAGTTCTGGCCACATTCCCTTCTATTTCATCATCCCCCTTCGGCTTCTGTCAAACAGGAGCGGGATCTTGCGTCCCATCCGAACAGTTTGGCTGGATGCTCAGAGGTTGGTGAAGCCTCGGCATTTACAGAACCTTATGAAGGCAAGCCCTCAGGATATGTACCTCAGGAAGGGCCTGCCCTGGTGCCACAAGCACAGCCTGAGGAGCATAGCAGTTGGGAGAGCAGAGAAGACTCTGTGCCACATGTCATCGAAATGCCTATTGTGTCTCGTAGCTTTCACCTGTATGAGACTCATTATACCGAGGAGCCACTGACGGGCATCAACCCCGACTCCCCTCCACCGTCCTTGTATGACAGTAGTAGTTTTGAGGACATTCTTGTGCAGGAGGCAACCAAAGTAGTGCCCAAGAAGGCACCAGGAGCCACTGGTGCCTCAGTGGATGAAGATAGGAAAATAAGTGGAGAGTCTGAATTGCCCCATGAAAATGGTGGCAAAAAATTCGCAGCGAAGGGGGAAGAGTCCAAAGATGTCAGAAAGTCAGAAGAGCAGGTGGAAAAGGGGGTAAGTTTTGGAGGTGTGAGAAAGCATGTTCACAACCTTATGTGCGTTTTCGAGGGATTTCTGGAAGTCAGCTGGCTTCAAGTTGGTGAACCAGGATGTGCAAAGTGTCCAGAAGACGACTAGCCTATCACCAGTTTTCAAGCCATGCATACAGCAGGTTTTTATTTATAAAGACCAGCTCATTGGTTATTTGATGTCTATTCTTGATTAGCATTGAAAGTTTCATTAGTTTGATGAAATACCAAAATCTGCCTGGAGATTCGAGAGGGGTGTATGAGTGAGACAAAGTTTTGTTGCTGTTGTGCTAGTGGTATTTATGTGAGTGAGATAGCTGCTTGCTTCTTGTCTCAGTTTGCCGGGCTCTCGTCCACAAGCAGCTGTAGAGGTCAGACCCTCTAAATGGAAGATGAGTTTCTATGTTACTTTTTTATGGGAAGACTCTAATTCATGAACAGAAGACGTAAGGATGACTTCAAACTTGCCCCAACCTTTCGAAAATAATATTAAAATTATTAGCCATGAGAAAATTTCAGCGTCGTTCTTCCACAGTTGCAGAACAGTTTTCTTTTAATGAAGTGGACAATTTATGCCAATGTAATAAGTATGGCCCTGTGCAGAGTATGGCCGTTCTAAAAATATGGGAATTTCAACATGGAGGCATCAAACAAGAAACTCATCTTAAGCTGTCTAATAAGCATTGTTTTTGCATTTGTTGTTGTATTGCAGTTTTTTCCCCTCCATTTGGATGGGGAGGGGGTAGATGGGTGTGGAGTGTGAGATGACCTCATGCTTTCTGTCACCCTCATTCTCATGAAAACCATCCACAAACCTCACCCACCAGCACAAAACTATAGTATTTCATGCTTGTATTAAGTTGTCTTGATTGGAAAGATGGTAATTATTATTCTGTAGGGTATAAATTTACTGTGCCTTAAAATGTTTAGCATTACAGCAGTAGGTCTTAACATGGCATGCCAGTAGACTGTTGCTCTTTGGTGTGAACGACAAAGGACTAGTTAAAATTTGCAGCCTTTGGGGACATGGCCTGTCCACCTGGTGTGTTCAGTAATTGCGTCATCCCCCTTCCTTATCCCTAACCGACAGTGCATAGCAGATTTTCTGACTGAAAGGATTCCACCACCACCAAACCATCTCCATCACCTCCCATCCTGGCCCCTTCAAGCAAAGAGAACGGAGACCGAAGGGCGACATTGTCTATCGAGATGAGGAACGGTGACAGGCTGGGCTTGGCAAGGGCCACAGTGTTCCTTGTCCAGTGTCATCAAAAGCGGGGTAGGGATGATGGGGAGAGGGGTGTTTGCAAGGACAAAGAGACAAAATTGGTGTGGCTAATTTATTAGGTGGAGGAAGGAGCGGTGTGGATGAGAGCGGAGGGGTGCGGTGTGGGAGGCGTCAGCTTGAAGCCAGCAAATGTGTGTGAATGCGTGCGCGCACGCCGGGAATGTAGCAGGTCTTCAACATTTCAGAGTGGCAGCCTCCAGTGGACCCTTGTCCCTCTAGCAGGCTGCAGGTTCTCTCCCCCCCCCCTCCTCGGGGTAGTTGCTGTCTCGCCGGCTCCCGTGACAGTGTATGAGGAGCAAACAAAAACTGTTTCGGTCAATAAATAACTGAATAAACATGGGATTTTGTTAACGACACCCACTCCCATCCGCCCACTCCTACCCAGTCGTGATTTATAATGGAAATTAGTGCTTGATAAAGGGTCCGTATTTTGTCCTCTGCTTTGCATGTCACCCTCCGTCTTCGCGTGTGAGGATGGTGTGAAGTGGGGGCGGGGGGGGGATGAAAACTTGTAGCACTCAAGTCGCTTCCCCAAGGTCGTCTGGGTCAACAAGGTCAAGGATGTTGGGATGCCCGCCTGTCCGTTAGCTGTAACGTGCTCTGCGTGCTGTCGCCCTATTTACTGAGTTGATTGCGCACTCTTCGGCGTGCGTGCCAGCCTACTTACTACTGTATAGGCCGAAGAAGATAAGTTATTTTGCATCGATAGGCGCGCGCTCTTTTGGTTTGTAACGCGACAGATGTGGAGAAGACATGGAGTGGGACAGACAGGGCCGAAGAGTATGGCAAACGGTAACAGTGGTAAGCTTGTTGAGTAAACAATTCGGCCGTCTTCAGTCATGGCTCTTCTCCAACTAGTTTTCTTTCTGTACGTAAACTGGCGTAGCCCATGAACCCATTCTCGCCGATTCACCTTCCACTTTGGGGCACCCTATGTCCTTATCGATAACCTTTCGGGGGCGTAGGGGGGGGAGCGGTAGTGTGGGAGGAACTTCCTATTGTGCCCTCCCTCCCGCCCCGCGGCAGTTCGCGATGCTTGGCGGCATACATTTGCATCTGTTCTGGATAATGGACGCGTGTACAGACGTGGTGTGTCTGTGTGGATAGCGACCGTAGGCGCTAGTCCTACTCCTTGCCCACATTGTAGCTGGTGTAGGGGCAGATAAGTAAAATGTTTGTAGCCTTGTCTGGGACTGCCCACCTTTCATTTAGGAAAGAAAAAGAAACACCATGTTCAAGTTCGTTGAATGATCAAATCGCATTTGTTCGTATTAAAGATATTACAATTTGTTTTTTTTTTTCAAACAACTGCAGTCATCGGTGCTTTCGTTCAAGAGTAGACGTCTGTGACGTCATTGTGATGTTGCGATAGCCTTGTATAGTGCGCAACTGCGGCACACCTGTCAGAATTCTGCCATGGATGGCGGAAGCAAGCAAGTGCAAGGTATCGGTCGTCAGGGGCGTTTGTTTTCCTGTTACTGGAATCTGTGTCGAGGGAGCCTTTGACGTTGAGTCTGCAGTGTGGCAATGCTAATGCTGACTTTTTGAGCCAGGCTTCTTTTTGCCCCAGCCCCGCCCCTTGGAGGGAAGGGTGGAGCCGATTGTCGACAGGAGGACACGGTGAATGTGGTTGGGGTGCGTATGTGTGTGGAGGGGGGGTTAAGGCTGCTGGGGAGGGAGGGCAGACAGTTGAAACTCGCCTTCGTCGGCTTGTTGACGCGTGTATGGGGGTGGGTAAGGGAATCCGATGATGGGAGTTTAGCCCCGAGTGACCTTGACACAAATACAATAATGCATTGGGAACGTTTGATATCGAGGCTCTTTTCTCCGCCTCCCTCCCCACCCTTCCCCTTTCGAATGGTTGCAGGAATGAGAAAATTGCGGGGGGGGGGGGGTGTAGTAGTGGTGTCGGGGAATGTTTTGTGTACTCCTGTGTCCTATCTGCAGCACCATAGGTTATCAAAACACTATAAAAAGTTTTATATATTCCAGTCCCTAAAACAATGCACGGTGCTAAACACCGCTGTATATATCCTGCATAGTGCACTTGCCTAGATTTGCGGAGGTACACGCCATGCATGCACGCGCCCATACATGGGGGGGGGCGTGGCAGCCGGAGGCTCACATGGTTCTTCTCGGATGCCCACCGTAAATCAATACTCGACACGACCGTGGTATTTTCATCTTTGACGCGTATGGCCATTCCAACGCGTGGTAGTGGGGAACCGTTTTCCGTCGGGTGGCGTGTTTTGGTGAGTTATCAAAAAGTGCGATTTAATTAAACCTGAATCTCCTTCTTTTGCTAAAGATCCATTGTTCTCGGAGGCTGTCAAGAATCTTAACCCGCTCCCTCGGCTTCGCACGTATGTGACCGGGGATTGGTGGGTAACATCTGCTGGCCGGCCAAGCACGCTGCTTTCAACCAGCTGTTGAGAGAAATGGATGAAAAGACCCCTTCAATCTCCAGACAGTCATGGTGGCTGGACGGGGCCGTCTGGCCTCAGGGTGTTTATTGTCTATAAATATAATAAAGAGTACGGATCGGAAGCAAAATGGAGGTGGGGGGTATTATTAACGCCAGCTCAGTAGGGAAGGCTGCATCATGAGGCTGGTTGTGGAGGTTAGATAGCAATAGGGAGGAAACCGGAGTACAGAGGGCTCCTTCCCCAGGCCAGCCCCAGTGAACAGGAGCCATATGGTGAAAAACTTGAGTGTGAGTGGGGTCCAACTGCTTGACTTGGTGGTAAGAGGATGTATAGGCTACAACTGGTGATGTGTGTAGTTGACCCCAGACTGAGATTGTAGCCATGAAGGTTTCTGTTGCCAAAACTTTGCCACTTTTCTTGTGGGGGTGGGGGTGGGGGAAGGGTGGTGATCCTGTGACCTGGTAGCAAAGTGAGTTTGTGTGTGTGTGGCACATGGCAGGGGATATTCAAGGGGATCTAAGACTAGTGGAGGTTTTTAAGGTCACCAGTAGAAGTCAAGGTGGGGTTGCACATGTATGCAAGGTCATAGTTTGGTGGTTGGTGTGATGTTACTGACCTTAAGGCCTGGGGTGTGGGGTGTATAGGGGAGCAAGGAAGGAGAGCTGACAATGAGCAGCCCTGCTGTTGCAGAAAAAAAAATTAATTGTAACACTGTATTTTAAGCACACATTCATCATGCAAACATCTTTCCTGATAAAACCACCTTCCTACCTCTCTTGTCCCTGAACAACCAGGAACAATAAGGGAAAAGGTGCCCATACCAAAGAGGAATTGGGTGTATGTTTTAATTCTTTTGTTAGCAAGTTTCATGGTCATGCTGTTACTAGTGTTAGCTGGGTTGTTGGCTGGAAACTGGGTGTACAGCTTTAGGAAAGATAGCGGGGCTCACAGGGACACTACCAGTTTGGGCAGTCCAGGACAGGAGTGTGCTGCAAGCATTGGTGAAAATGTCAGTTCCATGCTACACTATCAGTGAGCTGTGTCCATGCTGGGATGATCAGAGAGGGAAGGAGGTCACTGAGAACAAGCAGGTTAGTTGCTGTGTCTCCACGTCTCTCCACCTGGTTATGTTTTTAGTTCACCCTGTTGAAGCAGCTAAAGGTCAGCAGTAAAACATTAGGAAGGGCTAGCAGGTAGCCTGATATGAGACTAAAAAAAAGTGTGGTATGTCAGCGTTAGAACAATCACGTTTGACAAAAATTTTGATTGCATTTATTAGTTTATCATGCTGGTTCTGATGCTGCAGCTGAGGCAAGCATTAGCTTTTTTCCCCTGGGGTAGAGGGGAATCTAAATACTGTATGCACTACAGAAACATTTGCTTTTGAGCTATTAGATGAAGGTAACATTGAGTGCTAAGAGTTAAAAGAATCTGGCCTGGTTCATAATGCCTTAATGGTTAACCTGCTGTGTTGTAATGCCGTGCTTTGCTGTCTACCAGTCTTCTGCCCTGCACATAGTGACGTGACTGCCAATCACAGAAATTACGCTTTTGTGCATGAATATGTATTTCACATGAAACGACTTGGTGAGGGCATTGGTGTTAAAGCCTGCATGTCGCAGTTTCTGTGAGGCTTGTGGCATGGGAGAGGATAGTTTGTTTCTTCTTAAGCAAGCCTTGTGCCATTCACTAACCATTGCTTGAACGCTGCATTCTGTTTGGAGTCTTCCTGAGTGACTTAAATTGTTTTTCGTTGACAATAATTAAGGAATTTATGTGTGATCTTTAATCAATCATTATATTATTTAGGAAATCTTTCTGCACTACTTACCACTCTCAGGTTATATCTTTCAACAACAACAAAAATTACTATCCATCTACAGCAGTACACTTATAAATGTTCAAGACTTAAATCTCTCTCTCTCTCTCTCTGTGCATGTGTGTGTGTGTGTGCATAGACATGCACCTGTTCATATTACACTTTGTACATGTATTAGACTTTTTTCCCTAAAGAAAGAGCTACATTCCAGTGGTAGCATAACACTTGTCCATCACAACTGTTGACAGATGAATAAGTACTTTTTTCAGTCAAATTAAGGACTTGTAGAATGTAAGTATGTCTTAGTTGCCCAGCTTTACGTAAGAGACTGTTGTTGCATTGACACAGGTAAAGCTGTAGTAAATATGTAGTAGACAAACAAATGGCTTGTAGAATGTCAGTAAGTCTTAGTTGCAAGATTTTTAAGAGATTGAGTTATTTAGGTAGATAAAACCATTCTAGGAGTTCTGTAACTGATCTTGATAGCGTGGACTAGCTGATTGGTGGGGAGGTAACACAATTCAGGAAGATCTGTGCTGAGTTGTTATATGACTGGTTCCACTAATACCTCTGTGCAACTGTTACCAGGGAGGTCTGGTGGGAGAGCTGGCCCAGATGAAGATCAGCTGGTCAGGGGCAGGTGACACTCCACCTAGCTCACTTATGCTCGGGGATCGTGAACGTCGCCTGGCATGGGAACGGGGACAGGCAGACTACTTAGGATCTGATCGCTTCGAAAACATCCAGAAGAAACTAGACGAGAAGCTGGTCAACCTGTCAACTACTGTTTCAACGCCCAGGCTACCATCTGAGGCAAAGAAGGTAACTGAGTCGCCGGCTTTGGAGCCTGCTGTAGAGTCGGCACCCAGCTCCCAGCCAGTAGATGAGGTGGATAGAGAACCAGAGCCTGTTGATATTCAGTCACCTAGCTCTGAGCTTGTAGGCGTTAGTGAATCAGAGCCCATCATTTCACAGAGCACTGTAGATGTCCAGCTTGAGTCAGTATCTAAAACAGAGGCAGAGTTGGTGTCAGTTGCTCCAGAAGCTTTTCCTATTTTTCCTCCTGAACTAGTTTCTCCCCCTGCACCTGAACTGGCTGCTCCCCCTCAGCCCAAGCTGGTTTCTGCCCTTGCACCTGAAGTGGCTTCTTCCCGTGAGCCTGAACTGGTTTCTCCCCATGCACCTGAGCTGGCTGCTCCCCCTCAGCCCGAGCTGGTTTCTGCCCTTGCACCTGAAGTGGCTTCTTCCCGTGAGCCTGAACTGGTTTCTCCCCATGCACCTGAGCTGGCTTCTCCCCTTGAGCCTGAACTGGTTTCTCCCCCTGAGCCTGAACTGGTTTCTCCCCCTGAGCCTGAACTGGTTTCTCCCCCTGAGTCTGAAGCGGTTTCTCCCCCTGAGTCTGAAGCGGTTTCTCCCCCTGAGTCCGAAGTGGTTTCTCCCCCTGAGTCCGAAGCGGTTTCTCCCCCTGAGTCCGAAGCGGTTTCTCCCCCTGAGTCCGAAGTGGTTTCTCCCCCTGAGCCCAAACTGGTTTCTTCCTCTGAAACCATAGCAGACATAGGATCAGTCAGTCAGCCTCAGGCATCATTAACAGAAGAGGTCGCATCATTTTCTCTGGTACCCCCCTCACAGTCCACTGAGTCTGCAGCAGGGCAGGTATTTGCTGCACAACCTCCAGAAGGGGCAGGTGTGGAGGAGGTTGCAACCTTTTCCTTGGCGGCACTGTCAGAGCAGAAACTAGACTCTGCTGCCAAAGTCAGTTTGACATTAGCAGAGTCACCTGCAGCTTCTCCGCTGGAGCCTGTGCCAGCATTTAAAGATGCTGAAGCTGTGGAGGCCAGTGTGACTTTACCCACTGCCCCTGTTTCTGAGCCTGAAGTTTTTCCTCAGGTTACTTCTGAAGAAGACTCAAGTTCTTTCACTGTCTCTCTGCCCTCCACTGTTGCTGCCCCCACCCCTGGTGTGGCTCCTGCCCCTAGAGTAAAGCCCCCAGTGACCACACAACCTATCAAAGCCAAAATTGCGCAGGAAAAACTGTCCTCGCTGAAAATTGAAAGCAAGATCCCACCACCCACTACCACAAAACCTACCTCTCCTCTGGGGAGTGCTGGTCTCAAATCACCCCCACCTCCTGTTGCTCCCAAACCTGCCTCGCCTCTTGCCGCTGGTCCCACACCCATGTTTCCTCCTGTTGCCCCCAAGCCTACTTCACCTGCTGTTGCTTCCAAGCCCAGTTGGCCTCCGGCTGTAGCCGAAAAACCACTTTCGCCTGAGGCATCTAAAGAGCCTAAACCATCACTGCTACCCCAGGCACCAAAAGCAACAACCCCATCAGTAGCAGCACAAAGAAGTCTTTTCGAAAAGCCAGGCACAGCTCCCCCAAAGGTTGCTTCGAGAGGGCCGTCCGGCATTTCAGCAATGGCCGCACGGTTTCAGACCTCTGCGGCATCCACGCATGTCCCTGCCGTCTCGGCACATGCTCCCCAGGCAGTGGGCAAGGCAGGCTCTGATGTGGGTCCTAAGCCCACCACCCCTACTGCCCCCGTTGGGTCTGCCCCACTGGCACAGACTTCAGTCCCCTCTGCCTCTCCTCCTCCCCCATCCTCTCAGCCACCCCCAGGCTCCCAGACATCCAAGAACACAGAGTTTCTGGCTAGATTTGGTGTTCGTCTACAAAAGAAGTGAGCCTACTTTTGTAGGCTTTTGTTGTGCTTTGGGCTGGGGGTGGGGAGGAGGTTTGATTTTTGGTTGAATGCTTATTTTTAGGTGTGCTATGCTATGTCGAGCAGATGGGTTCTTGCTTGTGCAGGGTGAGTGTGTTACCATTGACTGCTTTATACATTTGCACATAAGTGTTGCTCACAGAACTATTTAATCTTGCTTCTTCTTCAGAGGCACTCTTTAAGACTCAGAAAAAAATCTGTTTAAGTGAGTAGATTTGTTAGAGTTGGCCTTTTCCTTTTTATTTGTACAATTTTTAAAACTTTTGGTTATCATGGGCAGCCTCGTTTTGGCAAAGGTATGCTGAAGGCTGGACAGTTTTCAGCATTTTTTGTAACTGGTGGAAACATGTTGCAGTTTTGTATCCAAATATATCCAAATAATGGACTGTTTTAATTTGTTGAAAGTACGTTTGTTAACTGGACGAATGTCCATTCTTATCTGGTTGCCAAACCTGGGGATGTATCTAAAGGTATCCAAATTACAGCCGTTTTAACTTCTTAAAAAGGGGTTTTCTTTACTTGAAGGATGAACATTTGTGCCAATCATATAAACTTGAAGGATAGAAAATCCTGAAAAATACAGTGTACATACATATACATGGCTTAGTGATGTTAATTCCTGCACATATTGATTACAAGAATAATGTAAAATCTGGAAATATGATTTCTTAGATAACAGAGTCTAAGATTTTTGTTTTATCTGACTTACTTTCTGAGAGCATTGTGGAAGTGAAATGGAATTAAAAATTTAAAGATATGTGGAAAATATCAAAGCTGTCACTATCACGAGGAGTTATTTTAATTATACTAAAAGATCTTAACAGGAAAGATAATTTTGAGGCATTTCTTTCTCTTTAACAATGTAAAATTACTCATCAAAGGCAGACAAAATATTTTGTTCTAGTACCGATTTCTTATGAATAATCAGAGCTGTGCTGTGCTGATGCTTGGCTTGTATGTGTGGAGCCCTGTGCCTTTAAGCATAAATGGAATTCCCACAAACAAAACAAAAGTCTGCAACATTGCTTTCTGTTAAATGGACACAACTGAAGGACACACATACTTGTGCATTAGGACATTAAGCGTTCGTCATCACTATTCACTCTCGAACTGTGCCCTTTGGCTCCGTGGCATTAGTATGATGCCACAACTGCCAGTATCAGCCTGCAAGTCCTTTGATTTCATGTTCATTTGTTGCTGGATTTTTTTCTTCTTTTTTGGTTCTTTTCCCTGAAGATTGAATTTGTCAGTGCCGGGAAAAAACTTTCCGAATGTTGCCAAACCAGTCATCATGCTATTTGTGGAAAAATTCTTTGCAGTGGGATTTTTTTAGGTTCATGTGTGGATGTTGTGTCCTTTGTGTTAACAGGTGTTCATTCTCACCTTCCCACTCCACCCCTTCTCCTCTCCCTTTTTTAGGAAGAGATTTTTTTTTACATTTTGGACTTTCCTGCATGATTCATGGGTGATGCATGACCTGTTAGATGATTTGCTGTTTTTGCATGACGTTCTGACATCTTCCTGTGTGTATGTATATCCATACATTTTGGAGAGATATAGTCTGCTGTGAATTGTGGAAGTTGGGTAAGATTATTGATAACCTTTAATTATGTTTAAGCTAGTTATTTGACGGCTCAAGAAAACAAAGAAACACACCAAGCATATTTCAGCATCATAGTTTTTTTAAATACAGGATATATGTATATATTTATGAAAGAATTCCTGGCACTTTTAGGATAGTCTTTGACTTCAAAATTTCTCTTCAGTTTCCTGGGGTGGGGGGGTTCTTCAGTCATGTGCAATTGAAGTAAATAGAACTGTTTATCTTGGATGTTTAATGATCGTCTAATCGTATGCATGTAACTGCAGCAAGACCTTCAAAAAGAGAGCCACTCACGGTGTCAAATATGTTGGGTGGGGGGTATTTTTGGACTACCACTGTCTGCATATATCAAATGGGCAATGTGTGCTAATCCCGTCCCTGGGTCCGTCTAACATGCTGTCCCTGGTTTTCTCTTTGTGTGACAGTAACAGCAGTGCTGAAGTGCTTGTTCGTGCATGCAGAAGACTTGAGCCAGCCAGGTGCTGCTAGTTCTGGAAGACTGCTGCCGTCACCTTGCTGGGCCATGCATGCGTTCTGCATCTGAGAGTTTCCCAGGCTGCAGTGCAATGTTCAGTGACTGTGACCGCTGCTGCCATCCGTGCTGCCCTTCACCCAAGTTACCTTTGTCACCTCCCACCATCAACTCCATGCTGCTGCTGCAGCTGCAAGACAATCTAGACACTGCACCACCACCACCACCACTACCACAAGGACAGTCCAGCTCGACCACCACAAACTGACTTCAGATGGGCTTGGCACGGCTGGCTGTTGGCATGAGCGAATTGATGCTAGCATGTAGATTTGGGATGTAGCAGCAGCACTGAGGGAACCTTTCAGCATGGTGGGCTTTCGTGTGTGGGTGGCTGCGCCTTATTTTGTTAAAATTCTGTTTGCTCTGTTTATGATCCTCAAGAACAAGATGCTTTAGAACGCTAGATTTTGTGGGTAGGCTGGTGCACAGAGAATTTTGGGGACTTTGCTAGTGTAGAGAAAAGAAAATGGTGGTTGATGTATCGTTGGAATCGAGGGGGGAAAACAATTGCGCACGGGTTATTTTGAGTTGATCAGTTCAAGAGCAGGTTCTGGTTAAATTTCATTGTGTGGCAGGTGATGCTGTAGTCAAGAGAAATGTACGCTCTTTTTTATTATTTTTTTGTCTGCTTCTAAGTGACAAATCCTGTTAAATCTCATTTTTGCTTGCATTAAAAAGCATAATTTTCCTAATGAGCAAACTTGGCTCTTCGGCCATGCACTAGGGAGTTTGTGAAAATAGCGCCCACAACTTTTTCCTCTATTCATAGGATTACTTCTCAGCAGATTACTGATGCTTTCAC
Source organism: Lanistes nyassanus (assembly GCA_004794575.1). Classification (NCBI taxonomy): domain Eukaryota; kingdom Metazoa; phylum Mollusca; class Gastropoda; order Architaenioglossa; family Ampullariidae; genus Lanistes; species Lanistes nyassanus. Next base: position 119,685 of record SMGT01012351.1, read on the forward strand.
CAACCTTGACACAGCTGAATCAGAAAGGATTGAAACAGCATTATCATCTCGATGTTAGATCAAAGTTTGGTCTTACTGAGGAGTCAGCAAGAATTAAGTGTTCTTGTTGGATTTTTCTGTAGCTGTAGTACTTTTGCAACATTTGAGAACGAAGCTCAGTGCTTGGGTTCTGCTAAGATTCCAAACTGTAGCAGCAGCTGCAGTGAGAGAAAAGTGGCTGAGAGGCTTGATCTTAAACTAGTGCAGTTATTAACCACCGTATGCATGAAGAGCTGTTCCAGAGATCAAACTATTTGGTCAGGTTGCCATTTTGACTCGTGCTGTTTGACTAAAGCAAGTATTGCTTGTTCATGACTGAAAATTAATGTGTGTTTTTAAGTTTGTGTGAAGCAGAAGGCATGCAGCCACGGAACACCCTGAGCCACAGCTGTCAGTATGAGTCATGTTACGCAGATGAGGAATGTGTATTAAACATAGCATCAGATGTCAGGAATTAGAGGGTGTGCAGCAAAGTATTGAGCTGGAACAAACATTCTGAAAGTGCATGGGGACACCACCAATTTCACAGGCAAGAGTGCTTTGAGATTTTTCAAGTCCTTTGTGGACTTCCGCATGCAGTGACCAGTCATTATATGTCGGGACCAGTGCCAGTTCAGTTCCGCAACAAACGGCTGAAAGATGCACTGTCTTCCATGGAACATGGTTCTTCACTTTACCATCTGATGGTGACTGTAGGAATAACTAAGTGCAATCAGTTTATCATATCATCAGTACTTCAAAATTATTTGTTTTTTTTTTAAAAAACAGTTTGTTAAAAAAGCGCTGCACAGCTGCTAGACTGGGTCTTTCAGTCTGGCGAGTGCATATGCTTTAATGCAGCAAAATTGCTTTTTTTCATAAACTGTGATTTGTTGACTTCGTTGCACGTTTTGAGGAACCGCAGAGCTTTGTTCTAACCTAGTGTTCATCAGATGTTGTATCATTTCGCATGCATTGTTTGCTAGCAATCCAGTCCTGCTTTGAACACTAGTGGGCTGCTACCATGGAGGAAGGAGATGCACAAGTGCAGTAGGTTAACCAGGAAACAGCATGCAGGTAGTACAGGTAATATCAACCTTTATTCAAGCAGACTCAACCCTGTAGCTCGGATTTCCTTCCGTTGTATCACCTGGGTCATCTAATACTGTGTGTGTGTCTCCTTCCAGTGGTAGCAGCCTGTTGGCATTTGGCTTTGGACTCCATCATGTTAAATATTCTGGCTTGTTGCCGGAATAAGTGAATGTTTACACTGTAATTGAATTACAGCATTTATACAAAAGCATTGTTTCCAAAGTTTCTTTTTATTTATTTTTTTTTAGTAGCAAAAGAGTGGTGCTAACTTCAGAGGCAACCAGTTTTCTAAGCAGCAGGTCAGCATTTGGCAGAAAATCTATTTTTCCATATATCTTGATATTTTTGTTATATTAGGGGATATTACAGTTTTATGCTTTTACCCCCACCCAATCCTGTGTTTGGAGGGAGGTTTGGAAATGAAAGAAATTTGTTTGCAGTGTACTTAAATGTTAGGTCTCCACGTCCTCATACCTAGATTTCGTGAGAGCAAATGTGAGCAAACCAAAAATAATCCAAATCCTATTACACCTGGATAATGGCGATTCTGCTTTCCCCAGCTCTTGTTCTCGCACAGTCCATGTTTGCAGCTGCTGGTTAGGTTTTGCCAAGTCCATTTCAGTGGATTTCCATGCTCCTTTTTACATGATGCAGTAATCTTCTTGTGAGGTGACATTTTAGTGTGGTCAAGCAAAACTAGCAGCAACGTTTGGGTGTTGTAGATGGAGAGTAGAAAGTGTGCACAAAGTTTTCCATCTTTCAAAACGGCTGACAGATACCAATGGTTAAATTTGCATTTCCCTCGTCCAGCACTTCTACCACCAATCCTTGAGTTGAAGGCATCAGTGTCCTTTAGCACCCTACCCCGTTTTTACAGTGTATAAAAGTAATGTATATTTACAGAATAGACCTTGTTCTTCAATTAGTGTTGCATTTATATAACTCTGTGGCAGAGAGAGGGTGAGGCAGAGCCGTGGATTTGTCTCCTTAGGTGGACACAGTTTTGACCAACATTTTTAGTCAGCTGACATCCTGACAAGGCTGGTTTTTATAGTCTGTGTGAATCCATGTTCAGCAGCACGTGCTGCCAGGAACCTATCTCTGATTGTTGATTGGAACAGAAAAATTGTGCAGCATTTTGACACTTTCTTAATGGTTTTGTATACCACACATTCTCTTACTCCTGAAATCAAACCAGAAGTGCTGTAAACAATTCTGAATGTTCAAATTCAAAAGCCTAAATTATAGACTTTGGGGATAAGGCCCCCCTCCTTTTTTCTTTGTTAGTGTAAGCGTATGTGTATGCATGTGTACATGCATCAGTACAAAATCAGCTGGCAGTTGTCTACATGTTGCACAAGAATTCCGATTAACAGTGATATTAAGATGATCATCTAAGATAGCAACATGTCAGCCCAGTTACAGTTGATAAGGGGCATCATGATCTATTTGGGCTTGGCTCATTGTTTCAAGTTCAATTCAGCTTTGTTCCCATATGGAGAAGCGTTGCCTGGTCTGTGACGGGTGTTTACATTATTTACATAGATATATACAAACTCCATCCTCTACCTCTTTGCTGAATATAAAGTGTGGTAACCTTAGTAATTTTGTACCCCTCCAACTTGACCTGTTAAATTTATTAACTTTATATTCATATACAATGTTAAAGGTGTATTCTTTCCCCCAGTATTATTGTATAATCATTTATGTATGGTGTAATTGCTTGTTAAACATGTTTCATTTGACAAGATTGAAATGTTTAAGAACAATTCTGCACAGCTCTTGCTTCCAGAGTCAAATCACACCTATTATTTGCAGTGTTCTGGCTTATTGGTGTCTTGTACAGATGCTTCATACATATCGACTTACGGTTTCTGTTTTAGTGATGGTTTGCACATAGGAGTGGTGTTGCACCAGAAGGCATGTTCATAGTTTTTTTTTTACCCTTGCAAATGTTATATTGCTGCATCTTGAGTAACTAGCTTTGGTAAAGAGACATAATGCTGCATCCCATTGCCAAGATTTTTCAGGTTTCAGCAGAAGTAACTTTGAATGGGAAAAGCATATTTTCACTTGCATGAAGGTGCATCCCTTCAGCATATGACATTGACGTATGGGTTAAGGTGGGGTCATATTCGTATATCAGATCTGCCCATTGCATAGTCAATGGAAAGAAATGCTAAGTTGAAGGGTAGGTATGCCTAGGAAGTTGCAAGTTTCCCCCCCCCCCCCCCATTTCAGCGTCTTGTGAGCATGCCAGCTTTCTTCAGGAACACGTGGTGTCTTGCATTTCGAAATCTGCAACTCCAGCAAGGGCAACGTCCCTAGCAGCATGGTGACTGAAAGGTGGTACATTTTGCACTGCTTCATGATGATAGTTTCTCTTGGACCTGCCATTGCTCCAGTGTCGCTGAATTTCCAAGCAAACACTGGTAATGGTGACCTGACAGCCCACCCCATTTTTTATTTTGAAGTGTGGCATAATTACAATTGACCATCTATGCGAACAGATTGTCGTCCCTGCTCCCACTCATCCCAGTCCAACAGACTTGCTGTGATGAGAATTGCTGTCCAGAATATTGATCTTTATAATGAACAGTGTTCTAGCTATATTGTTTTGTGTTGAGTCTTTAATAGGAAAAATACAAAACCAAAATGCACGAGTTGTGCGAGGAATAGGGGAGTGGGATCCAAAAGTAGAGGTTTTTTTGTTGTCAGCATCTGTGCAGTTCAGATCAACTTTCAACTTGTCAGTGAAGGAATGTTGAAAGTCTATTAATAAAAATCATTAGCAGGAAAGTGCTTGTGCAGAGTGATGACTTGTAGTTGTGGACGTGAAGACAATCTGTTATAACATTCATATGAAGCTCAGACTTTCGGAGGGAGCGTGAGAGTGGGGCATGGAGGGATGCACTAGTCATGCAGACTGACTCTTCCTGTTCATCTACACCATGGTCATGAAAGTTTTCGACGAGAAAGATTTTCTGTGCAAATTTCCTCCACTGAGAACATTTGAGCTGTTGTTGTGATACATTTCAGACTTGGATTTTCTTTACCATTATCCCTGTGCTAGCATCATTCCCAGGTCTGTTTGCACTTTAGTCTGTATTGGAAAAAAAGTTTCAAAAACGTCTATGGTCTCATGACTTGGTTCCATGTGGTAATGAAAATTACAGTCGTTTCTTTTGTTACTATGTTTTAGAACGTGCGTGGCAAAATGTTATAAGTTCAGAACAACTGGAAACTTACTGCAACTGACAAGCTATCATTAGCCAAGTGCAAGACATGTGAAAGACTGCAAGCACAAAAGTGAAACGGTAGCACATTCCATTCCCTTCAACTGTGCTTTACTGTGGTAGAGCAATATACAGACAACACTTGCTTAACCTCACAAAGCTTAAGGCACTGAAAATCACTGATATTTGATAAGTAATTCAATCTTTAAATGAGTGAAAGAAAAATATAATGGTGGTTGTATTGCTAGTGGAATAGTTCAGAGGGATGGACAAAACTGGAATTGACACGACTTAACAAGGTAATTTATCACTGCACCCAGTATTGCACACATTCACATTAAACCAAGAATCAATGAGACGTTCACAACTTGTGTCATTCATAGTATAAGAGATCCATTCACACTTTAAATAGCTTTCCCTTGATCAAAGGTAGTCTGATAATGTGGAAAGGTCTGGCTTATTTCAAATGCTATGTCCATGACAATCTATTTACAATCGGCAGCCACAAATGCCAGTTTGTGGGTTGTTCCATGATCTAAATGCCACACGCAAACATAGTGTAGTGCGCAACAGTCATTCTAACCATTTTCAAGTTCACAGCTAACTTAACATGGAGATAATGCACTTTTCAAAGAAACTTCCCTTCTTTTGAACATGCCTTAAGCATGTAAGAATTTAAACACGCTTAAAACTGATGCAGATGAAGTGCATTAGTAGTTAAAAACTCATTCTGGAAAAAATTCCACAAGTAAATGCAGAGGCAAGGCAAAACAAGCAACCCCCATCTACAAATGTCAGAGCTGACGCAGGCGCTGAAGATGTGACATCAGCGGTGAGTGCATGTTTGGCTCCTTCACCTTGTAGTGCTGGTTGAAATCCAGGCGGAAACTCAGGAATCCCAAGCTGACGTCAGGGTGTGCAGCAACCATGACTAGGAACCGCTGGACCATGTCCTGGGGCAAGCAAAAAGCAAAGTTGATGGCCACAACAGCAAAGATTGCTTCAGTTTGACCTGGACTGATTTTGTGCATGTTCATAAAAACAAAAAAAAATTCAGTGCAAGTATCCTGTTACCCACTTTGCAAAGTTATACCAATGGCGATCCCGCAGTGAAAGCATACTGTTACCCAATTTGCACAATTTTTACCAGTGGAGATCCAGAAAGATGAAGTGGAAACAAATGTTTTGCATGTTTTCTTTGCCAGCTCTTGAGTTTAGGCATGCATGACAGACAGAAGAAACAAAAGACGAGTTGTTACATTGTACGACTGGGCCAAGACTGTCATCTGTGCACGTGTGGACGGAATGATGTTTCGCAAGAACGTTGCTATCCTCTCCTTCTCTTCTTTTTCCTCCACTTCAGTCACAGCCCACTCTCCCTGCACATCAGAGGAGAACATTTCATTTCTGATTACCACCGATGCAATACAGGTAATTAGGTAATTTTAGAGGGGCAGTGCTTCCATGTTGCAGGAGAAATTGGGTGTTACTAATTTATGCACTGAAAAAAGCGCCCAAATAAAAGCTGCAGTAAGATGCCCAGCGCGGAGAGGCAGTTTAACAGATTCCCGATGTAGGGTTATTGACACCATTGTGAACCAATGGGGACGCAGGTTTCAGCATGATGAAATAAATGCTTGCAAACTACTACCACAAGTGCAGTAACCTATGTATTTTGAAAGATCATTTTTTGACCATCAAAATAGTTATAAATTTTACTGAAGAACAGTTAACTTGTACTTACTATTTAGTGCTACATTGAGTTGCTGCACGCTTTACAAGCCTACGCAGTTTGTCGCATGTAAAAAGCCATATATGTATCTTATAAAAAAAATGTAGGAAAAAAACTAAAAGCAATAAAAACATAATTCCAACACAGGCTGAAAAAAATATTTCAGAAGAAAATGATTCCTACCTGAAATTCATCCAGCATTCTGTGTGAAAAAGGTCTTCAAGTGAATGCAGCAAAATAGTGGCTGCAACTATCTCACTATTAAACAAGATTGCTCGATTTCAAGAGCACAGTTTAGAAGAAGTCGTGCATTGTGTGGTCTAAGAGAAGGAACTCTAAAGCAATATGATTCCGCCATAGACATCCCTTGCTGGCGAACCACTTTTACAAAAAAAAATTAAATGACAACCCCAACAAAGTACTGGCAGCACTAGACACAACCGTATGCTGACATGTGCAAACAAGGCAGCCTACCGTACCCAAACACGTAGCAAAGAGAGAGTCGAAAGTAAGGAAAGTGGCAGATGTTCTAAAAAAATTTTTTTAATTCATTGTAAAACCCTCTCCAAAGCGCTGGCAACTGTAGAAATTTCTATTGGGGTACCATCTCCAAAGTGATGGGAATGGGTTTAATATGTAAGGGTTGATGACAGCAACAAAATCTCCACATTAACTCCAGGATATAGTCCTCGACCACTCCTGGGTTCGAGCAGCAATGTTCCACATGCTAGTCCGCAGCTTTATCCTCACAGCTATCCAGTCCTCTTGCATTAAAGCTTTTTGATATGGATGTGGAAGAAAGTCGGTGCATGAAGTCATTTACAGACCTGGTTTGTATGCTTCTGTTGGATCTGTTGGTAACGTCTGCGCATTTCCAGCTCTTCATTGGCAGCCTGATAAAACTTCTCCTGGGCTGTCTCAAACTGAATGATCAGATCAAAGATGGTGCGCAGCTGTGTGAGAATATCCTGTAAAAGACAAGACTTACAAGTTTGTTTTATTTTCAAAACAGGAAAGTGTTTCCGTTTTGTGATTAGCCCCTCTTCCCCCCATCCCCCCCACACACACACACAAATTCAGGTAACAGGCCAAAAACAGGGTAGGTATGTCGGCTTTAAATTTTTTTTAATTTTCGTGTGTGCATGTGTCTGTGAGCATGTACGTGCAGGTGTTTTTTTTTCTGGGGGGGGGGGGGAATGTTAGGGTGGGCAAAAAGATTAGGGTCTGTCATCAGGTGACCAGAAACTTTACTTTTTTTGGCCTTATGAGATGTACTATGGGGGAAGATGGTGTCATATTACTTAGCTATGCATGCTAAGACTGATGGATAAGGTGGGCAGTGTAGAGAGACAGTTTAGTGTTAGGGCCATGGGTCTGCACATCATTAAACTCCAGTGTATAATCCTTTGTCACTGCTGGATTCCAGACCCGTAGCCCTCAACATGCAAGTCTGATGATGTGACCATCAAGCTATCTAAATGCTGAGTTAAACAGGTAACAACAAATGCAAGAAGACTGTGGAGAATAGTTTTCCTGCTCAATATCTTAACAGTCTTACAAACCTTGGTGGGCTTTCGTCTTCAGATGCTGTGGCATAAATTTTCAACAACAAAAAAAGGGAAGCAAGAAAAAACAAATGGGGCCTCAGGGGGTTGGGTATCAACTTACTATCAACCCTTCCAGAACCTTCACAATATTAAAATACTTGATTAATAATCCATGCACACAGGTGGGAATCTGCACATGTGCATGCACACATAGAACAATATTTCTCAGACCAAAATCAATAACTCTGCTGACCATAGCCATCAACATATTTTGACCTTGTGACTGTGACTAAAGCAATCTGCACTCCAAGGCAGCAACATGAACCAAAACTACTGCATCAAAAAATTCTCAGTAGGACAGGGGGTTCACCCCACTACCTAGTCCAATAACAGCCAGGTGCAAAAGCTTCACCAAGCACTCCTCAAACTTTGTTCCGAAACACACATAAGACTTGCTGCTGCTTTTCAAGTGACTAGATTTAGTTCATCACAAGATATGAAGCTGCAAATTTTGGATGAAGAACTCCCTTCTGATTAGCAGATATAAACACTAGAAGGTCAACAATCTCCCAAGGTCACAAAACGGGGCAGCATGGTGGAAACACATGTTTGCAACCAGTACAGAGGGTCCAACACACATACTTCCTCTGTATGTGCAACTGTTTTCAAGGCGGGTCATCAGCTTTTTGCAGTTGCTCCAGTTTCCTCCACTTTCCTCTTCTCCCATTACTCGTTCCCTTCATTCCATCATGATACAGCCTTCATTGTTGATGACATTAAACAATCAACTAACCAACCACACTGGCTTCAAAAAGAGGTAGAAATCATGACATCATATTGGTGGCTTAGCATATGTCCTGACTTCTCCCACAGGCTGACGCCCTGATCACATAAACATACCCGTAGTCCAAAATAAACATATGTACGTCATGAATAGAAAGGAAATTTTGGGAATGTATATTTTGCACTTCGGTGAGACATTCAAAAATCTTCCTGCAGAAAAATGCAAATTTCTTATCTAAATTTGTGTTTCTTTAACAATACTTACCATGACC
>SMGT01012352.1:8871-22745 GCA_004794575.1 Lanistes nyassanus
CAAAACTCCCTCCAGTCCTTTGTCATAAGCGGGTAATGCAGAGACGATGTACTCGGAGTGCTGTACGTTCAGCTCCTTTCCACCCAACCCATGACGAACTACCAAGGGGAAAACCTCCCTTCTTGACCTAGATCTCACCTTTTTGTAACTGAACTATACCTGCTGTAAAACCTGTAGCCAACCCTATTCGCTCTCATTTATCCACATTTGAATCCCTGCAAAATGTAACAGGAAAATGTTTCACGACACGCCTGTAGCCACCAGAAATACGAGCACATTGATACCTTCTTAGAAATACTCCACCACCACCACCCTACCCAGCCCTCAGCTCGCACAAACTAGTTTCCTTTCCCTCCTGGTAATACACTTTGTTTCGGTAACCTGAAATGTTAGACATTTTTTTAGACGATCGACTTCCGTTCCGGTTAACTGAACATATAGTTTAGTTTACCTGAACTAGCAGGTTTCAGTTTTCTTACGCTTACCTGACGTCTTAACTTTTATGTTATATAAACACATCAGCATATATGTATTATGTGTGTATTGTGTTATTTTACGGAAAAGAGTTCCATTGTTTTCTTGAAACTTTTGCCATCATCCATAAAGCTCTATTACATAGGTAAAGCTCTGGTGATTTGTATTTTTTCTTTCGTTTCTTTGTTTTTTCGTTTGTTTCGTAGGGGAGTGGGGTCTATGAGACCCCACTTTCCTGTGGGGCAGCGTCGTGAGGGTAGTGCCCATCTCCTCTCCCTCCCTGTACTATCTTACCCTTACCCATGGGGTCAGGTACCCTTTCGAGGCGGTGTGAACATCGGGGCTGGGGGGAGGGGTGCGAAAATGGTGGGGAGTTCAGTCGTGTTGTTTATTTATTTAGTGTGGTCGTGCTACTGAATGTTACAAATATTATCTGACATCGCCAGATCAAATGACCAGAGAAACGTGTGCACAACACAGCTCGTAAACACTAGACCCAGTGGACAGCTGGACAAGGAATACGGTTGCCGTCTTGCTGTAATCGGTGCGTTTAGAAAGTAGAACTTGGGCTTTTTTCATCTTTAAGTTACTGAGAGTTTTTTTTTTATTTCTTTCATGATGTTTGGTGCTCCTCAGTGAATACCGAGAAAAAACGGCATAAAACTGTAAACACACATGACAGGAAGGAGTGTAAGCGTACCTACAATAAGCTCTGAAAGATCGCAGTGGGTAGACTCATCTGCCTGCTGTCTTTTGCTTCCTACCTCATACATTCCTTATTTTCAAGATCTCGATCTTACAATCGCTACTTCGGTCGAGTGCATGCTTTCAGTTTGGGGGGCTATCACACAACTTATCATGTCTGGTAAGAAGCCAAGCACAGTTCCAAAGTTAATTTTGACCGAAGTGTCAGCCTTTGATAGTCTGTTTGTTAAGCTGTGTCACATGTCACTCCTAGGTAAGCCTTTTAGCTCCTCCCTTTGTAAGCTAGTAGGGGNCAGTAATTCTGGATAAGTCGAGTCCAATAAGATAAGGTACCGCCCGTCGTGACAAGCTGTCTCCTTTGTTTAAACATTTCCTCCTATTGTTCAGCCTCACATATTGTGCCCAACGATTTTTCTGCACGTGGTATACGCCATTTTAAGGCTAATCCTTAACTGTTCTTGAAGTTTTCTTTCTGTATGGCCAGCCACTGCAGCAGCATTCAACTCACTCTTAAGTACATGTAGTTGTATGGTTAACCTGTTTCTTGTGTGACTTGTTTAGTACACAGTTCAAGCGACCGACTGAACTGCATTACAATGTTGTATGGAAAAATAAGGGAAACGAGCTGCTGATTGTCCTCAGGTGGAGTGACTGCAGCAATACAGTTGGGGTTGGAATGCATGCGAGTTCGTATATCCTGCTCGTACGTTTAGGTGCACATAAGCTATCCACAGATCGAACGTGCGTAAGAGCGCTCAAATTTATGACCGAAAGTGCAGATACAAACGCTCGGCTTTTTCCCCACGCCTCACCCTCCTCTGGTCTCTTTTTCTTTATTCTGCATGGGCTCTTTCGGGGTCGAAGAAGTTTCCAGGAAACCCGATCCAGCTTTAATTCCAGAAGTAGGGTCATGGCTAAAAGAAGCAGCTGGGTCTTTCCGTATTTGTTGAATTTGTTTTGTTTTGCGTGGGGGAACCTACTTTTCAGTTTTCACTTTGCTCCATTGCGGAGGCTTACGCTCGCACGTGATTTCTTGCAGATGAATCACGAGAAGATTATTTCATCGGTTTCTTACCTGCATGTGGGAGGACACTTTGGACATTTTGATAATATCGAGCTCGAGATGACCGAGCCCAAATGCCGAGGGCTATACTTGGAAAAGGATAGATAGGCGAGTGCGAGAAGAGCTACTCGTCATCGACAGAGCTTCTTCACAGCTGCTTCTTCACACTTACTTTCTGTTTCTCCGAAACTAGGTCACTGGGAAAACCCCCGCGCTAGCTGCTAGTGTCGCTGCCTTCTCGCGCGGGACCTCAGCCAGCAGACGATTGATAAAGCGAGCGGACCAGCAGCTGCTTCTAATTCTGAGCGAATTTAGCGCGTAAGGGACCACAGCGTCGGCACACAAATCAGTCTTTCCGCGACCTCGTTTGGATACTTTGAGGCCCAGTGTTACTTCCAAGGAACACCAGTGATGACAGGCCCGTGATTCTGTCACCAGCTGATGGATTCCAGGATGCAGTGAGTTTTGCCTTACGGCAAAGCACACAGAATCTCCAGCGACTACGTCGGTCGCCAAGAGTTTCAGGGAGTACGGTGTACTGTCGCTGTCCATCTGTCGTTGGAGCGACAAGTCGGTCACGTGGGTTTACAACCCGTTAGCGGAGTGAAAACTGAGTGTCCCCACTGCAGTTCTTTATTTTTTTCCGGCGCCACCGAAAGTTTGCGTCCGGAAAGCAACTGAACGCAACATGCCATCCAAAAAGGCAGCAATCAGGAACGATGTGGAGCTTGACAATTTTTCACCAGATTCATCCAGGTAACAAGAAGTCTATACTAGATCTACTGCATGAGCACGTCATTTCCATTAGGTCGTGCACTGATATGACTTGTGCAGTGATCGGGCCTATTGTGTCGAAGGGGTGAATGTATGCATAGATCCTTCGCGCGTCGACTGTTGTGACGTCTGAAATGTTAATACTTATGCAGTGCATACCAATAGTGAGAACATTATGTTGATGGAAAATTAATGTTTTATGCAGTGCATACCAATACTGAGAACATTATGTTGATGGAAAATTAATGTTGTACACTGTATCAGGTTCGAAGCATTCTACAATTAAGGATGTATTTAATTTTTTCTCTCGCTCCTTCTGTGCGCGTGCAGAAAGTATGTCATCGGACGTATATGGTAGTAGTTCACAAAATGCAGGAGCTGTTTGCTTGGTAAGGCCATAACTGACAAAAAGGCAGGCAAAGAGCTGGGAGGGGGTGTATGGGCAGAGAGAGAGAGATGGTGTACGTATAGATGCAGAAATAGCCTTATAGTTACTATAGCCATGCAGAAACATTAACAGTCACAAAGGACTTTCAACAGAAAAATAATTGGTCCTCTGTCAGGGGCCTGGTTAAGCGAACAAAATTTATGTTTATGTGATTGAGAAAGTCTTTACAGCAATTAACCTCCCAAGCAGTGTGATTTCCTGACATAAAGATATAACCTCCAGGCGCCACAATCAGCCCACATTTAATCTTCTATCAGGAAATGAATGCGAGGAAGCTTTTTTTTCTATGGTATAAGCACAGCTGCAGCTGCATTTGTTTTGCAAACAAGCTGCACTTTTTGGTCCTTGTCATTATACAAGTTAGTGACAATTCCACCAACATGCCCATGGTATAGTTAACAGCTAATTTGAGCTTTCTTTCCCAGCATTTTCCTTTATGTCTCATTGTTTGTCAAGCAGCAAGGCCACAGTAAGAATCACTGAAATCTTGCCAGAAAACGAAGTCTCTTTTGTTGACAATTCTGTTGACAATTGACATCCCAGTATTGTGCTAACGATGCTTCACTCTTTACAACCAGTGTATTGTTGGTTTGTTTTTGCTGCTCTGTTTGGAAACTAAGAATCTAATTCAATTTTTAAAGCAGCTATTACAGTTCTGGTGGGGAGGGGGAGAATCGAAAGCTGATCACTGTGGTTTTTGTTACCTGTAAAGATTCGCTGTGCCTTGTGCATTCCAAATCTTTTCAGCTTCAGTGTATCAGAATCAGTATGAGAAATTCACAACCTTTTCAGCAACAAGCATGCAGCGAATTATTTATGCAGTGCCTTGTTGATAACGAGCAAGGATGCACATGGTGTATCCATGATGTTTTCACAGGGTCAGCATTTTATATCATCACAATCTTGTCAGTAATAAGCAGTGAATATGACCAATATAAGTGATGTATGGAGCTTACCAGCAACAAGAAATGATGTACATGTCTTTTGTTGCAGCATGGATGCTGATTTATGCCCAGATGGAGGCGGTAATGGAGGGAGGGTCAGACAGAGACTTCGCCCATGGCTGGAGGCCCAGATAAACAGTGGCCGATTTCCAGGTTTGGCCTGGGTTAACCAAGAAGAGGGAATATTTCGGATCACTTGGAAGCATGGTGGCAGAGCGGACTGGTCAGAGCAGGATGCCCTTATTTTCAAGGTATTTGTACTGATTTGTTTTAAAAGTAGCAGGGTTCCTCAAAGCAGAGTCTCCTTGGGACTGTGTGTTGGGAACATCTGAGGCTCCCATATGAAAATGAATATGGAGGTTCAAACACATTATTGATGTAAAGAGAGAAACTGCTTCTCACTGGGATGCATTAAAGTTCAAGATTTGTGTGTGATGAATATAGAGCCCCTCCATTTTAAAAGCATTTTGCACTCAAGTAGCTCTTTAGAAATAGTATCTTTTGATGGGTCTTAACAAGTCAAAATAATTTCTATCACGTGTAACCTTTACACTAGTAAAAGAGCCAACACAGCAGTTCGTGACGGAGAGGTTTTATTTCCGTCACTGTATTTAGCAGTGAGAGATATGCAGAAACCAAAAGCTGAAGAGATGTCACCGGGAGTTTTCTGTGCTGTCTTCCACCAACCTCTCACACTCTCTCTCTCTGGCACACATATTCACCCCCATCCCCAACGCTTCCTGCCTACCCTTCCTATTGGCCATCCCTGGGAAAAACCCTTGCCCCCACCCCTCTACTCTGACCATTACACTACCTCCCAGACCCTTCTACCCCTGATCACTAACTACCCTGCAGGTGGCCTCCCAGCCGCTGCATGGTGACTGACCGCTTCCCAAAATTTGAGCAAAAAATCCCCCCTCCCCCCATTCATTCAGTACTACTACTACGTCCACCGTTTCTATCAATTCTGTTCGTATATATGTTTCTTTTTCTAGTAGCTTGCACAGAAAGATGTACACAGCTAAAGTTGTTTTTTTTTTCTTATTTCAGGAGTGGGCAATCCACACAGGCAGATTTAGGGAGGGAACAGACCCAAATGACTACCCAGCTTGGAAGACACGGCTCAGGTGTGCCTTAAATAAATTGCCAGACATTCAAGAGCAGAAACACCTCAGTTGCTATGATGAGCCCAATCCATATCGAGTCTACCGATTCGTGGACAGGAAAGGTAAGGCTGTTTCCATCTTTTTCTTTGCAATTTGATAAGACAAAACTAACAGCCATTTCTCTGGTTGGTATTTATAAATACTGGCCTCATTGGGCGTTTCAAATATTTTCTTATAGAAAAACTGAACAAAACTGTATTTATTTTTGTGAGACAAAAACTAAATTACATGCTTTTCTATGAACATGCAAAAAAAATTACTATTATAAAAAATTTATATATCTCTCTATATACTTTCGTGAGGAAAAACTAAATTATACGTTTTTTACTAACATGCCAAAATAAATTTACTATTATAAAAAAATACATTTATACTTTTGTGAGACAAAAACAAAATTACGTGTTTTTCTAGGGACATGCCAAAATTTATTACAGGTGGTGAACCTTTGAGCCCATCATCTTACAAACAGACCACATCACCAGAGAGCAATTTCCATAGCAACCAGATTATCAGTCAACCAGTCACCCGTCCTTCAGTTATACAGGTAAAGGATGGGAAAGCATTATGGAAAAGGAAGGACCACATATATTATATACTGTGCATCTCTAAATCCAGATTGGATTTGCAAACTGAATGAACAGTTTAATGAAGTAGTAACCTGTGTGAAATAAAAACCTACTCCTACAAAATCTTGTTAATTGGTAATTGAACTTATGCTCTTGAAAGTGGGAAGAGTACCTGCTAACCTCTTGATAGGGCCTGAGACTTCCATGGCGAGTAGAAACTTGGGTACAAGGAAAAAACTAAGCTCTGCAACTTTCACTCTAAAGGGGGAATTATAAAGTAAAATTTCTCTTCTCGAAAAAATTCCCCCCAATTCTTACTTCCCTTTTATGCAGTCTGTTCTTAGGTTTGGAGTTGGGGGAATGGTATGAAATAAGAGAAGACATTCGATGAAGAGATCTTTATCGTATAGAGATATTTTCCTATTTGAAGCTGGTCCCTTTGTCATGCAAGAATACTTGTCATGTTGTGAAGTATGGCATCCTGCCTTTCTGCCAGTGCACATTTGTTAATTTGGAGGAAAAGTGCTCCCATCTTGTGGTAATTTCACTCTATCAAGTCTGTGAGTGAACGACGGGGCCTGTGGCAATTGTGTTGTGGACTAGTGGTGTGGAGTTAGCTCCCTGCTTGTTGGTTGAAGTCTTCCTTTTAGTGCTGTGCTTTTGCTGGTGGTTCATCTCCTCTGCAGTTGGCTGCTGTCCCTGCTGGCTGATCCTACCACTGTCATACCAGTAGGTGGGGTTTTGTTAAGTGTGCCACTGGAAATTGAAACTGATTGGTTTGTGTGATGACATTAATATTTGTTGACAAAGCAAGGATAGTTCAAAGAATAAAATCTACAAGCTGACCACAACAATTTGTCAGATTGTAACTTTTAAGTCAACTGTGGTGGGGGAAGCGGTAAAGAGAAAATACAGAAATAGACAAATCATTTAGCAAGAGGAAAGGTTAGATGTTCCTGTTATACCTAAAGACAGCATACAAAAATGTTGTGAACTTGGGAATAACACATTGGTCAACAAATGTTTACAAAAGTCATTTTAGTGAAATAAAATTAGTCATTTCTTATCAATTTTTATGTGCTCAACATGAATATGACAGTCAAAATGCAAATTTGGCTCTGGTTTTTTTTATAATCTACAATCATGTTTGTTTACATCATGAAATGCATGCAAATAGTAATAGGCCTATGGGTAATGCCTGTAAAAAATCAAGTCATAGACTTCTTAGATTTCTTTGCCTGTCTCTTGTACAGCTGTTCGGGAGCATCTCTGGGGAGTGTCCAGCAGCAGTCAGCCAGCATGGTAGTGGACCATTTTCCCCGGTATCTTTGTTCCATTGTTGCGATATCATGATGAAAACGTTCGCCATGTTCATCACTAACCATACCACAGTTGTCAGGAAAGAAATCCAGATGGGAATGAAGGAAGTGGATCTTTAGAGACACATTGCAGCCAAGTTTCTGATACTGCATCAGCATGTCTTCTACTAGTTCCTTGTAGTATTAGCAGGATTTTGCGAGCCTCGACCAGAGCTGGGTGCTGGATATTCTTCTCTCCAACTGCTACATTTTGTCTGCGAGTCCATTCCTTCCGCAAGTAGTGCAAGTCCCTTGCTCGGCCATCCCACTCACATAAGAAACACATGTATTTTGTATATCCCTGCTGCAGTCCCATTAAAAGGGCAACTACCTTCAAATCACCACAGAGGTGCCAGCTGTACTTGTAATACTCAGTGGAATTCAGTAGCTGCTTTAAGTTATCGTATGTCTCTTTCATGTGGACAGCATGCACCACTGGAATAGATGGAAAAAGGTTTCCATTGTGCAAAAGCAAGACTCAGTTTTGAAGAGTCTACAAATAGTCTCCATTCTTGTGGGTCATGAGTGATTTCTAAGGCAATCATGAGGCCCTCAGTATCGGAACAGAATACCAGATTACCTTCCTTTCAGAAGAAAGGCTCCAACTGCTGGTGGCGGTTTCGATATGAAGTAATTATGACATCTTCTTCTAGAAGATTCCATTGTTGTAGTCTTGAACCTAGCCATTCTGCCTTGTTCTTGGATAAGTCCAAATCACGAACCAGGTCATTTAGTTCTTCCTGTGTTATTCTGTGTGGGGTTGGTGATGCACCACAGTGAAAATCTGGATCACTGCTTGCTGACGGACCAGGAGAAGAACAGGTCGGCTCACCCTCGTCCTCATCAGCTGAATCAAGAGAATATTCTGCTGGAGGTTCTGGAATAGGAAATCCCTCACCATATGGAACTGGTCTCAATACAGACGGAATGTTTGGGTAGACTATTCTCGACTTCTTTTGCTTCGTTATTCCGCTAGAAAGAGGAGGAACCAAGCAGAAGTAACAGTCATGTGTGTGGTTGCTTGGTTCTCTCCACACCATGGGGACTGCAAATGGCATTGATGGTCTTTTGCCGTTCAACAACTGTGAAAGCTGTGTTGTACATGTAGCACAGCATATACGCGGGGCCCAAGGCTTGCCTTGGTCACCAATCTTGCATCCGAAGTAAAGATGACATGCCTTCTTCACTTGAGAAGTGATACTTTTCTTCTGGTTGGCAAATGTCACTTCCCCACAAATATAGCAAAAATTGTCCACGGTGTTAACGCACTTTCGAGGCATTAGTGTTCTGTATTGTAACTAAATGGATAAAATAATAAAGTTTTATGTAACAGTAGCTTAAACTGTATCGCACAAAGTCTGAAATATTTTAAATGCTCAACCTTTCCAACTAGGCTTTATATAATACACTGGTAACGTCAGCTTACTTCAGCAGGCGCCTGGCAGTAGTAGTGCATTGCATCGAAAAAAGATGCAATCAACTCTGGATGATGTGTGCATGAGGGTATTATGCAATGTGATGCAATATTACATTATTCTGGCCTTATTTAGGATTTTGTTACAGTCCTATTGGATAAATTTACAGAGTGAAACATAGAAAATGAACTTTATGAAATATCTTCCAAACGAGAGCCGATAAAAAATGTTCATGGTCATATTCGTGCATACCAAGATACTACAGATTAGGACCTTTTTAAGTCAGTAACGATTTCAGTGTTGAGCAGTGTAATCATTGTTAACCCAATTTCAATCAGATGTATAATCTTTTAATGATTTTTCAATCATTCAAAAGACATGCTATTGATAGTTCCATTTTGCTGTGAACGTTATTGCTGCTGTAATATCTTGGAAAACTTTCAGATGATAAGGCATCTAAACTGTTATAATGTGCCCTTTGTAACATTTGTCAGATGGTGTTTGAGATGTGTTAGGATGTAATAGGCTTGTGTTATATATATTTCATGATAAAATATTTTAAGATTGGCACATCCTGCAATCCTTATGCCTTCCTGATCAAAAACACTTGAGCAGGAAGTCATTTTTATATCCAGGAATTAGCCAGACAAACAGGGCAAAAGATGCTTACAGAACCTTTAAGAAGAGATATGCACTGCTGCAAAAACATGGAGACAGTTATTCATATGTTAATTTACATGCACATTTATGTATTTATTGGTGACCGCATGTGTGCACATCTTTTGATCAACCTCTACCAAACAGGTCTATGCTTGCAAATGACGAAACGTCACTTTTACTATTAGTTTAATCGTTGTGCATTTCAGTTTCTTCTAAGTTACTTATTTTAATCTGGGAGTGGTTTCCCTTGCAGGCCAACATTCCCACAATAATTGCAGAAGTGGCACACCCAGTAGCAGATGCAAACCACCCCAAGGTGGAGATTGCTTCACAAGGTACGTACTCTACAATCTGATCATACGAGGAGAACCGCATTATCAAAATCAAAGGAATCAGGACAGCATGTGGAAAGAGGGTCACTGCAACCTAGTTTAAATGGTACAAAAATAGGCTTTTGTAGCATTTGCAATAAGGAACCTATGTAAGCTATAGTTTTTCATCTCGTTTCATCTGACAGACCTTTTTGACACATGCTGGCTTAAGTGCTTTTTTCTTTAGTTTTGTCACACTGGAGTGTCTGTGAACCTTATTGTGCATGTAGTTGTCATATCCTGATGCTTATGTACACATAGGTGTGATCTCCTATTGTTGATGTAAATCCATCTGTAATATCTTGATGCTGTTGTATGTACCTATTGTAATATCTTGATCCTGATAGACTTTCAGTATACATTTTGAACACACATGGAAAATTGTGAAATGTTCGACCTGTCCAATTGTGACCTATGATCTAATGACCTAGGAGATCTAAATAAAAAGATTTTGGTGCAGGGGTGTCTAGCATTGGAGATAACCAGATCAGCAGCTTGGGATCAGACCTTAGAAACATCGACATCACAGATCTTGTGCCTTTAGATGAAACCACCCCGTCTCTCACCAACCTCTCGTATGACAGCAGCCTCACCAGTGCTGAGCCTATGGACACTGGTCAGTCACTACCAAGTTTTGTTTCTCATCT
Organism: Lanistes nyassanus; assembly: GCA_004794575.1. Lineage (NCBI taxonomy): Eukaryota > Metazoa > Mollusca > Gastropoda > Architaenioglossa > Ampullariidae > Lanistes > Lanistes nyassanus. Next base: position 19,463 of record SMGT01012352.1, read on the forward strand.
CAACACCACCATCACAAAAAGCCCAAACAGCAACAGCGGAAAAAAAATCAAAAGTTTTCCCACAATTACTATTTTTTTCTCATTCATCTGTTGCATCATACTTATCTATTGAAAGAAAAACATCCAAAATTATTGTTTACTTCCAGCTGTTAAGAAGAGTAAATTATCTTCAATATTAAGAAAAAGGCATTTTGATAGTTAAAGAATGATGTTACTTTCTGATTCTCAGTTTGCAGGTAATTTGTACTAATTTGCTATGTGGGTCTTTATTCAGCCTCTTTGGTTCCAGAATAATCAAGACCAAAAAAAAAAATAGTGAGAATATGGCCTGACATACATGAATATTTAAAACATATAGAAAGGTGTACATTGTACCTAGCTTATTCCCTCTGGATTTTGTCCGTGCTGTCATCCCCATGATATCTTTTCTCAAAAGTGATTAGGAGATCTGGCGCTGGTTGCTCATTGAAATAAGAACCTATGGTTAATACTGAATAGTAAGAATTTCTGAATTTACTACTGCCATTTCAGGTGCTGGTTCCCTAAGAAATGAACCTGGAGGGTATCAGCAAGTGCCGATGGGGACTGTAGGAAATTCGCCGCCTTTACTGACGCATATCAAGGAAGAGACTGTAGAGAGAGATGTCATGTTCTTGCCTCCACTCATTCCAAGTAGGCTTATATTGAAGGCGACTTCATGTTTGCTGTTCACTGTCTGTGCATATGTGTGCCTGCATGATGTAGTTCATTTATTTCTGTGGGATTTTTTTTACAGTCCGCAGTGATGACTTTATAGGTTACAGCACATGCGTGGTGATGATTTTTTAAATCACTTGTGCTTAAAACTTGGCTTACCCCTGGCTGAAGGATGACATGCACGCATTTGGATTAGTGCCTGCTGTGTATGAAACTGCTGATATATCATTGTCTTAACTGCTTTGCTCCTTTCCATTTTATTAAGTACATTTCAATTTTCTTTTACGAATTTTTTGGGGGGAGGAAGGGGAGGTAGGGTGACCAAAAACCTAACTGATTGTCACCAATGCCACCAAGACAGTCTGCCCTCTTGGCTTTAGGTTAACAGGGAAATTTCAGTAGCAAGATATGCTAGTAGGACTTGTGTCTCCTTAAAATCTTAGGTTTTGTTTAAAAACAACAGAGACATATAAAACTTAACTTTTGTTTAAAACAATAGAGACATATTTACCAGCACCTCAAAGCTAGCATATTTTATATTTTTAAACTTTGTGGGAAAGGCTAAATTTGGTGCTCAGTCTAGGAAATATTTAAGAAACATTTGGGTAGTTCTAACAAAAAAACATACAATAAATGGAACTGATTGCAGTTGATATCCCATATCACATTTTAACTACTCAACTGCTAATTGTAGATAAGCCATTCTGGTAGGGCTGTTCTAGAAAATATGTGTAGCCTTTTATTTTTTATATGTTTTGCCCTAATATTGACTGAACTATTGATTCATATTAGTTGCATATTGGAGGGTATTTTGGGACATATTCATTTACCTGCATCATTTTTGACTGTGCTGTTCTTATGACTTTAAGCTTTTTTTTAAATTCTGTTTGCTGCTTTGATATTAACAGTTCCAAATGTTTTTCATAATGTGCAGTGGATGAGATAGTGGTGACAATAAGATTTCGACAGAGAATAACTGAAGAGAAAAGCGTTGTTGACAGGCATGGCTGTCGTGTGTACTATGGCAGTCTTCCAATTGAGCGGCATATGCCTTGGCAACAGGAGGTTAGCAATAACTTTATGCTTAATATTTATAATTAAAATTGTGTGTTTCTTGGTAGTATTAATTTTGTTAAGCAGTCATAATCTTAAAGTTCTTATTCAGCTGTAATGGACCAGACTCCTGGAAACTGATGGTATCACTTTCTTCCCCTTGTGTCTAGTGTTCAAATTTTTATACATGTGCAGCGCAGCCTACTTGACACCAAGTTTTAGGGAACAAGAAAACAGTACTTGTGTTAGCTGATTTTTGTCTTAACCAAACGAGGTGCATGTGCAGTTAAGTTAGTGCAGTCTGTTAGAATAACTGGCAGATATATATCAGGCAGTTAATCAACACAGTGTGTGTGCACGTCAACTGTATGCAGAAAACAGAACAGAGAGAGTTTTTTTGTTTATATTTATTCAAACTCTACGCTGACAAAAATGAGTGCTACAGAAAAGCTGCACCTCCAGAATTTTTTTTTGGAACAGCCTGTCTCTGTAGTATATGCTACTTCATCTCTTCTCCTCCTTACCAAGTGCTCCTTGTATTAGGTGATCTCAGGTACCAAGGAACTCTATTATCTGGCATCACTCTCACATTTCTAACTGCATCTAAATCTCTCAGCTATCTAATTCCACCCACCCATTGTCTTATGTGTTATGTTAACCGTAAAGCGTAACCATCATTAATGCACTTCAAAATCCATGTGCCTTTGACTGTTAAATCTAATTAAATTTAAAACAAGGGAACTGGACCAAGCTAAGACATGACAAAGACGAAGACAATCTACATGTTTCGACACAAAAAAGATGAAAAAACAACAACAATGAAAACAGAAGAAAAAGACTTAGCTTCAGTAGATGTGGAGCATGGGCTGGACAGCAGGAAAATGATGAAGGGGTGTGCCCCGAAACATGTAGATTGTCTTCGTCTTTGTCATGTCTTAGCTTGGTCCAGTTCCCTTGTTTTAAATTTAAGAAAGGTTTTTCCTCCAAGCGGCAGTCACCTGTTTTTCTTGTAAAATCTAATTAGTTTCACAGAAATGATGTCACTATAAAATGTTCCTTGATGTCCTTATTTTTATTTTTGGAAGGGGAGGGGTGCATTCTCTGCCTGTGGCTATGCATAATGACTGCAGGTTGTGCTGTGCTCTCTTTGTGAGTGTCAGGGATGTAAGAAACATGGAGTTGTCATTAAAACCTGGAATTTGATGTCTTTCAGATATTTGGGGACCCAGAGGCAGTCCAGATTCTTATTCCTTACACAGCAGGAAGGCTGGAACGAGTGCAGGATAATTTAACAGTGAAGTTGCTGAGAGCCATGGAAAGGGGCATCAGCATCTTCGTGGAGCGTGGGTGCATCTTTGTCCTGCGCAGATGCAAGTAAGTTTTTTGCATGAGTTCAGGCAGCTAACTAAAGGAATGTTTCATTTTTTCTTTGAAATATTCTTCCATTGATAAGTTTAGTTATAGGGGATCTGTTCTAGTTCAGAGACAGAATGTTTCATTTTTTCTTTGAAATATTCTTCCATTGATAAGTTTA
>SMGT01012352.1:33888-63911 GCA_004794575.1 Lanistes nyassanus
CCCCCCCCCCCCCCCCCCCCCGCCATGTGCTAATGCATCTAGGAAGAGCAAAAGGCTTATATCTGTCAATCTGATTCTGAATCTGCTATTTCAGAGACGAATGCAGTTGAAACTACCACGCAGCCTGCAGTTGAACCAGATCTACTTGGCATTGACCATGAAGATCTGGTCAACATGGAGTGTCCGCTGTCTCTGTCAAAGATTTCCTTTGACCCAAGCATCAGTGGTATTATAACAGGTTAGGGTTTTGTGTATTGTTGAAATCCATAACTGGGTTATACACTGTACTGTTTTCTTTTGGAGGGAATGAGGTAGACTATAATTTCTTTAGTGAGAAAATATAACCAGATATTCATGCTTTACTTACATCCCTATGCCTACTGGACTTTCAGCTCTAGCTCATGTTTTCCAAAATAATCATATGCCAGTCACGTGTATTGATTTTCAACACATTTCAGTTTTTTAAATTGTGACATGCCAAAAATTGGACTAAATATAGATACAAAAGAGATTCAGTATGTTGCCCTATGCTGCAAAATCAAAATATTCTTTATATTTATAATGTATTTAAAGATCCCATGTCGCTGGGAACTGAAGCTGCTGCAGCACCATTTTTGGCACAAGGAAGCGTTCTACAGGATTTACAACCAGCAGTTACAGAGGCTGGGCAAGACTTTCTCGGAACCACAGTCACCCAAACAATTGCAGGTAACTTACATTGAAAAGATCATTACTAACATTCTAAACCAGTGCACTCCAATTGTATTGCCATGAAACCATGCACTCAAAATGCACTTGGCAGGCATTTTCCACCAGGAGCGGGCTGATTACATTTAATATGGATTCTCTGTATGCACACGTTGTGTACCAAAGGTTAGCTGTGTGAAGACTAGCGTCGTTATAAAGAAAGGGATGGCAGATCTTTTTGAGGATCTGCCAAGTTCCTTTCTTTGGACCCTCTCTTTGCTACGTGTTTGGGTACGGTAAGCTCCCTTGGTCTCATGCGTCTGCATATGGTTATGTTGAGCGTTTCAAGTACTTCCTGTTGGAGTGACACTTCTACTGCAGACGTCCATAATGCACAATAATTTTTCTGCAAAAAAAAAAGGCTTCCATCAAAAGGTTTTCTCTTACCCATGCTTCTGATGGCAGAAGTGCTTAGTCCAAAATAATTCATGATAATGACCCTTTCAGCCAAAATAAGGCTACCCTGGAATCTCCTCCCAATACATATATAAATATATATGTAGTCGCCTTATCTCACTCCCAGGACCTACAATCTCTCCTATCCTGATCTATGTTTTGCTATCTGTAGTAGAGCTGGGATTCCAAGTGCTGTCCATTCCTCAGTGTTTTCAAACCAGCTTTTCCTTTGCTTTTCTCTCCTCTTTGCACTGTGCCTTGCAAGATCGTCATAGCAAGTATTCTGACGTTTTCTGTGGCCAAACCATATCAGCTTCTTTATCTTGATGGTGGCGAGGAGAGCCTCCTGGGGACCAGCTAGTTTGTCTACTTTCTTGTGAAATAGACGTTTGTTTTGTGTTCAGTCCAGGAAATATTTTCAGGAGCTTGCGGAAGCATTTGGTCTTTTCTAACTCAGCTGTCAGTTTCGAGTTTTCACAGCCATACAGCAGCATGGAGACGACTAGGGCTTTGTAGATCATGATCTTGATGAGGAAGCTGATGCTGCTGTTCCTCCATAATTTGCTGAGATTGGAAAGTGCTGCTGTGGCAAGGGCTAGTCTGGTCTTGACTTCATGCTGTTAAAGACGCCTTGAAAAGGGAATATTTCCTTGTAAAATTAGTTTTAGTAGGTTAGAATCGAGCATTATGTGCTAAATACCTTCACTGGCCAGAGAAACCAGTGATGCAGTCAGGCAAGCCTGACACACGTCAGCGTGCTGAGTATGCTGATCCCTGGCCCCTTATCCCTCTGTGGATAGTGTTCACCGTCCCTTAGTGCCTACATCTGACTGATTCACCAAAATTTGTCAGTTTTTCTCCAGCCACCGCGGGGAGGTGGAAGGGACATTCGGTATAGCGTCCAATTCTAACCTACTAAAACTAATTTTACAAGGAAAAATTCCCTTTTATTTGTTAGAATCAGGGACTATGTGTTAGAATACTAAGAAGGAGGAGGGCAAGGCTGTTCGCTCTCGCAGGAGTTGCTGGCCACCCACTGATGTCATCAAAAGGTTAGTATGTTAATGCAAAGCATTAAGGTAAACTTACCAAAGGCGAGAGACCAGCGAATGAGAGAAGAGAAAGAGTGTCAGTGGGTGGGAGGGTGCGCAGGCAGCACACAAGCAGCCGTGGCAGAAGGCAGGGCTCGCAGATAAAATCGGCCAAAGACCGAAGCGGATGACCAGCTGACAGCCTGGATGATGTCCTGCAGGGCAGCCCCCTTAGCACAGGCCATGGAAGAAACCAGCGCACGCAGCTCATGCGTGGGACGGGACCAGTGGGGAGGAGGAGTCGTGGGCTCTGACTGCCAGGCGGCCTACTCATAAGCATCCATGATTGTGTTTCTGATCCAACCAGACAGGTGTTGTTTGGTTGGGCGCGCCCCATTCATCACTCCCAAAAAGAGGGGGTCGCCAGGACCATGCAGCTCTGAGTTCCGTTGGAAGTACATCTGCAAGACCCAAACAGGACAAAGAGTGAAATCTGGTAGGGGCAGAATCGTCCAGCGCTGAGGCATGCTCGAAGGGAGCGCAGACTTGGCCGAAAACCCTGCATATGGCATCAAAGTGACAGCCCCTTAGGTTGTAAACCATAGGCATTCTGGGTCTGCAGACAGGGCTTGGAGCTCTCCAATGTGTGCCGCAGATGCCAACCCCAGCAGAAAGCCTGTTTTGCGTGCCAAGGGTCATAGGAGACTCGATCTGAGCAAGTTGAGATGGCCTGGAATATGACAAGCAAGCTATCAGCAGAATGTTCCTTCCCATGCACCACAAGAGCAGCTCAAGGGAGGCAATTGAGCTCCGTTCTGTGGGCCCCCACTTGGTGTCGTGTGTAGGCAGTGACTGTGGTATTGTCTGTCCAAAGCGTGATCAGATGACCAGCATGTGTCCATGAGTGGGACATACGCAGTGATTGGCACTGCCGTCAATGAAGTTTGAAAAAAGGCAGAATCGGAAGCCAAGTCCACACACATGAGGGAAAGTCTGTCACGCAGGCATAGAAGTAACCCAGGCATATAATGGAGCGCGCCAGCCCCTGGGAAAGGTGACCGCTTCCAAAATGCATCTCCTGTGTTATTGTCTCTCCAGACAGCATATCTAAGTTGGCAAGGGATCGAATGATTGTCCAAGCATCTTCTATTGTGGACCGGGATGAAGGGCGTGCAGGAGGCACACCCTCCAAATCCTTCCCACTGTCAGAAAGTAGTATGCAATGGGAAGCACTCCGTTCAGAACTGTCACTCTGACCTCTTCCTTGTCACGCAAATCCTGCGGCAACCAATGGCATGATGAGTGATGATGGCGATGAGAGGTGGCCGACGCAGTGCTCGAGGAAGCAGGCATGGAACATAAGAAGGCCTGCAATTGGTTGTGTTGTGCCTCTGCTAAAACACTGTGGTCAGCTCTGATGCAAAACCACACCGTGACTCGGACGAAGACGGCAAGGAAGGCGGGGTTGGTGGCCGTCCCAGGGGGAGTGGTGGCAAGGGAGAGGCAAGAGACAGTTACTGTTCTGTCAGTCGAATGTCCTGTAGAGGGGTCCCCTGGTGGTCAGGACTGGATGCAGAAGAGGGAGAGTGCTGGACGCGGTAGCTATGGCGGTCAGGCAAGGGTGGCGAATGTAAACGTCGTTTGGGCATGGCGACAGAGGAGAAAACAAAAGGCCACAAAAACACAGCAGAGCAAACTGTATGCACGCTGTGAAAGTCTTTCTTTTAAGTAACGCAGATGTAAGGCGCATGATACTGTTGCCAAAAGTAGCAATGTCTAAAGAAAAAAACGTAGCGAGAAACAATGGTGACGCAGTGAGTGTCTTTCCACCGAGCGTGAAGGAGAAAAACTGACAAATGTTGGTGAATCAGTCACATATAGGCTGTAAGGGACGGTGAACCCTGTTCATGGAGGGGTAAGGGGGCAGGGGCAGGGTGCGGCATGCACAGCATGCTTTGCAAGCTTGGTTTGTGCTTCAGGCTTGCCTGACTGCATCACTGGTCTCTCTAGCCAGTGAAGCTGTTGAACACATAGTGCCCAATTCTAGCAAATAAATGGCTATTTTCATGTTACCTTTTCCAACTTCGGAATTTTTTTTAACAATTTTAATAACTATCCTGTATCACATTACAGGTCATGAAATGAAGGTGATCGTTCAATTTTTTGAGAAGCCTGTCCTGGGCTTGCTAGTTAAGAGCGAGGATGGGTGCAATATTTACTGCAAGGACGTCACTTCAAGTGGATTTCAACCTGCAACTGATTGGGTATGTCAGAATTTATCCACAAGCTTCTTGTAGTTGTGCTTTTCTCCCTAAAAGGACTCAAACTATGATACAGATACACGAACAATCACGCACCCACACATGATACACATGCACAGACATATGCTGGAATATAAACAAAATTGTCTATGATAATTGCAGGAAAATGGCAGCCAGAAAGTGGAGCACATTCTGATTCCATTCACAAGGGGCATGCAGCCAGAAGAGCAGGACAAGCACACGATCAGCCTTCTGAGCAACATGGAGCAGGGCTTACGCATCTATTCCAAAGATGGTGACATCTATGTCCTGCGAAGGTGCAGGTGAGTTTTAAAAAATACAGAAAAAGGTAGAAAGCAAAGAAATTTATGTAAGTTGGTCTTTAGGAAACCTTGTGCATCCTTTCTCAAGCTGTGACCTCCCTTAGCATTTTAAGCCAGGGTAATGCTGGGAAATCAATAAAAGGTGCTTCTGACATGTTTACCATCAAATTTTTTTTCATGTACACCATTCGGAATGATGTGACTTAAGAAGCTGTATTTCAGATTTTAATACGGGCACAAAATAATCTATTAATTAATACTGAAGATATAAAATTACAAGATCGCTAGAAAAAGAAATGCAAGCTTATGGCAGTGTGGTAACTGTCATACCAAATGTGCTGCACATGTAGCATGTCCCTCTGTGTGTGTGTATGAGAGAGAATAAAACCCTTACAACTGATGTAGAACTACTTTTCAAGATCATCAGAATCTGTAGATTATTTCGTTTTGCACAGCACAAGGATTTATGCTGCTTTGCCAGACACGACAGGACCAGCTGTGATGATTGAGCGGAACAATAAGCCCTTCAAGATCTTTGATTACAGAAATTATTTTCTGCCTGTACTTCAGCGGTACAGACAAGGTACAGGCCCAAAGCCATCATCGCAGGTGATTCTGGGAATAGGGCAGATGTTTACCGCAGACACTGAGACCTACAAACAACTTTTTGTGTCCATAACAGTGGTGCATGTTGATGCAGCTCAGCATTTAAATGAGGTAAGAGTTGAATATCAGTTGGTCTAGTCAACGAACCACTCATCCAATCAGTTAGCCAGTCAGTCATTCTGTGAAGCAATCAGTCAATCTGTCCATCAGAATGACTGCATCAAAACAAGACTAAGCCTTACCTTTTCTGTCGTCTCATAGATGGCAGGTCTGCAATAAATTTTCAGCAGCTACCAGACTCATCATTCATTCCTTCAGTACTCAGTTTATTTATTGTCCTGAATCTAGATCCATCAGGAAAACACAAAAGAATTAGCTTTCACCATTTGTAAAGTATTTGTTAGCACTTTCAAAGTATTCACATTTATTATAGTGGTCCTTGCACTTTATTTTACATGATAAATTTGTGATTTTTAAGCTCTCAAACAACCTGGTGATGGAAAACACATGTGAGGAGTCTATGCATATCTCCTCCTCTGACAACTTTGACCAGCTGCTGCAAGCCATTCCCTCTTAACCTGTCAGATGCTGCTACCTTGTAATGGTCAGCCAACAACAACATGTTATTTCCAAGAAACATTCAAGATGTGATCTCTCTAGTTACTGTAACTGCCATTGAAAGAGTTTTTGATATGAGGAACTCTATTTTGGCAAACGAGTTGTGAAGGGACATCTGTTCAGTAGGATTATTTATCATTGCAATAATACGTGTGCATTTTATTGTAGAAAGTATGTGTGAGAAAAAGTTTGTTACATTTTACTGTCTCACTTATGTGATGTTATGGTCTTTAGTATTGTGATCAGAAATGTACACTTATGCATAAATATGATTCATTTTTTGAGTTTGTAGATGCAGTGTGCATTTACCCAATAGTGCTCCGTACTTATGTGAATCCAGGATTTAAAAAAAAAAATCCGTATTGAATAATGTTGAAAATAATTTCTGTACAATGTTGTGGTTGTAGTCAGGACTTGTAATCAGTAGTCATTGTACCTGGAGGGAAATCTTGTTCTTGTCACCTTGGCTATACCTGGATTCTTTTTCATTTACTGTGACCTCCATAGCTTAAAATGTGAGAAGGCTGTAAAACCAAATCAGGTTAACCCTTACAGTGCAATGAGCCATGATCGTGGGTTTCCCTGTCGAGCACAGTACAGCTCGTGGCAGCCATGCATCTTTTGATTTTAAGCGTGATTTTTGCTTGGGTGTTTTATTCAAGTCAAGTATTTCATTCTTCCATCCTTAGAGTAGGAGAAAACAGAGGATGCAAAACAATCAGTTCACCCAGCGTAAGAAAAATTACTCATAGACACAGGCTTCACTGTAGAAAGTAATAGTAAACAACAACACACATTCAAATACACTCTGTTTAAGAGCAAAAGCTTAGACAGCCTCAGATACCACACAAATGTACCCTATCCTTTCCTCTTTCCCCCTTTTCATACACGCTAGCCATTTCAAGTGCACACACTTCACTCATGTACATTTGTTTTAGAGCACTGCACTGAGCAATATTTTGACAATTTGCAAATTTAATCAGTGTGCTTTTGTTTTTGGCAAAGAATAGTTTCTGAAGTTTACTGGCATTAGAATGTCTTAAGCAACAAAGTGGCAATGCCAGCCTGTTCTCAGCCACAAGCCTATCGAACACGAAAATAAGAAATTCACCCCTCACATACTCCTTATCGCAAAGGCTGCATTGTGGTTTGTGCCTAGGGATATTCATATCAAGCAGTGTAAGGGTTAAGACTAAGAGACTAAGACAATCACTTTTTATAATCATGTGTGAAACAGTGTGATGTTCATAGCTGTGTCACAATTTTATGTCCCTTTTGGAAGTTTTAACGTTTGTGTTCATGCACTTTGATTAATACAAAGGGTTTTTTTTAAAACATTAAGTTGCTTCAGTCATGGCTTACAAAAATGTATAAAGTTACATCTTTGTTTTGAATTATCTGCAGCATGGTAAAACCACCCTCCTCCAGCACTTTATGCTTTATTTCTGGAAAAGATATTCATTACTGATGCAAACTTTTCGTTATTTCAAGTCATCTTGTTCACACACACAAAATAATGCTCCTGATTCAGATGAAAACATAACTTATCATGCAGATGACCACAAGTAAAATTAAATCTTTATCCAGAAGAACTTTTCTTCACATACTGATCATACATTATGCGCAAATGGTCTAGCAGAGGTTCAAGGCCCTTTTTATATTTGGCCGAAATAGCAATGACAGGGAGCTGAACCTGCTTCTGTAGTTCAGCGAGTTTTTCCTCTGTGCCAGGCAAGTCAGCCTTGTTGCCAATTATGGCATGAGGCTTTTCGGACAGACCAGTCTTGTACTGCTCGAGTTCATATCTCAAATCTTCCAGCTGGACCCATGGCTCCTCTACAGCCAGGTCAAGGACATACAAAAGGCAGGCACATCTTTCAATGTGCCGTAGAAAAGAGATCCCAAGTCCGTAGTTCATATGAGCACCCCTAATCAGCCCAGGGATATCAGCAACTGGACAAGCACAGATGAAGACTAAATATTAGTTTCTTGTTTTAGAAACAGATTATACAGATGTGAACTGTCATAAATTATTTAAATTGTATTATCCTCTGCCTGTTACCTCAGTTCAAGGCACTTTTCTATATATTATTAAAATATAACATGCCTAAAACCACACCCAGCATTATGCAGCATGAGAGTTTTAAGACTATATTTGCACCTTCCAAACAGACACACAAAAACAGAAACATGTCAATTTATGCAGTTTCAACACAATGTTGGTACTTTCTTATAACGAATGTTAATTACATCAAAATCATTTCAAAGCAATAACTTACAAGCTATTACACTTATTTAAATTGGCAAGAATCAAATATTTTATACATCATCAGCCTTCTGTTTTGTTTTCTGCCTTTTGTTTCAGGCAGAAAAAGGCAAATCAAAAGTACCATATCCACAACAGTAACAGCATTCTTTTTGAAAGAAACTAACTTGATGTCACTCAAACGCAGTCTTGTTTTAAGTGAACTTCGAAAGTTCAAGAAACCCAAACATAAAAGATACATAGGAATCATGTCTCTAAAGGATAGAGGTGTTCTTACACTTACCAGCAACTTGTTCATAGTCATCATATTCAACGATGCCAACATACGGATTGAGAGTAGTGAATGGATATGCTGCTACTTTTGGGCGAGCTCTGGAGATAGCCCGAAGTAACGTGGATTTGCCAGCATTGGGAAATCCAATCTACAAGAAAATAAAGTTTTTATGATTAAGTTTAACTATTCTTCTCTGACCTTTATAAATATTACATTTTATGTTACCTGCATTTCCCACAAAAGGTTATGACAAATGTCAAACAAGATGCTGTGATTTCGTTTACTGATACAGATTCCAACCATGACAAAGGTTAAAAAATGTAAAAGCATTTTTTAAGAAGATAATACTAACATATACTTCAATGTTAACTAAATTTTTTATGGACCTTTACTGTCTATATTGTTCTGTATTATTCACATGTATAACACATGCATAATTCAATGTCTTTAAAAAAAAGCACTCCTTAGTATGCTGAACAAGACTCACCAAACCAGCATGTGCCATGGTACGAAGTTCCACTTTGAGCCTCATGAGCTGGCCTCGTGCTCCCTTCTCTGCTGTAGTTGGTGCACGGTTTTCGTTTGACAGAAAAAAATGGTTTCCCTTCCCACCTGCACCACCTCGCGCAACAACACATATCTGACCCTGTTTCTCAAGGTCACCAATCACTGTTCCTGATTCCGTTCTTACAATGGTGCCAACAGGAACCTGCACATAAAAAGGTCAACAGCAGCAATGCCTCATTTTATAAACAAAAAGGAATTTCCTGCTGACTTGTACAAGTAATTATCAATGCCCACAATACATGTTAACAACTAAATTTTAGACTTTACTGCAGCAAGTGGCTTATAAAACTATAACACAGAAGAACAGCAAAAGTTACACTGTTTTATATGTGTATGACTAGTGGAGGAACCAAACTTTCAGCAGACTGATAGGTTTAGTAACTTTTGACTGTTTAAATAGAATATAGTATGCAACCCAACTGACAAAATAGACCAAAAACTAATAACAAAACAAAACAAAAAAAACCAACAATGAAATCAACCACATAAAAACCAAAAGTACTGCTAAATATTGTGTGCAAGCTGTAAGCACCAGCAAAAGAAGCCGAATGATCAGCATGCAGAGCTATTTAAAAAATGACACTCGAAATGCAGTGGAATTTTTTTTCACAAGTTATGTATCTTTAGAATATGATTATTCTATCAGTATCACGTCACGGAAGCTTATTTATTAAAGTTGTTGTAGCTCCCCACTATCTTTGCCATACGTGCTTTGACTCGGTGCTAATTTTTGTTTTAATTCCTGAAACCCCATGACCCTAAAAATGTGAAATTACAAGAGCCATTCTGACCTGCACATATGTGTGCTCTGCATTCTTGCCATGGCAGCATTTGGGTTCTCCTTTAACTCCATGCTCAGCACTGATGATGGTCTTGAAGTGAGCTAAAGACTTGGAGTTTGTGCTAGCTAATCAATGACAGAGATGCAAGTTACAAACGTAAACCACTACTCTATTAGTCCATGTTACTTTAGCTTAAAATGTATTAGACTGCTACAAATCCAGTGTTTAACTTAAGCATTTCCAATGATGGGGGTTTTCTTCTGAAAGCTCACTCAAAGAATCCCACCATGAATGATATGGTATTGCTTCTTATTAGCTATACAATCCAAAGATTAATCCTCTAGAAAATCAGGACTTCTAATTTTGTGGAGTGATAAATTTACTAGTGGGAAATATTTTTATGTGCAATTTAAAAAAAAAAGTTGTACCTTCAAATATGACATGTCCTCCATTTCCGCCATCACCACCATCTGGACCAGCCCACTCTTTGCGAGGTTCTCGTGCAAACGACAAACAGCCATCACCCCCATTTCCTGCTTGAACCTGTACTGTTTTGTAATCCACAAAATGCTTGACCTGCACATCAAGAAAGAATAGCATTAGCAGTACAACAATCAACAGCCAATGTGCACAATATTTCTTGTTTTTTTTATTTCAAGCAATATTAGATTTTACCTGTATTTGTAGTATGATGTAACGCCATCGCCCACGTTCACACCCAGTTGTCATGACTTGTAAGTCACAAGCAATTTTCCGGTTAATGTTTATTGATACAACATGGAATCTACTGGCAGTGGCCAGGCACACTGTCCTAACTTTCTGCTGCGTGATAGTCTAGTACAGCAGTAGTAATAACAGTCCTAACTCTCAGCTTAGTGATAGTATAGTGACAACAACAGTTCTTTTTAAAGCTCCTTAAACAACATCTAAACATGGTTACTGCACTTTTACTACTCGACTATGATTTCTGTCATCTCTACTGCAAGCCTATGTACAAGGTTCTGGTGGATTTCTCCAGATGATTATTGCTGCGTATCTTCCAGCAAGTCTTCCATCGTCAACCTATGGCATAGTCTCTGGCATTTCCTCTCCTTACAGCAACAAGGCTTATGCTAGTCTTGGAAAATTCTCTGCCATCAGGTAAAGCAAGTGGCTCTGCATACGGGGCTGAGCCCAACTTCTGTCCTCAGGGGTCTGCAAGTTCTGCTTTCCTTGTTGTTCACCATCCGTTCTCCATCCACTCTCAGTGGCCAATTTATACAAGGGGAGATTCTTCCAGAACCTTCTGGAATCCATCACCCATCACGCACTTGACAGCTCACCTCCTGAACTGTCAGCTTGGTGAGCTAAGATCATAAATCTTCCCAGAAGGTGCAGTGGTTGTCTCCTCCCATCTGTTCCTAAATGTCTCTCTTGGGACCAGTGCCTCCATGTGGCCTGATGGCACCGCTCAGCAAGGGTTTCCTCTAGGTCCTGAAGCATGTCACTTGATCCACGATATATTTTAACAATACCAGTACCAACAGCGCTGAGAGCTTTTTCCCAGCCTCGGACAGGGTTCAACACGTAATTATAAATGTCTCTCGTCAAACTAATGGCAGGCAGGTGACGCTGTCCTCTCTGGTCAGTCCCTGACACTTGAAGATTTACATCACATCAGTTACAGCATCCAAGCTATTAAGTCTTTTGTTTGCCCACTAACCGTGCAGGTGCATACTAGCTCATACTTAATTATAGTAGGGGTGGGGGTATGCAGTCCAGAATGTTACAATGATGCTAGAAAAATTTAATTTGAAAGGAAGCAAAGATCATTTAGGAGACAAGAGACATGCACATTTTTGTTCCCTCTGTATGAAGCTACACTAAAGGAAGTCTAAAGTGTAACTGCTTTTGAACAGAAGATCAGATAAAAGGAATGGACTGCTTTGGTTCTTTGGTTACTTTCCTTTTTTAAAATCCCACTTGCCTTTGTCCACATGTACCTTTTGTTTTATAAACAATATCAACATAAGCAAAAACTGTATCCATCACAATATCTTCTCGAGAAAATAAGTTGCACTACAATAACCAGTCTATTTACTTAAACTGTTATAGCTGTAGGCAAATATGTACTCTCAAACTCCCTTCACCCAAATGAACAGAAGACTTTTATATGCACAGTATATTACTATATTCTTCGCAAAACAAGCGACGCTATCAATTACAGAGATATAAATTTCAATCAAATTTTACATGAATCTGCATACGTTTCACTCCGAGAAAGCTTCTTTCCTGTTTCCAAAAGAGAACCATTTTTTGTGGTGCTGATTTTCAATTTCAAATATTGGTAACTGCTGTATACTTTTTATTTGTCTTTATTTTGTATCATTACTATTGAGACAGAATATACTCCATGAGTTTGAAGTAATTCTGTCTTCCACTAGCTCCAGTGGGCTGTACTAAAATTTTTTTGTATTAATTTTCCTTTATCAGTAGGTCAGGTGTTCAATCAGCAATTTAAAATTTAACCACCAAAACGAATACTTTATAAATACCTTCTCGGTTTGTCCCTTTGGTTTCTTTGGCTTAAGTGGCTTGTGAATGAAACTGCAATGCCTGCACATTTCAAACTGTAATGATCTTTTTTCAAGCCTAAGCTTATGCCAAAGCATTCCATAGCGAAGCTGTCTCATTATTTCCATCGAAAACAGGCGCTTTTGGTCTAATAACTCCTATAGCAAAATATATCACTTGTCAACTATAATTTTTAAACTATTCTTAGCATCAGTCTGCCATACACAGTTTTTCACGTCTGATACTAAGAAAACTTGCACGACATATTAAGAGCGAAAGTTGTGCTATACAGCGGAAGCGGAAAGAGTGATACATACTCAAGGTCAAGAAGAATAGATACGCACTTAAAATCACGTTTAGCTTCTGTTTTGCTAGATTCTATCGACACTATTAAACAAGTGGAATTATTATACTTCATTTGCGTAAGTTATAAACCGATAAAATTAGTTTATATTTCATAGCTTATTTTCTAGCTAATAAAAAATCGCCTGAATAGTAAGCGCATCAGGTGAGAGGGTTTGGTCGTCACCGGCTGCAAGAGATTACACCCAACAATGGTTGTCAAGTCAGAAGCGGATATACTGCACAATTCTATGACAGAGGATGATCCGAACAGCAACATACAATTTACTGAGGGAGAAGGAAAACCAAGATGGGGACCGCAGCATGCGGGGGCTAAAGAACTGGCCAGCCAGTATACGTTTGGTAAGCACGGGAGTTAACATCGTAGTGGTACGAGTTTCCATAACAGTAATCTGTAATGTTATGACAGTAATGACTGCCATTAAATTAATGATTAATTTACTAGTCACACCGCAGTTGTATCAACCATTGACAGCTCTTGAATACTTGAAAGGCTTTTGTTCTTAACAACGAAATAGATAATTAGTGAATATTAGATCATTATTAAATCTTACTCTTAGAAATGTTTGTTGCTTGTACAGTAGGGATGAATCAATATGAATATAATTTCACATTCGATTGACATGATAGGCTTATCAGTAGACACTGATGTTCAAAGTGAACCAAAGCAGAATATTTAGGGTATGCTGGCATGTTTTTATTTCTTGGATTTCATTAATGATTAAACTTTTTCAATTTAAAGGTGAGTTTATGTGATCATGTTATGTGTTTATTCTTTCACTCTTTTCCAGGTCTTTATAGTTAAGTACAATTTCAATTATACATTATCTGCTGTAGTGAGAAATAAAACACTAGACTGTTGTTTTCACCCAAGGGCTTTTAAGAATCAGAGGTTACTGGGTGTTGGTTGCTTAGCATCCCACAAACTAGGTGTATATCACTTATCAGGACGGTGTTGCTTAGACAAAGTTTACATGCTGCCAAATGTGGGACTGCTGCTGCAGCACAGGCTTCAGTCCCACCCAGTCACAGTATACTGTCACTGGGCCAACCAGCCCTAGTATTGTTCCTTATAGTGCCAAGCATCAGGGAAGGCAGTTAATAGACTGCCAGTTAGCTATGATTCGGCCGGGGAGTGAACCACTGACCTCCCGCCTCATAAGCAACATTGGGGTTGGGGTAGGTGGGGGAACAGAGGTAGACCCTAGAGGGAAAGATTGTAAAGCACACTGTGACAAAAATTTTGCTGAGAAGTCTTCCATAAACTCGTGACTGATACAGTTATTAAACAGCCAACAGGAATTGGTCCAGGAAAACCAGGTATAAATCAGTCTGAGATTATCTCAGTGCTGATAGCAGGGGCTTGTAGAATTTAAGACCAGCAAAAATATTGTCGGAGTTGTATCAATGTATGTATCTTTATGACATCTCACACACATTAAACTGTTTAAATAATATAATTTGGTGGGTTTCGGAGAAGAATAAAGATTCATTATGTGATATTTGTTTAAAATAATTAATTTCTTTTTAAAAGAGTGGTTAATTTAGAAGTTAAACATGATAGAACTGCATTTTTGATACTGATCCTTGTCGTCATCATTGCCATAATCAGTATGCTTGTCCTCCTTATGACTAATTTGTAATCAAGCATTTTATTGTCTTACTACATAGACTTTTCAGTTTCAGTAAAATACTTTGCTGCATTTCTTATCAATTGTTGATTTGCCTATTCCAGGAAAGAGGGTTCAAGAAATTGTATGCCTTGTTATCAGTCTTGGATTGATGGCATTCAATCTAGGACAGTTATGCTGGCATTTAGATCCTTCCAATCTTCTCAATATCATCATCTGTGCAGGTATGTTTGCTAATATTATTTTGTCTTGCTTAGTGCCTAAGTTATGCAGTAGTAATACTAATTATTTATATATCATTATATAGATTATTATTTATATGTTGCATCTCCATGCATAGTTTTGAATAATAAATCCAGAGTCAGTGAGTGTATATGCATGCATTTTCACAAAAAAAGTTTTTTTCCAGTGAATCTTTGATATTTTGCAGACTTAACACTTGAGTTCCTGTAATGGCTTTGTGTTCATGGTAATAAGTGTCATTCTATTTTTTATTAATACGAGGGTGAGTCTAGTTAAAGTTAGAAAAGTTTCCGGTGTCATTTCGTATGGATTTTCTGACTTTACCTTGACTCTCTCCCCCGCCCCACCCCCTTGATTTAACTAAAATTTAAACAGTTATAAACTAAAGGAATTCTGTAGCAGAAGGTCAGATCGGGTAAAAGACTTTAAAATTCTGCCAAATCAAGATTTCATATCATTTACACTAGCTTTAAAAATTAAAGGAATTTGTAGTGTGCTCTTTTTCCCTTCTGGATTTTGAAATGAAGTGAAGCAGTGCAGTGTTTTTTTTTTAAACTCTTTCTGTCCATGGGTTCTTGGGAGAGCTTTGAAAGTTTATAAATATTCACATTTAAAAAAAAAAGTAACTAGGACTGGGCAAAGGGTTAGTAATACCACTACCGTGCAGATCACTACGGAGTCAACCCACTTCTTTCTGCATGAATGTAGTGATTATGAGCATGCCATAAAGTAGTCTTTGCAAGCAGTGCCCACTTCTTGCAATTCATTTTTATTTATTTATGCATAAATTGGCAGTAAATCAGAAACTGATACGTGTGCCTGTTGTGACTGATGCACCTGATGACAAAAGTGTGCACACTCTGTAGCCAGCACTAGCAGTCGTTTTCCTGGCTAAGCAGCATGCTGTCCCACAAAAGCAGTGAAAAGACAGTATTGATGATCTTATCTATTTTCGTTCCTTTGGAATTTGCCCAGAGTCTGGCAGCTGCCATTGACAGCCGTTGCACAACTTGAGTGAAGTGTACTGAAAACTCACAGAGCCAAAGAATGATCTTTTTAGTTAGTAAAATACAGCAGATTTGCTTGGTTTGAATTTTACCTAATGCCCATGTAGCAGCTACAGTCAAACTCAGAGAGGCTTGCACAGTACTGTGAACAAAGCATCCCAGTCAAATTCATTAATTGTGCAAAGCTGCTTGTCTGAATTTGAAAAACTTGTCACTCAGAAAAACTTATTTGCTTGAGTGGCCTATAATGTGTAGCACTCAAAATGCTATCGGTACAATTGTTATTGGCATTATCAGCCATCTTTCTTTATGAAGCCAAACTGA
Source organism: Lanistes nyassanus (assembly GCA_004794575.1). Taxonomy (NCBI): domain Eukaryota; kingdom Metazoa; phylum Mollusca; class Gastropoda; order Architaenioglossa; family Ampullariidae; genus Lanistes; species Lanistes nyassanus. The sequence continues at coordinate 49,881 of SMGT01012352.1, forward strand.
GGTCCGACGTGACTGTTTTCAAGTCAATAAGGTCTTGGAGGAGTTTTGTTGTCATTGTTTTGTTTGTTTTTAGAGCTGTAGTCATTCGCACATAATGCTTGTTGCCTTCACCAGCACTTTTTCCCCCTTCTGCACCAGGTCTTGGCATCATCACTGCTGACTTTTGCAGTGGATTGGTTCACTGGGCTGCAGACACTTGGGGTAGTGTGGATCTTCCCATTGTAGGCAAGGTTAGACTTTCCTTTTCTGTTTGGTATAGTTTCCCTTGTATTGGCCCTTTCATGTCCTCGCATTTTCACGATACACTCTTGTGTTTTCTGATTTTTCAGATGTTAAAAGATTTTCCACTACCTTTTTCACAAGCTGAAAATCGTTGGTTTTTAATTTTTCTTTGATGAGTAAATGCATGATGAGCATGCCTTTCTCTAGTTACCTTTGTGAAAAATTCACTTACCTTAAACTTTATAGATCAAGATAAGTGCAAAATGTTTTTTTGAGACTGTTTGATTCATATTCTGTACATCAAGCACTCAGGTGAATGTAAAATGCTCACATGCTACATATGTGCTAACTATGAGGTTAAGTGTCGGTGCATGTATGTAACCTTTGTAAGTAAATAAACAGAGCTTCCACATGGTAAGACAGATCTCCTCTGCAATGATTATTAGTATTGCAAAGCTGGAGTAATTCTTTTTGATGATACTTTTACAGGAGGCATCATCAACACATGATGTTAACTGCCATTTTTGTCATTCTGCGAGCTAGCAATACGGTGTATAGGGCTTGATATTATTAACTTGCCCTGTCAAGCATGTTACCATAAAGTTTACTTTGCTCAAACCCATCATGTACTTGTCGAACAAAACAACCGGCCATAAATTTTATTTGCTCAGAGTTGTTCTGTACTTGCTGAACAAAATAATCTAGCTAAAAAAATATAGAAAGTGTTCAGATGTGCTTGCCTGACAACAAAACTTACTTCCCCAAGGTTATCTAACAACCACTGATGTTGAGTCCTGACATTATCCTACCTTTACTGTGCACTGTTTATCACTTTATGCTGTCCTCCCCATAACTAGTCTAACATGCTCAGTTTTTACAGAGGTACTGTTATTGTGTGTGTTGGTTATTTCTGGCAGGCATTCATTCGCCCTTTCCGGGAACATCACATAGACCCTACTGCTATTACACGACATGATTTTGTTGAGACGAATGGAGACAACTTTGCTGTCACTGTCCCTTTCCTGGCTAACATGGCATACCGCTTTGTCACACTGACACCAGAACAGATCCAGACTGAGTACAACTGGCAGTGTTATGTCTTTCTTCTGGCTATCTTTGTCAGCTTAACAAATCAGGTAAGAAGCCAAATGTGTTCATGTGTGCATGCTTTGCTTGGCATCTTTCTGTGCATAATATTACATCAAAGGAATAAGACATGGTAGCACAGCACAGATATTGACAACAAACAGTGGTTTCTTTATACAGTCCTCACTCTCAAGATGCACAGCACTTCATCACATGGCAGCACACACCAGAAACATTCAGTAAAACACTCTGGAAACTGTGAAGACAGATTCTTATAGTTAGCAACAAGTGCTAAAATTCCCACTTCATAACAAAACGCCTGACAATACTATCTATGCATGGGTACCAATGGTATCAACTTCAATTTCAATTACTTGATATCTCCTCAAGCATCTTTTCTGTTTAGCAGGTAGCAGCCCATACCTGTCATTCAAACATAAGATTAAGCTATCTGCCAGAATCCTTTTCAGTTGTCAATTAAATTTTTGTACCTTGTATAGGTCTTTACTGAACAATTTTAAAAGATATTTTAGCATGAGACATTATATTCTTGGCTACATTAGTGCATACTGCACTGTCCTTTGTTGGGCAGAAAGCATATCCAGTTATAACGATAATTAAGATGCCTTTGTGCAAACCTGTTTTCTACAACTTATGTCACTAGCATGCGGCACAAGAGGTTGTTGCCTAGAAAGGCAAGTGTTGTGCTATTTTTTTTATACAGCAGAACAAGAACAGAGTAAAGGCATTTTGAGAGAATAACTCTTACCAAAAGATCAAAATAGGACACAACAACTTTAAAAGAGATTTTGCTAGGTTGAGAATGGGTGCATATATGCTTTTTGTGCGCATATGAATTGCCTAGGAATTCATGATATACTTATATGCATATGCAAGCGTTGATATTTGTAATTTCATTTTTCTCTTGTGTCCAGTGCCACAAGTGGTCTCACACATACTTTGGACTGCCATGGTACATCACGCTACTGCAGGACTGGCACATCATTCTGCCTCGCAAACATCACCGTATTCACCATGTAGCTCCCCATGAGACCTACTACTGCATCACCACTGGATGGCTGAACTACCCATTAGAGTACATCAGCTTCTGGCCACGAATAGAGGCCATTATTGAGACCATCACTGGCAGCAAGCCTCGCTCTGATGATCTCATGTGGGCTACGAAGACCCACTGAGTCTGCTATTTTGATTCGAATAGTGGGCTGTTTGCAAGACTTCTTGAGAAATTGGTCCCACCCCACCTGCTTTTTAGGTTAATCTATTCCCATTGTGTGTCTTTGAGTGATTTTATTTTGTCTGTGAAGCAGTCTTTTAAACTAAGGTGCAGATTTACACTCAGCCAACCTAGGTATGTAACACGGTCTGCTTGTAGCTGTGGTACATAATAAGCTTAGCTGGTGGTTAGAAAAATGCTGTAGCTTGTGAAGTAATGTAAGAGGAAAGGATGGAATAGTACTTTCCTATCCCATCATAGACCATGGAAATCCACATGGATATAATTAAGAGCCTCTTTATAATTGACATATTGTTTCATGCAATTCCAGACCTTGATTTTTATCCAAAAACAGTTACAAGAATACACAAGTGGGAGGGAGGCACATGTATATACAAAGGCCACATGCATACTTTTTTTGTCACTGGATTTTGAGAAGCACCAAGGGTTGTATTTCATCTGGTGATATGTTGTTCAGATTTAGCTATTTGTGTGCTTCTTGACAAGGATATCCCAGATGGCTTAAAAAATATGGACATAAGCCTCTGCTTCAGGCTTGCTCATGTTTTCACATACTGTTGGGATTGAAGATGCTCAGGGCTTTATACTTTATAAGGCATTTATGGTTTTTTTTAACCATATTGTCTTTCTGTCATAGTGGTAATTTCTTTGGAGACTCCTGTCTCGGCACCTGGTGCTTCAAGGTCATTTTGATATATTTGAAAAGTTCCCCCTTTCCCCACAGAGTATGCTATACTTCATTTGCCCAATAGTCTGACATCAGTCACCAGTATGTTAGGAGTCATAACATTCCTGATGTACTAACGTACTATTCAGTCTCACAGTGCTTGAACAGCCTAGGCAAGGGTGTAATTTCAGCAGTAGGAACAAACAAGAACAATAACACAAAAAACCTTTACAAAGCAAATGAAAATGAAATGTAGAAGTGAGAAATGCTTGTATTGATCATTGATTATTTGAGTGGTGGCTCAATATTGAAAGAGTTGAGAACTGCTTGCTCTTATTTATGTAATGAATTGATCAGCTTGAAGATGATGATTTCTTAGATCATTGTTGATAAAATAACAAATTTGTATTATTCATTGCCCCTTTCTGAAGTAATTGTGAACTTTTGTGACTTTCAATCTGTCTAGGTTTGGTTGCTTTTTGATTGAACACAAAAATAAATGATTCTAACTGAATGATGAAAAGTGAATGAATGCTTGAAATTTTTCACACATTTTTGTTGTCAAATTTTTATGTTGAAGTTCTTTTGTTAGAAAGAGGAAGTATTCAAAACTTGTAACTTGCTCTAAAGTTAGATCATTTCATAGCTGTGATTAAATGGTTTGCTAAAAGGATCTGCACAATCATCTTGTTAATAATAATAGTTGTTGGTGTTATAATGTTTTTACCTGCCTGTTAGCATCAGTGTATCAGAGTAAGTCTAAGATGTAAGACAGTTTTAAAACTCCAAACCCCCAATAATAAACTGCTTATTTGCAGCCAGAAGTTCTTTCAGAACAGGGACCTGCTAGAAGAATAAATGGAACAGTAGGATGGGCAAATGTCTCTAAACAGCGTAATAAATTTCTCCTGAAGTGTTTTTTTTTTCAGGGGTGGGATAGGGGTAGGGAGGTAAGATGGTTGCAATTACATTAAAAAAATCTCCAGTGTATATTACTTTAGTGCAATGCATTTGACAAATGTATTTATCAAGAAGAGACCTATAGTACAAGTTGACCAGAAATGTATGAACTCATTTCCTTGAGAAGCTTGTCACTTTCTGTGAATAGAGATGACTTTCGGATAGACAGAGGGGTAGGGAGCGTATTGAAAGAGGGCTTCATGGGAATTTCATTCAAGCAGCGACTCGTGTACTTCAAAGAACCAAGGGCTATGTTTCTCTCCAGAATACCCTGTTGAGAAATACTGGAACATGCTTTATACAAAAATGCAGGAATTGTTTCATGTGTTTGTTTTGATTATGATCATGGATGAATTCCTGCCTGATGCAGCATTTGTAAGAAATCTAAGAAAACATTTTAAAAATATATAACATAGAATATGCCTTGATACTGTGTAAAGTTGTACTAAAAAAATTGTTAACCAGATATTTCTTTTTGAAATATTATGGCAATATGAAACATTACTTTAAAGGAATAGGTCTACATATTTTGGCATATTCTTGCTGAAACAGTATAAACACAGTATATTTCAAATTTTTTGCTAGTTGAAATTGTTTATTTACAAGTCACTGGCAGTTGTGCTAGTGTGTAACTTTACGCAGTAAGTAATATGTTATTAATATCTTTGCTTAAACTAATTCCTGGCCTGGATTTAAAAAAAAAATTAAACTGGAGTACCTGTTCCTCCACACAGGCAGGTGTGGAAAATGGAGGACACAAAGAATTCTACCTAGCACAGTGGCTAAGGTGGCCAGTTTGGAGCACCAGCATTCTAATTTTTTTTTAATGTGTCTTTGATAGAGATTCTTATGTTTGTTGCTGTTAGAACCTACAGTCTGCTGTGCCATCTCTCAGATGCAGAATAATTCTCATCTACAGGGGTCTATGTAGCAACAGTTAGTAGTTACCACTGTGCATGCAGTAAAAATGCTACCTTTTCATTACTGTCTTTTTAGCCATTGCTTTGTGCTTCTCTTTATTGTTTTGGTTGTCCCAAACCATTTGACATGCAACTTAGTGTGTTGGTTTCTACAGCTGATTGGGAACAGATGGGGGGCCTATAGCTAAAAAAATAGCCCTTCAGAATTGATCTCCAGTTTTGAACGTTGGTTCTGAGCAAATCAATAAGGATGATTTCATGTGCCTTTTTGCTTAATCCATCTCTGTTTGTATTTTTAAACAGGCACTTTTTTTACACTGGGCCCCACCACACAGATGCATGAAGAATGTTTTCTTACAGACTAATAAGATCATAGAACTTTCAAAGTTTTTGTCCTTGTGTACTGACTACCTATTGGTGGCAAATTTATGTAAGTTTTCTGCAAATGGAAAAATATAGGGGAAAATCATCACCTAGCTATCTTTAGCTTGTTCCAATGGTGTAAATTCAGTTGTCCAAATTTTCCTCCAGTCCACAGCTGATGAATGTGATCAGGCAACCATAACCAGCATGCATATAATAAAACGATTCACCAGATATACTGTACCATATATATTCAGTGGTACGTACTGTGGATAAAATAGTTGGTAGAACAAATTCGCAGTTTCAGAGCAATGACAAATTCAATCATTTTAATGAACACATCCAGGTTTTATACGAAATCTTATTTTCTTAAAACATTGAGTACTTTGTGTCAAGATGCTTTATATGTGTAGATGTGGAATTGGTTCTCATCAGTCATTCTCCTGTCAGTAAGCATTTTGTGTCATGCTGTGTGACTTGTTATTGTAATTAAGAAGCTTGCTGTATTTTGTATGTTACTTACAAAATGAACCTCAACGTGCACCTAAGACCAAAATACAATGTAAATTGTGCAGAGAATGGATCTTAAGAAAATGGGAATGCATTTTGCATTTTTTGGTTGAATTTTTGCTCGAAAATGGAAAAGTGACTGTGAGTTTATGCTGGTAGCAGGAAAAAAATTGCAAGACAGGTGCAAGTGAATTTCAGTGTTTCAGATCAAGCTTCTGATTGAATGAAAAACATGAGTTATCTAGAAAATAAATATTTTATTTTTCTACTAAATCCTTGCTGGTGTGCCAACATTCGCAAGAAGATGTAGTAAGATCAGTGCTAATGGCTGGCAGGACTGAAAGAAGAAGGACTTTATTGACATTTTTGAATGGTGATTGGTCCCGTGATGGTTTATAGAGACTTAAATTTGTTTAATGTTAGATGTGTATGCATGTGTCAGTATGTAGAGAAACAAGTGTAAACTATTTGATAATCTGTAATGATACATTGGTATTGTGATGTATATTTTTCTGTGTGGCTCAGTGTGTTTGGTACTATATTTAGAGCAGTTATAAAATGTGTAACTACTCTGAGACTGAGGATTTCATATAGCAGAAATGAGTCTACTATTTCTATAACAGAAGAAATTAGTAACAGCTGAAATTTTGTTGTCTTGAACTGAATTGAGTTTTGTGCTTTTCATTGATCTGGTGCCCATAAAGCAGTCAGATTGCAAGACCATGAAACCAGCAATATAGAAAAGATTGGGTTCAGGGTGCATTAAAATCTGTTTTGTCAATATGTTGCTTGGTAATTGACCTCTAGCCATCTGAGCTGTTGCTCCACCTTCATGATCAATTGAACCATGTCTTAGGCAAACATGCCTTTATAGGGTTTGTGTGACATTTCTATCCACAAATTAGATCAGATTGTTCTCAGGCTGGGGAACAGTTTATGCATCTTGTGCACATTTACTTGATTAGCTGCAGCAGTGATGTGGTAAGATGACAGCAGTCAGAAAAGAGTGGGTGGAGGTTTGTTTGGGACAACCATATTACTTGGCCATCTCAGCCTGTGCTTTGGCCTTTAAGATCACGTGACCCTGACTTAAACATGACTTTTTACACATTTTGTGAATATTTAATCTGTATAATTGTTTTATTCAGATCGCGAGTAGTTTCAAGGGTGGCTTACGATCACTTGTAGTATATGCTTGTTAATTGGCTGCTGCATTTCGACGTCGCTCCACCCCCGAAATATTTCTAAGCATATGTCTATGAAGCCAGGTGTAATCGTTAGAAATCTAACATCTGAACAGGTATGAAAATTTTGACAGTGTGGCTAGAGGTCAGTTGATTAGAAGTATTGCTTGAGAGATGTGTTTGGTTTGCCTGCTGGTTGGTGTTCCACATCCTGTTTTCTCTCCAATACAATGTGTGGCCTTTGCTATGACCCAGCTGGGTTCAGATCTTTTTGTATCAGATGTGCATAATTGGCAGTATAAATTAGGTGTCAAATAAACAAGTTGATATAATTGAGACAGAATTTGTTTTCCTTAGTAAAAGAGTGAAAGATTTGTCAAGCAGGCGTGCTGATTGAGATGGAATGCTCAGGCCCTTCTCATTCAAGTTTTGTTCCGCAGGCCGACATCTGGCATAATTCTGAACAGTGTAACAAGAAGGGTGAAACGCGGCCCACAAGCCGCCCTCCCCAGTAGATCATTTACGTAGGTCACAACTGAAGATCATGTCAGAAAATGACGTTTAACCGAAGATGATGGAGACCAAACTAAGGCGAGGTAACTCTTGACAACATTGCCCTCGAACATTACTTTGGCATCGTGTAGTTAAGTGGGACTACAGACGTACCAGAGTTGTTAAAAACTAACAAGTTTCAAGAGACGGAGAAACACCTCGCATGCCAAAAAAGGATCAGTTGTATTGTAGACAGTTACTCTCTGTCACCACCGTCAGCTGAAAAAAATGAGTAAATTTGAATCGGACCTCAAGAAAAAAGAAACACAGGATCGCTGTGCACTTTTTTCTATATTGAGGGGAGAATGGATGGAGATTTCTCCCCAAATTAAGGTGAATACATGTAGTTGAACAGTTGAACTGCTTATAACACGTTGTATCATAATATCAGGAGATTTGTATATTTTAACAACCTTCACTTTCGCACTGCACAACAGTAGTAATGAAACTGAAAGTATTATAATAATTATAGCTTCCCCTCCACGTTTAATTTCTCTCTCTCTTTTTTTTTTTTTAGTCATCTATTTACTAAGTAAAGACAAAATAGGCGATGTAATGTTAGTCGCCACAGTGTGTTCAGAGCCTTTTGTGTTCCAGCTGGGAAAATGCAGAGGAGTCACAGATTTTGAAAAGCTGAACAGAGTTGGAGAAGGCACCTACGGTGTAGTTTGTACGTTTTACTTCCAGCTGTCAGCATTACTAGTCCCCATGATTAGTCGGCTCGTTATCATGTGTAACATTTAAAAAAAAAGTATTTAGTTCTCAGGTTTAGATTTGTAATGTTAAAGGGCAGAAAATATTTTAAGTATTCTATTAAGTATTGTTCATATGGCTAAGATTCGGTGAGCTTGAAGGTTTGTTGCTGAAGACTGTTTAAACCATCTTCTCATGTTGGCATTTGATCTTCTGCAACAACTTTCCTGCTTAAAAATAGACATGGTGTGAACCATTATTTTATTTTTAGACCGTGCAAGAGACACAAAATCCAACAAGATTGTTGCCCTCAAGAAAATGCGAATGGAGGGGGAAAAATATGGTGCGTATTTTAAAATATTTTAAATATGTACTTTCTGGCTTTTTGTATCTAACAAATGCTGTTCTCAGATACCTTAGCTATAGGTACTTTTGTTTATTATTCACAATTTTAAAACATATATTATTGATATATAGTTATAAATTTAGCTTAGAATGGCTTTTGGACATTTTTAGTTTGCCTTTAGATTGAAATATTCAACACAAGCCACATGAAATATGAATTGACCTTGCATGGTGTTGAATGAAAGCATGTTTTCTATAAAGTAATAAAAAAAAACAAACGGTAGTAAAAACAAAATATCCATTTCTATGTTAACATGCTTTTGAAATTAGCTTAATTTTAAGTTAATTTGATGTTGGACTTACCCAAATCGACATCAAAAAATTATAATTAATATGAATACATATATACTCAAGCGGGGGGGGGGGTATTATTTGCTCTCAGGAATTCCAATCAGTGGGCTGCGTGAGATAAACATTTTACTCAACCTTCGTCATCAGAATGTTGTGGAGCTGAAGGAAGTGGTTGTAGGTAAAAGTCTGGAGAGGTGTGTCTTCCGCTAAACTATTTTCACAAAATAATATATATATAAATAATATATATATCTCTCTACATAATACATTTCATTTCCAAATTACATAATGAAATTATTATTGAAGTAAAAAACCAAATTATTTAAGGTTTTATATAGAGAGAGAGAGAGCCATTTTAAAAAATGCACAAACATGCCTATTCACAAGCAAGTGGAGATTAAAAGAGGAAGAACCAAAATAGAGAACAGTGATCTCAAAAACACTTGCACATTTGTTTTCATATAGCATATTCCTTGTCATGGAATACTGTGAACAAGACTTGGCTTCTCTACTGGACAATATGCCTGCACCATTTTCAGAATCTCAGGTATGGAGCAGAGATTGAGTTTCTAGAGTGCAGACTGGGTCCCTACCCTCCCTGCTGCATTTAAAGGAGGTTTCTACTCCTAGTCAGGAAACTAAAGCATGAGATGAACTTTAATGTGTTCTGGGCTTTCTGTCACACAGTTTCAGGAACGACCATTCGTGGTCCATACACAATGTACCATAACCAAAGTACATGTAGTTTCACTTTATTACTGTAATCTATAATTGATCACTTCTATTAAGTATTATTATTAACCATGTACTGTGCAAGTAATTTTAAAAAAAATATTTATTAATGCTCCATTTCATTTTCCAAATAGGTGAAGTGTATCACACTGCAGCTTTTTAAAGGACTACATTACCTCCATGAAAACTTTATTATTCATAGGTCTGTCAGTTTGTTTCTTGAGGGTTCACTCAGAAATTGATTTCATGCATTCCATTTTCTTCCCTTGTTCTGCTTCGCCAGTGGAAGAAGGGACAATGTCCAGATTTTGATCATAAGATTAATGTTAATATATCTTATTTTCAAGAATGAAATGTTTAATAAAGAACAAATGAGGACAGTGCGCTTAAATTCTCGAAAGATAACTCCAACAAAGATACTGGCAGCGCTCACACATAGCCATATGCAGACGCCTGTGCCCAAGGATCTGCCAAGTTCCTTTCTTTCGGCCCTCTCTTTGCTACGTCTTGGGTACGGTAAGCTCCCTTGGGCACAGGCGTCTGCATACGGCTGTGTGAGCGCTGCCAGTATCTTTGTTGGAATGAAATGTTTGATGAAATAAATATCTAGGTCCACTGCATATAAGTTTTGTGTGCATATTATCTTTTTATGTCTGTAAAAAAAATGCATATGCATATGCATAGACACACACATGAATACATTCGAAACGATGCTTCTGGAAGTTGATTGAATATACTAGAAAGTGATGACACCAAATATGACAGCTTACAACTAAGTGGCATGTTTTCTTGATTTACAGGGACTTGAAGGTTTCCAATCTCTTGATGACTGACAAGGGATGTGTCAAAATAGGTAGCTACTTCTGTGCAGTTCTTGATTCTCCATTGAATTGTTTACATTTTTTTCAAAAAGTGATGGGTATGACTGGAATAATTTACAGAATTTTATTATATGTATGTACATTTCATTTCATGACTGAAATGAAAAAGAGATTTTGTTTTAATTATGCCCTTTAATGATGATCTTAACATCATTTCAGCACTGCATCGAGTGTCCTACACGTAAGTTCTGATCAAATTTAACTTTCATTCATCAGAGGCAGTATTATTACTGAGTATAACACATTTTTCTTGCAGCTGACTTTGGTTTGGCTAGGAACTACGGTCTCCCACAAAAACCTCTGACACCAAAAGTTGTCACTTTATGGTAAATGAATTTACTGTACATTTATATTCCTCTTGGTTCTTGGTTGCTGCATAAGTACAGTTTCCTTTACTTGTTCATCCACTCCTTCAGTTTGTCATGCAGCTGACTCTCACTTATCTCTTCATATGATATCTGACAAGAGCACAAAACAACACTAGAACTTATTCAGTTAACTCTCTCTCTCTCTCTCCCACACCCACACCCATACACACTCTCAACCTCCACCTCCATTTAGAAATAATGTTCTCAGTGCACTTGCGCAGTTACGCTACATTTTGGATCATGAGCTGACAAAATTCTGCCGTCTCATTAAATTTGATTTTGTGCTCCTAACAGAAATGAAAGATTTATACAGCATCTTCCACAGCTTGTGGCACTTTACATTTTTGCAGTACAGCACTCACTCATCTGTGCACACGCTCATTAATCATACCCTGACACAGCTTACATTGAATAAATTGAGCAGTGAAACAATTTTAAATTGTATCTTGCTGCTTTAGAACTGTTGGGAGTGTTAAGATATTATCTGCTTATGGACAATTATACATCCAGCTATGTTTTTCTGTGGGAGAATGAACTGAATATACATTGGTGCTGCTTTTAATTTCCAGGTACAGGGCACCAGAACTTCTGTTTGGGTCCAAAACACACACAACAGCTATTGACATGTGGTAATGTGGTAAAACCTGAAGGTTTCAATGCACAGAGTACCTGAAATACACTAAAACCTCCTGTATAAGACCTTCCCTTATACAACTTCCTCCAGCATACAACCCAAAATTTTCTGATGGAAACCATTTACTATATAAACTAACTCCCATTTCCGACTCCCTCAACCCAACCACTGACCGACGAAAGTGGCAGGTTTTGCGCTGTATATGACTTTCCCTGGTCGAAGGGGGAAAAGTAGATTTCTTTTTGCAAAGATGTTCCATGAGAAACACGAAAGGTAGACACAAAATCCCCTGAGAAGCACAACAAAAATTTATAAATCTAGAAAAGAGATTGAAAGTGCTCCTTACAAAGAAGCAGCAGGGCAGTCTGCAGTATTGCATCCGACAGCTATTCACGACTTAGACGGAAGTGACTGGTTTTGAACAGCATACAATTTGCGTGTCTTTTCAACATTTCAAAGTAAGACATATATATATATATCACAGATTTTATGGTTCATTCCTGAAAGTCTTATATACTACGTTTAAGGCTTTGTCTGGGCCGATTCAGTAACCGCAAGGTCAGGTAAATACAGGATAGTTATGTATCATTCCCACGTTAGCCCCAGGTGTCCAGACTTCGTCTTTGATGTGTTGCCGCTGGCCTGTAGGGCTCGGGGTCGCTTGTTTGTTGGATGTGACGCTACATACACCAGTCTTGGAGATCTGCGTCAGAGTGAGATTTACATCGAGTTAACTCGTTTGATTTGGGAAAGAAGAGGATGTCACCAGACAGTGCCTGAAACTGTGCAACTTCCAAGGGGTAGGGAGGGGGTGGAGAGTTGCATCACACTGACGCTTTGAGATGGCGACGTGACTGACTGTTACCTTTGATACATAGTTGAAAGGGAACTGCAAGCTATTATGATGGGTCCTAAAGGGAGAGGCAAAGAAATTCCCATATGGATTGATAGAGGTGTCGGTGGTGCACAGTACAAGACTTTTGGATTTTTAAAGACATTTCTTGGTATGACGAATAGTTTTCGCATGATTACAACAGAGAAGCCATACCCGATTCCTGCAGCCCGGTGTCCTACACATGAAATAATTAAAGGCTGGCCTGTGGGAAAAGGGTATTGCTTCTCTGTTGTGATTGTATCAGAGAAAGAGGGATATTAATGTGATATTAAGTAAGGGTTTAGAGTAGAAGGCAGATTTAAAATTAGAGTGTGTAGATTTAGACTACAGACATCAGTGAAATGCTGTTCACAACTTCATTACTTTTTATAAATTTTCAATTTTTTTAATTGGCAACACCAGAAAGAAAATTTTAATGATGTGTGATGGGATAAAACTAGAGATGAAGTAATGCTAATATGTGATAAAACTGTGTTCATGTATTACAATAATTGAGATGTGAAAAAAAAAATTTAACATGCAATTCAGTGTTAAATAAAACACACTTTCAAAGCACATGTACCATGATGCATCTAATGGTTCAGTGCATATAACCATTTATAACATATATATATAACAGTTCAGTGCGACCACTCCTCCATTGTCAGACCCCTCTATTATAATATCTGATTTTGGCTTCGTTTTCAAAGTCTTATGTGGGATGTTTTACCTTAGTCGGGAAGGGTTTCGGTGTTTAGTCCGAAGATTTTGTTAGGATACTGACTCCTGCTTTTTTCTATGCTGCTTTGTAGTTTTTTTTCAAAAAATTCAGTTTTTATAAATATATGGTAGACCACAGAGGTTGACATGGTAAACTAAAAATTTAAAAAGAAAAGGGTATTTGGTGGGATAAAGACATGGGGTTTTTTTCCTGTTGATTAAATGTTCATATAAGTGTAGCAGTAGTTAGTGTACATGCATGTGGACATGATTTTACACATTTTGGGACAGTCCATTGCACACAAGAAAGAACATGTACATAGATCCCATGGTTTCATTGTTTGAATCCTCGACCACTGAGGGAACTTTGAAGGATTGTTTTCAGGTCAGCAGGCTGCATCTTGGGAGAGCTGCTTGCACATCGACCACTGTTGCCTGGACGATCAGAGTTGCAACAGATTGAACTAATTATGGACATGTTGGGCACACCCAACGACACAATCTGGCCAGTATGCTTTTATTTAAACATCTTCACTTCTCTGGCAGTTTACAGAAATAATTATTCTGTTTACAACTTGCTATTGGTAACAGCTGTATCTGTCTATCTCAAGTCCACCAGAGCTGGACACTGTTCAAATTTAGCTAATTACAAGGTCCTTATATTATTGATTTACCAAGCCCAAGTAAAAGTTCCTTTCATTCACTTTAAATTAT
>SMGT01012352.1:71124-81919 GCA_004794575.1 Lanistes nyassanus
TGTTCCTTACGTTTTGCCGTGTTCGGAGCAACTGACTAAGAAGGAGGGCTGGAGAGATAGCTAGGCTAGACAGGTTAGTTGTTAACCGATACAGAGAGAGTGGCCTGTGGAAAGGAGTTGCAAAACCAAGCTGCTCTAGTTTTAAATGCTCTAAGGGTCTGCCGGATGGAAGGTGTTTGAACACCTGGCTGGCTGGGTGGGTCGCATCAGCAGCAACTTTACTGGATCTCCAAACGAGACATGAGGAGTACAGTAAGACAATCGATGGAAGTTCCTGCCCCGTAATCTTAGATGCACTGCGCACCACAAGTTCTGATCCCAAGTCTTCTTGCTGCCATTGTTGTACCAGACTGTGACTGAAAAACTAAGCTTTCGATCACTGCATGTAGAATTTACTATTATAGATGATAGGCCAAAAACATCGTGATCATGAAGGCTCAGGAAAATTATTTCAAGCAGTGCAAAATGACAGAAAATGTTGGCACAAAGCACAGAACAGCGTTTGTGAGGCATTGCATTAGAATGGTGAATGGACACCTATCAACTGTTTTTCAACATATTTTCGATTTTAGAAGGCTCTGTATATCTACAGCATGTTTGCTGACCTGTCTAAGGCTGTCCTCAAGCACGCGATATGACTACACAACGAAAAGAAGTAAATGCTGGAAATCTATAGCGTTTAGAATATTAGTAAGTATTACTATTATAGTATAATATTTAATTCGTTTGATTTTTTAAAAGAAAATAATAAAATATGTCCATAATTCCAAGTAAATTTTCAATTATCAAAAGATCAACGAATACAGATATAAAGTTGTTTCGGGATTACACATATGTAACATTTTATGGCTAATTTGCCTCGAGGAGTCTGGGCAAGTAGTCAAGCTGTATGCTGGTGCTCAAAACCTATTCCATTTTCACTTTCTACCCCTTGTCTACTGTCGGGCCACATTGATTCCTTATAGCTCTCAGTACTAGTTACCAAAACTACATAAGCTACGAGTAATTTGGTCTACTCAGTAAAACAGGCATATTATTCAATGATAAAAATTTGTTTTCAATATAATAAATTATATTTTCTTCTTTAAAAAATACTGTATTTTGATACCATACCGTATTCATATGGTCCATTACCCGCCATATTGCTTAACCCGCGTATCAACAATCAATTGTAAACAAGAAAATATAAATTAATTGAATGAAGGATGAAAATCTTAAGAACTCAAATATCATTTTTATTTTTGTTGAGTGGAAATGCATTTTGGTTAATTTTACAAGTAATCGCCTCGGTCCTTTGATGACGTCACTACATAGCATAGTTGCCGCGCCGAAGTTTTAATCAGAGAAATCTACAATTTTAATTTTTCAGCCGTCTTGATTACAGTAGACAAAGAATGCCGACCAGAATAAGCTTGAAAACATCGAAGGTAATTAAACTAGCACATAATTTTCAGTTACGCTTTGTTTGCTGTGTCTGAATTGAAAGCTCGCGCCTCGTATCTAAAGACGCTCTTCGATATGTCATTGACTTTGAGACGTAAGTTTTGTTCGATTACTTTTAGTTTTATGTCTTGTTCAGTAGTTATTCACTTATGCCAGAGTGTGGGTATCTACCTGCATTTCACATGATTTTGATACTCATTTACAATTACATAATTGAACATAAACATAATTGTAAATTCAAAAATATAGCATTTGGTTTATAAGACTTTGATAGCAGTAACTTAATTCATCCTCTCTCGTCTCTCCCTCAGCCTGAGTCTCAGGGTTGCTTGTGGAGCCCAGTTAGCTTCCATTAATGGAAGTCACACTTTATGGAAAATCTCTAGGAAAGGTGCTTTCACAACTTCAGTGGAAGAATGAACCAACAACTGGACATACAGAGCAGCAGTTGCTGGAGTTTCTTATCTCACATTGTCGTGCAGACTGGCAAGACACTCAGTCAGATACAGAGACACTCAGTAAAAATGGGCAAAATATCCATGTTCAGAAGCAGTGCTGTGCAGTGATTGATGACAGGGTCCACAAGGATTTTAATGGTTCATGGGAAAATGCAAAGAGTGACCATGTTTTGCATCAGTTCCAGTTTCCAAATGGTATTTTGGAAAAAGATGGTGCCTCTTATCAGCAAATAAATGGATGCATGGCCACAAATTATAAAAAGGGAGCTCAATTTAACACAAACCTGATGGATAATGAAGTCCTGAAAGAAACGTCTTCAGTTAGTACTAACTTTCATCAAGTTAGCCTTGGATTATCTGGAACAACTTCTGGCTGCTTTGATAATGGAACTAAATGTTCCGCTAAAAATGATGAAAGCTTTGACTGCAGTGGTGCTCACTTGGATAACGCACTTATGTATGGACAAGGAGAGGATTTAGCAAATTTGTTCTGTGATGTGGAATCTCTTGGTGACCTCTTGCAGTACATGTTCACAAGGCGTTATGGTAGGGGTGACAAATCTTTCGAAACACTTAACGTAGCAGCTCACCCTACTTACATGCCCAGCAAGACAGAGGTGGAGGCTGACATCCACAGAAAACTTGACATCTTAATGCAGAAGTAAGCAGGAGCTGGTTAGCTTTGCTGGAGATTTTTCACTTTGTTGTTGCATCTTCTGTTGTTTGCTTTAATAGGTTAACTCCAGTGACCATTCATATTTTTTGGAGCAGTTTTGATTGAATTTCTTTGGGTGTTTTTGATTTTGGTTGTGTAGCTAATTGCTGGATATAATTATTTTTCTTGAATAATCTTTTGTGGACAGTTGGCTTGGTTTTTTAAATTATGCCTTAGCCCAAAATTAAATTTATCAAGAATTACAGTTTCGATAAAACTGCTAGGTTGTTCTGCAAAAATCCACTTTATGGAATTAATGTGGTTCAACAAGTCAAAATTAATTACATCATAATGCCTGGCAAATCCAGTCATGTCATTTTCATTTCTTTGACTTCTGCAGACTTACAAATTATCCAGTGACTGTTAATATGGTTTTAGCTTATGCAGGGCTACTGTGTAATGGTAAGTCATTAGTTTGAACAGTGTTTATTAGCCTCTTAGTCTGGGGTCCTACCTCCCCTTAAGCACATCCCTGACTACATGTATTTCATTCGAGTGAATCCCCTTAACATCCGGGTCCTGTAGTCAGTATTTTTTAATGTGGAATCTTTATTGTGTCCCCTTGTGTTCATATTAATGGCATTTCTTGGGATAAGTCTGTTTCTGCGATGGAAAATACTTTTGTGATCAAGGACATTTATTTAAAAAAATAATAATAAATGTAAATTTGGCTGATCTCCACTTTTTCCTCTATAGGTACTTAAGAAATTGGACCCCATAAAAAAGAAGAAGAAAAAGTAGCCACAGACTCATTTGTTTAATTTAAAATGGAAAGTCCAAGTCCCTGTCACTTGTTATTCGCATTATGTTTTATCTTAAATCCATCTCAGCAAGCCACCTTCCTGTTGTAAGAAGCAAGACTGTTGAGTATGTGATGACATGGCTGTCCTCGAACAGTGATGAGTTGAACGATGATGTCTTTCACAAAGTTAAGGTCAGTTGGTTTTGTTTGAGGGGAGGGTTGATGTTTAGGTGGATTTTATAAACAGAACAATTCCATCATATCCATAGACACAAGTAAGAACAGAAAAAAAGGTTACTGTTTAGGATGGATAAGAATGAATATTTTGATACCTATGGACCTCCACCTTGTAATAAAATTGTCCACTGATGTCTCAGGCGCTGATTTTGGCTGGGGCCACTGATGTGTGGTCGGCTGTGAGAAAAACTTGCAGCAGTGGACTTCCCAAGGTTTTTCTTCACTGGACTCAAAAGCAGCAGAAACATTTCTTCACTGCCTTGCTGGAGGTGTGGTTGGTTTACCAGCTGTTGTTGACTTCCCCACTTGTTCTTCCTTGAGAAGATATTGCAAATTTAGGTCTGTCTGATGATTTTCCTTAATGCCGTATATCAGGGTCTTGTAACGTTCGGTTTTACATCAAAGTTGATTAAAATCTTTATGCAAGATACAAAGCTTACACTGCCATTCCAACTTTGTTTCCTTTGCCTACTCTGTCTACATTTACAAGTGAAACTTTTTTTAAAAACAGATTTGCATAAACAGTGAGATGTCATGGCAGTCTAAAGATGGAGCAGCCCTGTGTAAGTACATTTGTCTTATTTTGTATGAGTAAAATTTTTCCGAGTGGGGGGTGGGGTGGTGCCAGGTTGAGTACTTTTTTTGAAATGAGTAGATTGTTCATTTTTTTATGTGATGCTATCTATTTTGTGTAAATACAATTTTCTTTGTTCTTTTATTTTTGTTGCAAGTTTTTCTCTTTTTTCTTTTAAAAAGCATAATTACAGTAGCCTTTTGTATATTATTTTTCGTGTAGGAGTACAGGTCTCATTTTTGTATAAGTACAGTTGCCTTTTTTTGTATGAATATATTTGTCTTTATGAGTACAGTTGTGTCTTATGTATAAAAATAGTTGACTTTTCTGAATGAGTACAATTTATATTTGGTATAAATACAGCACTGTGCATGTTAGGGATTAAGAAACGGTGTTGCGGGTATTGTCTACATTAGGTGCTTGTGGGTTCTTATTTAATATTAGCCTCACCGCCTGGGGTCTTCATTCTCCTTAAGCATATCCTTGACTATTTTCATCGAGTGAACTCCCTTAACATCCAGGTCCTGTGGTCAGTAATTGGGTCTTTATGGTCCTTCTTTGCCAACAAAATGCTCACTACACAAGCAGCTATGCTTCATTATCTGAAAAGCTATTCACCATGACAAGTTTTAGTCTTTCTTGCACATGGCATTCTCCTGTTTGTTAGCTGGAAAGCTATGCAGTGAAACCCTTTTTCCGTCGACTACTTTTCCACGATAAGTACTGCATATACAGCAATAATGAATGCTTTTTAGACATGTCCTTCATCCACCCTTTCAGCCATTGCTTCAAATTTACTGACCAACGAAACCTCCAGCACAACTACATGTGGCGCATGTGACAGTACACACCATGAGGTGCCAGCATGAGCTAATCGCATCAGTACAAAATGACATCATTTGTTTAGCCACCACCATTTCTGGTTTCTGTCTTGTCAGGAGAGTAGCAGTGACATTCACTCATGCTAAAGGGCTGTGCTGGAGACCCTAATAAGTGGGTTTTAGGATGGCAATGACCAGCACTGTACAATGCGGTGATTTGTCTTTGTGCTGTTTGAACAGGCTAGATGAGTTAGGTATCTACAGCTACAAAGTACAATTATCGTCATTTGGCTAGGATTTGATCAGTTTTCATAATAGTCATCCCATCAACCCTGAAACGCATTCATATACCAACATGGACCTTTTGGTGTGTGTGTGTGTGCAGTGGGGTTGGGAGGAAACTAATTTTGACACAAAGATGAAATGTTTCCTCCCTAACTGTGGATTAAAACTGTATGGAACTTTGCATTAGTCCCCCACATTCATCTTTCTTCCGTTTGCTTGTTGACATCAAATTTCTGATACATGGTGAATATATTTCTTATCATATTCATGTGTATTCATTGGTCTCATGTTGAAAAGGGAGACAACAATGTTCTTTTTCCTTTTTTTAAACAGGTCTCAATTCTTTAATTTACAACTGTTACTCTCCAAAGACAGTAAGCAAATTATTCTAAATTCTGTGTATTTGTTACATTAGTGTTAGAGTACATTATCTTCTGCAGATTAGATATTTGCAGAGGAATTCATCCACCATGTTGGGTTTTTTAAATAAGATTTTGAAAGACTTGGACACACTGCATGTGTCAGAGCCATTACATTTGCTAGGTTATTTAGTGTTTACAGTCAATAAAAAATATATGGAATCATTTTCCGTTCAATAGGAAGTATTTTTTTTGTACAGATATGTAAAATTTTCATTATGTCAGTAGTAGAAATATGCTTGTTAGGTGTAACTGAGTATGTGCTGCTTACATTGTTTTCAATGTCACAGAACAGGGAAAGTCTGCCGGATTATGTCAGTGAGTGCATCCCAGTGACTATCTTCAGCCTTATTTCCCATCCACAGCTTTGCATCCGAGAGACTGTTGCTCACACAATGTCGGCCTACATTGAACACATGGACACTCGGGTGCGGATCACGTCTGAATTACATCTTTCTCTTGTGTCAGTGGAAAACATGCAAATGCTTATGCATCAATTTTTATGATATAAGAATAAGAATTATCATTCAGTATTATTAACTTATGAGTTCTCACAGATCATACATTGATAAAATTAACATTTATTTCTTGATTGTGAATTTTGTGCACAGGTAAATAAAACTACAAATATATCAGTCAATGAATAAGCAAAAGATATTATTCATTATAACAAATTTGTTTCTCTCTCCACCTTTGTCTGCCCCCAGGATAGAAAGGCTCTCCTTAACCATACCTTGCTTTTACTGGCCTCTTCTTTAGAAGAATGTGATTCTAAGGTAAATACAGCTCTGGGAAAAATCTTTCCAAGTTTTCAGCGTCTTGGGAAAAATCTTTCCAAGTTTTCAGCTGTCTTTTGTATGCATTCTTGATAATCTTATTTATAGAAGCTAATTTTAACTTAAATTACTTATTTTCTCTTCATATTCTTCTCCGAGCTAGCCCTAATACCAAGATAATGTTACATTTTTCCATCTGTACTTTCTCACAGGCTTTACACCTAGTTGAAGCATATGCAGCAGAAGGATTGCTCAACATCTGCATATCCATATTCAAGGTAGCGTAAGATTTAACATCAGTTCTTTGAGTGCTGGTGCTAGCAAAAAGAAATACTTGTCCAGAAGTAGCAGTTTTGAAACCCAGCACATTGGTGGCCTTAAAATTTGAACTACTTGATATAGCTGGGGAAAAGAACTTGAGCTTTGACACATGTATGTGAGTAAGACAGAGAGAAGGAGAATACTGAGCGTGACTCATTAGTTTTTGACGATGTTGTACTGGTGTCATCTTAGGTGTTGTCTGTCAACCAAGTTTTGGTCTTATGGCCAAAATACTGCAACACTTTCCTTGCTTACCTGGCCCATGATGCATCAAGTGTTCGCCAGACTGCCAGCATGCTGTTTGCACATCTTGGTATGGACAGAAAAGTACATTATTGTTACAAGACTTACTAGTTGTGTATTTTACAGTTAAAAGCCTCACAATATTTATTTTTATGTTATCTACTTTAGTGAGACCAGGAGACTTGCCTAACATGGGATACAAATGTTCTGGAGAATATTCCCCCACCCTAAAAAAGAAAGAAATGAATAGAATCACCTTTGAGTAAAACATAAAATTAAGAGCACATCTGCATTTTACTTTGCCAAACTGGTAATACATACAGTGACAATGCATATCTTCTTGGTTTAGAAAGGCTACAGGTCTGCAGTGACAGCCTAGCTGACAGCAACAGAACTCTTCAGGCTTTTGTTGCATGAAAGCGTATGAGTGAGAACATGCTTTCTATTTTTAAGCGACCGCCTTCCACACACACACACACACACAGTACTTGGCAATTATATGATTACATCTAGTCTCATCTCTAAATCTTCAATCTGAGGCCTCTATCTTGTTGCAAAATTTTGCAATACGACCCACAGCATTTTCTTTGTATTATCAAAGTCTGCTCTCACTGCAATAAAAAATGTTGTTTTTTGTTGTTGCAAGCAACAAGAACAGACAGCTCTGTAGTGATGCTAAAAGTGGTCTTGCATCACTTGTCCCACTCCTGGAATGTTGAAGTGAGCTCATTTGCTCACTGTCTGGATTTTTTACAGGGTAAGATGAAACTTGCAAGCATCTCTTATGTTGGCATTTTCTTTTAAAGCTATTCTTGATGATGGCTCCTAATTTATTGGAGCAAGTGTGTTTGGGGTTTTCCTTCTTGTTTCCTCTTCTTCACTAATACTTTTTTTTAGCTGGTTTTCTGTGTTATTTGGGAGGAGTTGTCAGTTTTCTGAAAGATTTTTATTGCTGAGCACACATTTTTAACTCATTCTCAACAAAGATTTCAATCTATTGACAACTGTTTCCTGTGCATGGGGACACAAATTTTGGCATAATTGAAAATAATAATGCTTCCAAACTACCACATGTTCATTAATCTAATTTAAATATTTGGAAAGATCAATTTATGAAGATCAAAATAACTATAGAATTGTAAAACTGTGAAATAGTACTTACTGTTTGGTGTTAGATGTAGCTACTGTGGGCACTGTATGCACCAACACAATTTTGCCGCATGTAAAAAGGCCATGACCTCCTCTTCCATCAAACCGGCTTATGTTGAGCCCTTTCAAAGGTTCGTGTAAATTCCCCTTCATTGTGTCGGCATATAGCAAGTATCTGCTGGTACCATTTACTGCATGTTGGGAATTAGTTAATGATTCACCCTGAAGTGTCCTTTTAAAGCATTTTAATTTATTGTGGTAATAACCAGTGTTTTTAGTGAAAAGAAAGTGTAGTGTTTTGTTTTCTAGCCATTTCCCAAAAGGTTGTTTGTGGGGCAGTGTGGGAATGAGGAAACAAGAGCAATTACCATGACCGGCACAGAGATATCTGTCAGAGCTCTAACACCAATTTTTAGTGCGTGGCAACACAAGGAGGAAAAAATTCCCTTTGTCCACCAACCCTTGTCCTCTATATTTGGGGTTGTGGGTTGGGGGAAGCATTAAAAAAAATTGTTCTGTGGTCTTTCAGACAATGCTGAGAGCACAGAGAAGTGGGAGGCCAAAGAAGGGAGAATGTTTGTCTACGAACTGATATGTCAGCAGCTGGCAGCGCAGCATGCTTCTTTCCTGGCTCTTGAGACCCATCAGCAGCCAGTGACAGCCGATGCTGGATGCACAGAGAGGTAGGAGAAGACTTTGTGGTTGTTGTGTGATGTCATGCCAAGCTGAACCTCAAACAGATGCCTTTGTTTTGTTTTAGCATTTGGAAAGGGTCTTAATAATGAACATTTATGTAGCGCCTTTTTTCACATGAGCTCAGGGCGCTGTACAAATACAAGGGATACAAGCACACTCATGTACACACACACCCACATATCGGTGCACAGGTAGGTAGGTGATTACAAGTAAGTCTGGGATCGGTGTGTAGAGAGATGGATGAGCAAATAGAGGAAGGGAGTTCCAGATATCAGGTGCAGCATAGAACAAGCATTCGCCGTAGATTTTAGTCCTAACCTGAGGAGTTGTAAGAAAGGAATCAGCTGAGGAGCGAAGAGTTCTTGAGGGGTTTAAGTATGAAGATCTGAGAGATGAGTGTAAGTATGAAGATCTGAGATGGGTGGGTGTGTAATTATGAAGATCTGAGAGACAAGGTGTTAGGATCAAAAGGTAGAGTAAGGACATGCCAGATCTTAAGATGTCTTTGGAAACCTAATGATGTCATCCCCAGAGAGGTATTTTTCAAGATGTTTGACGTGCCTTACTATATGCATCAGCAGTTTGGGGCTACCAAACCTATGACATCATAGAAAAAGCACATCTTTTTGGCTGCAAAAGATTTTTAAATGTAGGGCTGAACACCCCTAATAAACTAATATACGGAGACCTGGGTAGATTCCCAATACACATACTGTCTAAAGTAAGATGTTTCAGATATTGGCATAGACTTGTTAGGATGTTCAGTGACAGATTACCACGCAAAACCTACAACATGCTATTCTATATGCAGGACTTAAACGCAGCTGGGCATACTTTGTAAAACAGCTCCTGTATGTAAATGGATTTGGTATTGTGTGGCTCCAGCAGGGCACAGGGAATGCCGATAGATTTGTTCGTGAGTTTAAGCAATGACTTGTGGATTGTTTTGCCCAAAACTGGCACTCTGACCTGGAGGCTAATGAAAGGTTAGAAGTATATGTATTGTACAAGAGTTATCTAAAGTCCGAACAATATGTTGACCTCTATCAGCTAAGAAGATCTGAGAGATGGATGGAAGTATGAGGAAGATTTTAGAGATGGACAAGGGTGTAATTATGAAGAAGATCTGAGAGACAGACAGTGTGTAGGTATGAAGAAGATCTGGGAGATAGGCGGGGGTGTAATTATGAAGATCTGAGAGACTGACAGGGGTGTAAATATGAAGATCTGGGAGATAGGACCAGTAAAATTTTAAGCAGGGAAACAGATGGATATAGGATATTCAAGGTATATATGCATAAATGAGTGTAGATGTTGTGTTTTCAAATTACTGTTTAGATCCCACTGTAAGCCTGTAGATGATCATCACTCTTCTGAGAAGTATGCAGCAGTGAAGCAGTACCTGTGTGCCGTGCCCTGGCTTACTCACCTGTATTTGTTGGACAACAGACAGGTGCTGACTAGAATGCTTCATATACGGGTGAGAGTGAAATAGGTAATTATGGATGAGAGTTCCTTTTTCCCCCCTCAACATCACTTTTGTTTTTGCCCCTGTGTAGCTGGGGAAGGGAGTGATTGTTGTTGATCTGTTGACTGTGCTGGAAACCACAGCGCTGCTTTGTGGAGGTGAGAGAGGAATTATTTCAAAGGAAATGGGCTAAATATGCACAAGAGACCTGTGTTGAGACTGATTTGAAAAAAACCAGTGAGTTGTTTGGCATATGTACTAGGGTAAAGATGTCATTTTTATTGTTTTCTGTCTGTACAGGAATTAAGCGAAGAGGAACATCAGAACATACAGCGGTGGCTTTTTTCACATCAGACTGAGAAGACTGAAAGGTGAGTCGGAGTTCTGGTTGCAGGGTTCGTACGGGTTGGGAAAGGTTGGGAAAAGTTGGGAAAACTACAGGGGCCCT
>SMGT01012353.1:8791-42477 GCA_004794575.1 Lanistes nyassanus
TGAAGTAGACAGGCGGGGGTATCTCACCTGACATGGGAGGCAGCCATGCAGAGTACCAGAGACCTAGGAAGGTGAGGGAGGACAGAGGATGGTATTTATTTCAAAATGGGAGGCAAGATAATGACAGGGTGAAATTTACTTTGTAAAGAAAGGTGCATTTTTGAGCATGCCAGGAAAAGTAAGTTGCTGTTTGGAAAAGTAGATTGAACTTTGTCACACCATTATAACCATCTGAGGTTGGTGCATATGTATTGCACCCGTGTGTGCAAATCAGTGCATGGGTTATACCCATGTGTTAATGTGAACTTGTGAATTAAATGTTTTAATGTTTCTATATGCATGTTAGTACATGTGTTTGTCTACACCTATCCTTTGCTGTGTTGATGCGCATTTATGCATGTCAGTGCACATCATGGAGTTTTTGCTATTCTAATGGGGTGGCCTGTAGCAGAACAGTAACATGCTTGCTACTAACACATGGGGTCCTGTGTTCGGATTTTGAGTCCGGCACACATACCTTCTCAGCATGCGGCACCTGTTTACAGAGCTGACCATTGGAGATTTTATGCTGGCACTTGGGACTCCCCTTTGTTCCTCATCCCCCAACACCTTTCACCACTTTTCTCCTGTCATGATACAGTTTTTGCTGCTGACTTTCATAATCAGTATACTTTAGCAGAAAATTAATTCACTATTGTGAACATTGTTGGATACAGCAACAGGATCATAGGGATACAGCAATAGCAACAACAGTAATCCTGTAGAGTTTTAGATTTACTGAGCTGCAGTAGGGATGTGCTGACAATGTGACTACTTTGTGTCTTGTGTTTGTGTGTTTGTGTTTGTGTGTGTGTGTGTGTTTGTGTCTTGTGTTTGTGTGTGTGTGTGTGTGTGTGCCCAAACAGACCAGGAAGTGCAGCTTGATGTAGATCTGAGGACATTCTACCTGATGTGGGGGAGGCAGCCAAGCAGACTGAAGAACATGAGGGATAACCATGGAAGCCCTGCTCTAAAGAGGAACGAGGCAAGATGATGTCAGGGTGTACATCTGCTTTCAAAAGAAAATTGTGTTTTTGTGCATGCAGTTTGAAAAAGAAGTTGCATATTGTTCCACTATCTTACTGTCTTATTTGCAATTGTATCTCCAAGTCATCACACCAGCCGGCTTCAACAGACCATCAGATGTGTAAAAAAGTCTTTGACCTGCCACCAGGTGTGTTGTCCATGAACCGACTGGAGAAAATGCTCTCAACAGGTAACCTGTGTGTGCAGATCCTTGCCTTCCAAGTCCTATGATGCATTGTCCTTCAACCTGGAAATGGTTCCAGAACAGCAATCTACAAAATAGCGACTGGTACAGTACTATTAATATGAGCGTAGTACAGTACTACTATTAATAAGATCAGGCTTCAGTACTACTATTAATATGAACATGGTACAGTACTACTATTAGCATGAGCAGGCTACAGTATTACTATTAATATGAACATGGTACATGTACTACTATTAATATAAGCATGGTAGTACTATTAATATGAACATGGCACAGTACTACTATTAATATGAGCAGGCTACAGTATTACTATTAATATGAACATGGTACATGTACTAATATTAATATGTGCATGGTACAATACTACTTTTAATATGAAAATGTTACAGTACTACTATTAACATGAGCATTGTACAGTACTACTATTAATATTAATACTATTCATTTGAACATGGTACAGTACTACAATTAAAATAAACATGGTACAGTACTCCATTTAATATGAGAATGGTACAGTACTACTTTTAACATCGACATGGTACAGTACTACTTTTAACATCGACATGGTACAGTACTACTTTTAATATGAGCATGGTACAGTATTACTTTTAATATGAACATGGTACAATACTACTTTTAATATGAATATTGTACAGTACTATTAATATGAGCATGGTACAATACTCCATTTAATATGAGTATGGTACAGTACTACTTTTAATATGAGCATGGTACAGTATTACTTTTAATATGAACATGGTACAATACTACTTTTAATATGAATATTGTACAGTACTACTATTAATATGAGCATGGTACAATACTCCATTTAATATGAGTATGGTACAGTACTACTTTTAATATGAACATGGTACAGTACTACTTTTAATATGAATATTGTACAGTACTACTATTAATATGAGCATGGTACAGTACTACTTTTAACATCAACATGGTACATTACTACTTTTAATATGAGCATGGTACAGTACTCCATTTAATACCAGAATGGTACAGTACTCCATTTAATACGAGAATGGTACAGTACTACTTTTAATATGAGCATGGTACAGTACTACTTTTAACATCAACATGGTACATTACTCCATTTAATACGAGAATGGTACAGTACTCCATTTAATACGAGAATGGTACAGTACTACTATTAATATGAGCATGGTACAGTACTACTTTTAACATCAACATGGTACATTACTCCATTTAATACGAGAATGGTACAGTACTCCATTTAATACGAGAATGGTACAGTACTCCATTTAATACGAGAATGGTACAGTACTACTTTTAATATGAGCATGGTACAATACTCCATTTAATATGAAGATGGTACAGTACTACTTTTAATATGAACATGGTACAATACTACTATTCATATGAGCATGGTATATGCTACAGTACTACTTTTAATATGAACATGGTACAGTACTACTTTTAATATGAATATTGTACAGTACTACTATTAATATGAGCATGGTACAATACTCCATTTAATATGATTATGGTACAGTACTACTTTTAATATGAATATTGTACAGTACTACTATTAATATGAGTATGGTACAGTACTACTTTTAATATGAACATGGTACAGTACTACTTTTAATATGAACATAGTACAGTACTACTTTTAATATGAATATTGTATAGTACTACTTTTAATATGAACATTGTACAGTACTACTATTAATATGAGAATGGTACAGTACTACTATTAATATGAATAGTGTACAGTAGTATTTTTAATATGAACATGGTACAATACTACTTTTAATATGAACATTGTACAGTACTACTATTAATATGAGAATGGTACAGTACTGCTATTAATATGAATATTGTACAGTACTACTTTTAATATGAACATTGTACAGTACTACTATTAATATGAGAATGGTTCAGTACTACTATTAATATGAACATTGTACAGTACTACTTTTAATATGAGAATGGTACAGTACTCCATTTAATATGAACATGTTACAGTACTACTTTTAATATAATCATGGTACAGTACTACTATTAATATGAGCATGTTACAGTACTACTTTTAATATGAACATGGTACAGTACAACTAGTTATATAAACATTTTTATATTTTAGTTTTGCCTGTTTTTCTGCATGTGCAGGAGGTGGCCTTGATGGGAATGCACAGCCACAGGATGCTGCTTCGAGGAGGAGGTAATCTCCACCGTAAATTGTGACTGCAACATTTATCATTCCTATCTTGTCATCATTCCTATCCTGTTTGGATTTGGTCCTTGGGGTGGGGGGGGGGAGATTTGCATCTGCATCTGCTGTAAACACATCTAGAGCAGGAAAAAACATCACAGTCTCCAGTTTGTTAAGTATTTATCTGGAGGTGGATAACATAACTCTGGGGTATGAAACAGACCTTAACATCTCAAGTTTGTATTGTTTACCTGTTTTATCTGTCTGGCAGGTGTGACTCGGGGCCAAGCAGTGATCTCCGTCTGCTCTAAGAAAACTTTGTCATAGAGGGACACCCTACACGTCCCCTCTTCCCCAGATTGTCTTTAGAGAAAGTGCTGGACTTCCTTTAGGGGCCATACTTGCTCTGCTAGAGCAGTTCCCACTGAAACAACTAACATGGAAGACTGTTTGTGATGGCACCAGTCATGGCAGGACACATCGGCGACCTTCATGCTGTGTCGACAAATGCAGTATGGAGTGGCCTGATGGTTAGGGGTCTAGAATGTTGATCCGTACACGCAGGTTGCATGTTTGTGGTGAAAGTGCTTCAACCTTTTGGTGATTTTGCACTGTAGGGGAGAGGGGCAGTTTGTGATTGGGGCTGGGGGTGTGCTCTGATTGCGGCTGCTGAACTGATGCTGGTGGAGTTTGCTGTTGTTCTGTGGTATCCTGGCTGCTGTGGTTTGCTGTTGTCGCTGTCCCTGCTGGCTGTTTCCTACTGACCTACCCATAAGTGCTAAATGTATTTTTTTATAGTCTACTTTCTTGGTTAGGGTTGAATTTCCCTCCCTTTTTAAAAGATGCTTTGATTTCGAAATTTTTTTTTAGACGTGTCTTGTTTTGTGATGGCTGTTTACTGCCTGGACTGTAAGCTCAAGTGTCTGTTGCCAAAGATCTTTGGGTGGGTTAAGGTAAGGGATGATTTCAAATTTAGTGCTAGTTCTATTTCTTTAGTTCTTCTTTAACCCAATCGCGACGTGTGCGGACAATGATCCGCACAGCATAAGGTCGCGCTTACTAGCGAATGCGGAAATAAATTTGCACAACTTTGAAAATTTATTTACGGGGCATCGCTAATCGTCTAAGGTAAAGAACTCCTACATTAGAAAGCTTATTCATTTCTCCACGAGTTGCTTCCCTTATACTGTGTTTAAACCGACAATGAGAACGCTTTTCGGTAAATAAATCGAACCGGGTTTGTCATGTGGTCTGTCACTTGAGAAATGCTAGATTTACTCTTCAAATTACACGCTAAAGACAAAAACGACATTGTTTTGCAAATTTAATGTGATAAATTGGATGAAGACAAGAGTATTTGTGCCTGAAAGACCCAAGAAAGTGATTACGAAGAGAAAAACATGCCCGCACATGTAAGCAATGTCGCACAATGTCGTGTATAAGTAATGGCGAGGACTTTTTGATTTCTTCACATTCAGTTATGTTTCCATCAAAGGATTTTGCAAATTATGGAACAAGGTCCAAGAAACACGGTAAGAAATGAGTTTTCTTTATTTATTGTAGTTAGATACCATGTTTACATAATTTTTTTATTGTTTTGGGGGATTTTTTAATGAATTTTTTTGAAAATAGGCTAAAAATGCCGCGTCCGCCGGGGATGCTCGAGGGTAGGATTCTACGTCATGATTGAGTTAAGCTTTCCTCTTTCTTTAGGTTGCACTCATCACCACAGCTACAACTTAGCGGAGTTGTCTACATCATGTTGTATTCACCATTTAATCTCATTCTGTTTATTCTTGTCTGGTTTGTTCTAGTAGATTTCAATAGTCAGTAGTTCTTTATTTCCTTTCTTGTTGCTTTAGCTTCTTTTTGTAGTTCTCTACCCATCTTAGTTTGATTGTTGGCTCAACAGCTATTTTCCTTTCTTTTGCTGAAATAGTCATATTTATTTTGATGAGCTTTATGTTTGGAATAGGTTTTATTGCCTGTCTAGCCAGTCTGTCTGCTTCTTTGCTACCTTTTATGCCAATATGAGGGGCCCAGAGAAGTTTTACCCTTATTTCTTTATTGTGTAGTGTGTTTACTTGAGATAATATTTTGTACACTGGTTCTAATCTTTCTGATGACTGGTTTGGAATCACTTGCAATGCTGACAGCAAATCAGAAACAACTCTGATTTTTTTTCTGTCTGATTTTGGGTTTGATGTGTTTATAGCTATCACATGAAGAGCAGCAAGTATTGCTGTGAGTTCTGCTGTAAATATTGATGCATACATCCGTTAATCCGTACATTATTAACACATTCTCTTATTAAGTAAAATAGGCTGAACCATCAATCGTGGTCTCCTAAAGCTGGTAAAAAGGGTTTTATCGCTGACAGTGGTGGTACATTCTCTTTTTGAACAAAATGGACCGAGATGTCATGTCTGCTCAGTACTGGTGGAAAGAGGTGTGGTATTTTATCCATACCACGTTGATACATTTTCTTGTAAGGCAATAAGGGGCAAAAATTGTTGCCGCCTAGCACTGGTGGAATGAGGTGTTTTATCCATACAGTATTGATGCATTCTCTTGTTATCCCTCCATTGGTGATACATTGTCTGGCTTAGCAAAATGTGCTGAGAATTCATTTTGCCTAGTGCCAATGGATAGAGTTGTTTTATCAATACAGTGGTGATACATTCTATTGTTGAGCAAAATGTCTAGCACTTGTGGAGAGAAATGCATCAAACATACAGTCATGTTACATTCTCTTGTTAAGCAAAATGGGCAGAAAAACATTGTGGCAGAGGCTTTTAATTCGTACAGTGCTTATAGATTGCCTTGTTGAGCAAAACGGGCCAAGAAATTGTGTCTACCTAAAGCTCTTGGACAAAGTGGTTTGTTCTCAGTAGTGATACATTCTATTTATTTGCAAAATAATGGGCACCTAACGTTGGTAGAAATCAACCTGAGCGTGCTCCTTTGGACGATCTTCATCCAAAGGAGCCCAGACCTCTTTTTCTCCGCCTTCTTTCTCACCTGTCTGCCTCTGCTCTCCCTCTTGTCCATGTTGCTCCCCTCCCCTCTCTTCCAGACCCTCCCTGGACCCTGCCACCTCTTGACCTCCGTCTTGACCTTGCCGCCTTCTCCAAGTCTTCCACCTCTGCTCTCCTTTATCTTCACCACTTCCACGAACTTCTCTCTGACTATCCTGGTTTCTGCTGCATCTTCACGGACGGCTCTAAACTGATCCCTTCCGCTGGTCGAGCTGCGGCCATCCCCTCTTGCTCCCCTCATACTCTCACTGCTCGCCTCGCTGATCACAGTTCTGTCTTCTCTGTTGAACTTTCTGCCATTCTTCTGGCCCTTTCGCATGCTCGCCACTCTGGAGAGAAAAATTTTCTGATCCTGTCCGACTCTCTTTCTGCCCTCCGTGCGCTTGCCTCTCACCGCCTTAACCATCCTTTCCTGGTCCACATTCATATTAGTCTCTCTCCCCTCCGCTCTCGAAATGTTGATGTTGTCTTTGTCTGGGTCCCCAGCCATGCTGGCATCCGGGCAACCAGCGTGTTGATCGGGCTGCTAAGCAGGCTCTTCAAGGCCCCATCACTCTCTCGATCTCCAGTGCCTTCCGTTGACCTCCACCCTTTTATTTCCTCCTACATCCACTCTCTTTGGCAAGCTCACTGGGACACACTGTCTTCCAACAAACTTCATTCTATTCTTCCTTCCCTCTCTGACTCTATTTACTATGCAGAACCTGTGCGGCGAGATGATGTTGTCCTGATGCGCCTCCGTCTGGGTCATACCCACCTCACCCACTTCTTCCTGCTCCGTTCCGAACCTCCGCCCACCTGTACCCATTGTGAAGCACCCCTCACCGTCCAACACATTTTATTTTCTTGCTCACATTTTAGCCGTATCCGTCTGCGTCATTTTTCTACCCCTTCATTCCCTGCCCTTTTTCGGTCAATTCCTCCTTCTGCGATACCTTTTTACGTGCCATCGGCTTTTATTTGCGCATTTAAGCTTACTTCTGTGCCATTTTGTCCTCCTTTCGGTTTTACTGAGTAACCTGTTCTCCGTCCTCTCTCCCTTACCCTCCTTTTCTTTACCGCTGTTTTACCTCTTGTGTACCGCCATGATATAGCCCTAGTTGCTGACACGGCGTTAAGCCCCAATACATACATACGTTGGTAGAAAAAGATTTGTTATCCATAGAGTATTGAAGCATTCTCTTATTAACTGTTTCAGCACGATGGCCCACGATCATGGTTTCCCTGTCATGTACAGCTAGTGACAGCCACGCATCTTATATTTTAAGAAGGATTTCTGTGTGGGTATTTCATTTCATCCAACTGTGTAAGGGTTAAGCAAATGGGCTGAAAAATCATGACACCAGGTACTGTTGGAAAGAAGTGCTGTAGCAAAACAGTAGTGATAAATTGTGTTGAGTAAAGTAGGCCACGACATTGTGGCCACCTAGCATGGGAGGACGGACAAGTTTCATTTCTACAGCAGTAGAAATACTGCTGGTGGGTATAGTTCAATTATCCATACAACTGCAATTTTATTGGTGAGCAAAATTGTGCCAAAAAACCATTTCCACCCAGCGCTGGTGAACAGAGTTGTCTTATCCAAACAGTGGTGATACATTCTACTTTTGAGTAAAATGAACCTAGCATTTGTGGTTGTTTATATCCGGTTCACAGAGGGGTTTCATTCCTACAATATTGCTAAGTTCTCTTATTGAGAAAAATAGCCTGAGAGATCATTACACTCTGTCACTGGTGGTCAGAGTTGTTTTATTCCTACAGTGGTGATTCATAGTTCGGTTGCACAGAATGGGCCAAGAAATTGTGGCTGCCAGGTGCTGTTGGACATAAAGGGTTTATCCATTCAATTGATAATTCTCTTGTTGCGCAAAATGGGCCAAGAAAGTATGGCCCCTTAGCACTGGTAGTAAGAGAGGTTATATCCATGCAGTGGGGAATCATTGTAAAGAAAAATGGCCTGAGAAATTGTAGCCATCTAGCACTAGTAGACAGAGGTGTTACATCCGTATAGTATTTATACTTTTTTGTGAGCAAAGTGCCACATGGTACTGGTAAAATGAGGTGTTTGATCCATACAGCATTGTTACATTCTTAAAATGGGCCTAGGATCATGGTAACTTAACACTGAGGGAATGGTGATACATTTTCTTGTAACCCAAAATGGGACATAGATAATGGCCACCTAGCACTGGTGGAAAGAGGAGTTTTATCCACACAGAATTGACCCATTCTCTTGTTGAGCTAAATGGGCCGAGAAATTGTGGCTGCCTAGCAGTAAGGGAGGGAGATGTTTTATCCACACAGTGGTGATACACTGTCTTGTTGATCAAAATGTGCTGAAAATTCATGGTGTCCTATTATTGGTGGACATAATGTTTCATGGTACAGTAATAAATTTTATTGTTAAAAAATGGCCTTAGAAATTATAGGTGGCTACTTCCAACCACCTACTGCTGTTGTTGAGCTAACTGGGTCTAAAATTTGTTGTTGTATACTGCTGGTGGACAGAGGGGTTTTATTCCTACGGTATTAATACCTTGTCTTGCCGAACAAAATGGGTCAAGAAATTGTGGCAGCCTAGCCCTGGTGGTTTTTTTATTATTATTATTAATTATTAACTACCATTTTCAAGAGAACAAATACATAAATGGTGACACAAGAAGCCAAAAGCGTATGGAGCGGCAGAGGTGATTTCTCCATGTAGTGGTGATATATTTTCTTGTTTAGCATAAAAGCCAAAAATCATGTCTGCCTAGCAGTAGTGGACAAAGATGTTTGATATATATATATATATTTATATATATAATGGCGATACGTTCTGTTGTGGACAGAGGGGTTTTATTTCTACAGTATTGATGGATTCTCTTGTTGAGAAAATAACCTGAAAAATTATGCCCTCAAGCACTGGTCTTTTTCGATCCATTCCTTCTTCTGTGATATTCGCCTTCTTACGTACCATCGGTTTTTATTCACGCATTTCAGCTTTCGGTTTTATTCAATGATCCGTTCTCTGTTCACTCTCCCTTACCCTCCTTTCTCTTTGACCGCTGGTTTTCCTTTTTCTTCCCCGCCGTGATATAGCCTTATATAGTTGCTGGCACGGCGTTAAGCCCAAATACCTACCTACCTCAAGCACTGGTGGACGAATGTGTTTTAATACAGAATTAATACATTTTTTTTAACAAAATGTGCCGACTGGTGGCAACAGATGTTTTATCCATAAAGTGGTGATATATTCTCGTATTGAATAAAATGGGTCGAAAATTTGTTGCTGCCTTTAATTCATCGGAATGATTGGAAAAACTTATTGCCGGCTACCACTGACAGAATGAGGTGTTTCGCTCATGCATTGGCAAGACATTCTCTTACTAAGCAAAAATGGGCCGATAAATCATGGGCGCTTAGCATTGGAGGGCAGAGGGATTTTATTTCTACATTATTGATTATACTGCCAATTGTGTCTGCCCTTCTCTGGTTGACAGAGAGATTTTACCTATGCAGTGGTAATACCTTGTCTTGCTGAGCAGAAGTGGCCGCCTGTTACTGATGGACTGATGAGTTTTATTCCTGCATCAATGATTCTTTCTCTTCATAACAAAATACACCGAGAAATCCTAGCACTGGTGGAGAGAAATGTTTTAACAATAATAATACATTTTCTCATTAAGCCATGGGTTAGCGCTGTGGACAGAAGGCGTTAGGGTTAAGCATTCTCTGGTTAAGCAAAATGGCCCGAGAAATTGTGGCTGCCAGCCATTGCTGGACAGAAGGGAATTATTATTGATGATACATTCTGTCGTTAAGAATGGGTCAAGAAATCGTTTTCATGCAGAGCTGGTGGAGAGAAGGTTTATCCATAAATTATTGATCCAATCTCTTGTTAAGCCAAGAAATCATGGCTGCCTAGCACTGGTTGAATGATATGTTTTATCCATATAGTGATACATTGGTTTATTGAGCAAAATAGGCCAAGAATTCATATTCACATATTACTGGTGGAAAGAAGGGTTTAGCAATAAATCGGTGATTTATTTTCTTGCTGAGCAAAATGGACAGAGAACTTGTGGGCGCCTGGCTCTGGTGGAGTGGTGATACAATGTCCTGTTGAGCAGAAATGGGCAGAGAACTTGTAGCGGCTGCCTGCCACTGGTAGACAGATGGTATAACTATACATTATTAGTGCATTTTCTTGTTAAAGCGGTTTTTGCTGTGGTCAGAATGAGCTGAACTATTGCTTTCCTCTCATAAAGTCATGTTGGTCATAACTTTTCTTTTTATAAACAATAATGTCCATGGAAATCCCAAAGATTTATGTGTTTGTAATATTTTCATCTCTACTGTGTATCATAATGTGATATGCCGGATACTGCATTGTAGTTGATAGTTCTGTAATGTGATTTACATTTCATGTTAGTGCAGTTAAACACAAGCTGTCACGTGCTGTACAATAGTTTAACAATGTTAGCTTTATATATACATTATATTTTTATATGTAGTTATATTTTGAGCAGTGCTTATATTGCACTTGAAGGGTTGCATATAAAATTGTGGTTGGTGTACCATGATTGTATACTGGCTGTATTTACACTTTTTACTAAGTCTACTAATAGAAACATGTGATGTGCACTCACTTTTGTAGCATATGATTGACGTTATGCTGGAATTAGCATATTATAACACTCGTTCTTTTGGTTATTTTTGTAAATTTATGTAATAAGGTCTTTAAAGATACCAAAAGTTGTCAAAGTTTAAAGTTTGCCTAAAGAGTATATTACTATATAAAGACGAATGTTTGCGGCTGGGTGTGTTTGTTATACAAATCCGCACTCCTTAACTGATCCACACCAAATTCATCAGGGGTTTTCCTTTTCACCCGCAGATGTCATAGCCCATATTTCGACCCTTGTACCTACAGGCCTAAACAAAAATGAAATAAATATGACGACGCCCAAGTCATGTACAAAACGATCAGCGTGCAAGGGAGATCACTACAGTCTTTTCCCTTTCATACGAAGAGTACTTTCCCTTACCTAGATTTTAATGAGCCTAAACGTAAGTCGCCGTGCATAGCTAATCAAATGGCGAGCTCTATACCCGGACTGGATTTATGGGGGAGGGGGCCTATGTTACCGGAAGATGGGGCCGAAGGTGTTTCCGGGGCTAGGGAAGGGTAGGGGTGGACGGATCCTGCGTGAGAGCAATGCCTCACACGATAAAAGCATTTTTATGCAAAGATGACAAGCACGCGGTCAGACTCGCGAACTAGAACGCACAGATCGAACTCCCCTTAAGAAAAGGCCTTTTTAAGCAGTGTTCGTGCAACCATATCATAATCCTCGCCAAATCTCGTGGCTGGGTGTGTTTGTTATACAAATCCGCGCCTAAGCCGATCCACACCAAATTCGGCACTTGCGCGGGTTCCTCTTAGTTTGTAAGACAGTAATAGTTGTTGCACGTACATAATATTATAGAGTGGCTTGAATGTCGGAACAAAATCTAATTAATGCGTAACGAATGTCCACTGGACATAATTAAGTCGTCCCTAGAGAATCCATCCTAATTATTTCATGTAACAATTATGAGCACCCAAAATTAATAAAGAACAAATAGTTATATAATGTGACGTTCTTTTTTATTCGGATCTAAAGCTTTCAATCTTTCCTTATTGGACTAAGCGAAGTTTGCCATGGGGAAGAACTAAAAATAAAATTAAAAAAACCGATATGCTTCGTGCAGTTCAGTGCCACACCCACTTCACACACATGAACACTTTTTTATTCTTCCCGGCTTCCACAATTACCCTTTACCAAGAAACGTTTTATCTCTGGGAGGTTTGACTATAACAGGGGACACTACCAGCAAAATGCATTATAACGCTGGGATCTGTATTCAGCCGTTTTGTCATTCCCCGCCGTTTAAGCATCAAAGAAACACCCGAACAGGTGAAGTTGTCGCTAGTCCTGCTGTGCATCATGGCAGACATCCGAGAAGACAGTTTGCCAAGTTTGGTCCGGCTTTTAAGAGGATTTTTGGCGTAGTTTCCTCTACCTACCATCTCACCCCCCCCACCCGCCTTTTTTTAAAATTTCTCTCTCGACTTCTATTTCTCTCTCTCTCTCTCTCTCTTTCAGAACTTTCCAGCGATTCCATTGTAAACTGCCTCCTGCAGAGTCCTCAGACCATGCTCTCCATGATTTTCAAACAACCCAAAGTCAAATACAACGCACGAGACTGCGAGCTTCAGTCATGTGCGAAGGGATTTTTTAAATGTCATAATTAACTAACGCCGCCAGTCGTCGAACAGTATTATCCCGACTGAGTATTCCTTTTATGAGAAAGATGATTTTATCACCAGAAAGAAACGGTGGGAAAAAACTGCTTATGTCATTTGCGCTTAATTACTTCTTATTTACTTTGAAAGAAACCATTTCAGAAACAGTTTCAGACATCGTACTTTATTTTTGGTTTTCACTTTTATCGCAAGATTACAATGTCTGAAATCTCAGAAATAGCTATACAGGAGGTGACAAAGAAACTGCAGAAAGTTTCGAACACTGTTCCGTCGAAACAGTTTTATTTGTAAGTTGTACTCTAAAATATATTTGTTGATTTTCAAATCCTCCACCATTGAAATCTTCGCTGAATTGTTGAAGAAATAGTAATAAAAAGCCATTTACTGAAATAAATATAGATTCGACTCGAACTTAATTCATCAACAACGGCTAGACGGACAAAGTCAAGGTTTGTCTCTCGGTTTACATCAATGAAAACGACCTCATGGGTCGATAGGGTGAAATGACCGAGGCAAATCGCAATAGTTCTCCACTTTTAGTCGTTGACACCGTTCATTTCCCGATTCAGAGACTCCAGCAGACAATTCTTCAAGACCGAACAATGCAGTTCAACGGAGTCGTCTCCATGTGGAAGAATAAAATTTTCTAACAAAGGCACAGTACCTTGGATTCCCCTGGTCCGGGGGTGGGGGTGGGGGTGGGGGTAGGGGTGGAGGTTGGCCGGGGTTGTCGGATTCACCCGTGGGTAGGGTAATCCTTACTGCTGACATCAAACTTCAGACAACGGACGCCTGGAGACGAGGAGAGTCCACACCGGGACTCAGAAAACCGGAGTGTGTGCGCTTAAAGAAGTGCTGCTCGCGCGTGCGCGCGCACACACACACACACAGATCACCCAATTACGCCTGAAAGACTGATAAGGATAATTTTTGCCATCACATCGGACGTTTACTCTGCTGATAAATGCAGAATGATAGGTGACGTTTGAATCGCAGACAAAAGTTTCATTTTCGAACAGAAAGCGCCTGGTGTTCCAGGGCGTTTCCATGGAGTTTTACTGTTTGCTGTTAACGTGAGTTTTGCAATTCGGGCAATTAGAAACGACTCTTTAAAATATTTCACTTTCGTTAAAAAAAATGTTGGAGACTGATTACATTATGCAATAGTCAGGGCTTAACATTGATTCTTCTCAATCCATGCTTGAACTTCAATATATATATATATACAAAAAAGAGGCACATTATGGGATACCACTAAAGTTCATCTCCATTATCAAACAACTTTACAACAACTCCACATGCCAGGTTGTGCATAAAGGAAAACTGACAGAGCCTTTTGAAGTGCGGACGGGGGTGAGACAGGGCTGCATGTTGTCACATGTCACCCCTAGGCTATTACCTGTCACTCCTAGGTAAGCCTTTTAGCTCCTCCCTTTCGTCAGCTAGCAGGGGAGAGATACGTCATCCATACGTCATCGCTCCGCCCTTTCTGAACACTTAGGTAGGGGTAATGCTACGCCATTGGTCATGGAAGCCGCCCTGCTCCCCCTAGTCTGGCTAGAACCGGTTTACTTGAGGGTAGTGCGTCAGAACGCTTACTACATAAGGAGGTAAAAACGTTAGAAGGGGGAGCGATACACACAGAGCGACGCACAGCGGGAGACACAGACGGAGAGATACACACAGGGAGAGACACTCGGATGGAGGGTTAACGTAGCAAGACCACAAGAAGCGGACACGGGTAAACCCACTGACCTCTGCCCTTGCCATTTTAGCCAGAGACGTGAAAAGAGCCAAGGACTTCAGCATCTCACGCAGGTACCCGGGGTGTATTCTGCCGACTACTAGACAAAGTAGTAAGTGACTGGTAGTGCCTTGTAGGACTGCTCTTGCCATAGATTATCTTAGAGTCGGGGACTCGGGTTGATAAGATAGATGTTTTTATCCTGCCGGAGACAGGAGACGTCATAAGCTAGTTGCCGGGCACGTACGCCAAGGGGGGTACAGAGAGGTAGTGTTGGTTGTACAGTGTCATAACTTCTTGTCGGTCGTTGAATAGTTGTTGGTACGGTAGTGACCAGAGTTGGTGCTCTGTAACGGTCGCTTCTCGTATCTGTGTTCTGCGGAAAAGTAGTGTTTCAACAGTGACAAGAGTAGGTGCTCTTTGGTGGTCACTTATTGATTCAGTTTGATAGCTTTGTTATTGTGTATCGCAGAAGTTGTTGTTGCAGTGGTGACAAGAGTAGGAGCTCTATTGTCGGTCACTTATTGTACGTGTGTATTGAGCGGGATCATAGGCCGTGTGCAGTTTGATTTCCCTCTTGCATTGATTTGATTATTTCCTTTGTCTGTTGCACGTGGTATGACGTCATCAGGCAGCGTCTTACCCTAGACACGAGCACGGTGATTCTTTGTAAATAATCTGTAGATATATTTGATGTTGTCGAGCCAGTTAGTGTTTGAAATATATGTTGAATAACTGTTCGCTGCAGTTGTGTGTTTTACGAGGGTGGGGGCTCTTGAGCTAGTAGTGTTTTGCCTGTGAGAGACTGAGCGAGCGTGTCGAAGTATGAGAATCTTTTCCCTCGGAAGATTGCTCTAGCTGTTCACATTATTTCACAGCATCATCACCCCTTTGGTTTAGAAACCACTGACCTAAAGCAGTAAAGGTTTTGGTGACGATTGCTAAATTAAATCTACATTTTACGAGATCACCATAAAAGTTTGTCCAGTAATTCTGGAAAAGTCGAGTCCAATAAGATAAGGTACCGCCCGCACGTGACACATGTTGTCACCAACCATCTTCCTGCTGGTAGTAGACTGGATTATGAAGAGCTCTACACAAAATGCCAACACAGGAATCCGCTGGTCCTTCACTAAAATCCTGGAGGACCTAGACTTTGCAGATGACGTCAGCCTCCAGTCGCACAAACAACCGCTGGAGGAGAGGGTAAAAAGCTAAACACCGAAAATACTCTTTATTTATTACACGTTTAAAGCATCCCTGCTCACCAGCGTGGCGGTAACAGCATAATCGAGCTCAACATAAAACCAAACTCTTCTCGAATTTCCTCACAGACGCGGTTAAAAGCAGCAACAGTGACTCTGTACTTGTATCGGTCTTGCACAACAAAGACAAGGGAAAGATGACGTCAAAGATATATTTTAAGAACTAGCTCGTGCTTTCCCCCTTCCCCACACCTCCTCTTCCTTTCTGTTCTTCTCTCTCTTTGATGATACTATCACAAAACTTCTAATCGAAAAATAGTACCAAAGCCGCAAAGCTTGGAGACCAAACATTTCTGGCAGTCAAAGCACTAGCATTTCTAGAGTTACTTACCGAGAGTCTCACTGCACAGTGTCTGACCAAGGCTGGGGGGCAAGCTTTCTTTCACACGTACAGGTGCACGTACAAAACATACGGCCAATGGCTTTTGCGTGCGCTCGTGATTGAAAGTGTAGACACTCACGCAAGAGGACGACAGTGCGTAGGCGGAACGGAAACAGAATAACATTATTTACGACATATCAAAGCTTTCTTACTACTAGACTTGAACCTTCCACCCACCTACAATCTCTCCAGAGAATCAAAACTCAGTAATACAGCGAAAGACGACTGTTATGTGCATATTATGACCGAGTGAGCATGATGTAATGATCTCGTTAATCAATGTGATACCTCCGGCTTGACAGGCAAAACCTAAAGGTAAAAGAGGAGGTTTGACAGCAGCTGAGGAACAGTTCTAGTGTTGTACAGGGTCCCTAGCGAGCCCAAGAAATCTGATCAGCGAAACGGATCTCCGTGCTAGTCAGCCATTATGAGAAGACACAACATCCCCATAAGGTTTTCTGATAGTAGTGGCAATAAGCCGTTATTCATGGTGTCTGGTAACAGGTGAAAAAGAAATGACGATGCTCTGAATTCTGAGCACCTTAATGACGCCAGAGACAAAAATATTCTGCTGCAAGCGGCTTGGCACAGTTATCTTCGCAAAATATTTAAAAAGTTGAATTTATACTGTGATAAGAATGATATATTAAAATTTTTAACTAGCATTCATGCAGTTTGCGGTTGACATAATATCTACACGGTTCCAATGTAGGCCCCAAACAAACAGACATACCATACCTGGATACTTTTTTAGTTGCCATGGGAACATGGAAAGTGTCGCCATTCTACTCGAAAGTATGATATGGTTGAGGATCAATTTAGCGAACCTAATTAGGGTGTGGTTGTGGTGGGGTGGGGGTTGAGGGCAAGAAAGAGAGTGAAATCAGGCGTCTCCCTTTCTCCCCATCTCTTCCTGTGCTCTGCGCGTGCGACTTTCCTCACCCATTTGTGCCTGTTTTTCGTCTTTATCTGACTGTGTGGACCGAGCGATGCATTCATCCTAGAATTTTAAAAAAGACGTTACAATATTTCTTAGAAAGGAGAGATAACTGAGAAGGTGATGGGATGACGAGGATATTAATAATCCTTGTGTAGCGCCTTTAACAAAAGGCACTATTTTTTTACAACACGGATCATACACAATATCGACTGACACTGCCAATCACACAAGTGTAGGATAGAGCCTGTCTTCCAAACTGTAAAAGTCGCGTATCTACACGATGAAACATCAACAAGAAAAAGCCCAAGAGCTTTATATTATATACACTTGATCCGCAATAAAATGCTTACATCTCAACAAAATTTGTGGAATCACTCTGCCTTATTAAACTTAGACCGTAGACTTTTTGTGTTTAACGCTTTCTCTTGAACTGTACTGCAGCTTACACGCTCATTTTCGGCAATTTTATTCACATCTCGCGCACTCTTTCTATCGACAAAAACTTCCAGTTTATAACATTCCGTCAATTTACTTCTACATCACACACTGAAATACGTCATTATCGTGTTTCGCCGATAATAAGACCTACCCGCAAAATAAGACCTAGCGTGATTTTTGAGGATGATTTTAATATAAGCCCTACCCTTAAAATAAGCCCTAGTTGAGAGCGGCAGAAAGACGAAAGAAACAAACCTTCCTCTTTATATATTTATTTAAACTGCTTTAATGCGGTGTATGCTATCCTTTTCAAAATATCTTTTTTGGGTAATGACGACACAAAAACTATTGTGTGTTCTTTCGTAACTCAATTACTTAGCTGAGCAATGAAAATTGACTTTTAACACTTTCGTTTTTTCGAGCATTTACCAGACGTCTCTTATCTTCAAGGCGCTGATAAGTAAATGTACATCGTTTTTCTTAATTTCTGTTTATTTAGAAATCTCGTAATTTTTACTTTGTAAGTTCATTTGTTGATATATCAAAATAAGACATCCCCGAAAATAAGCCCTAGTGTCATATTTCGGAATGAAAATTAATATAAGCCCTGTCTTATTTTCGGGGAAACACGGTACCTGCTGTAATGAAGGGGACTATATAGCGTCTATAGCTTTAGCAACAATGATATACACAGTAAAAGAGCGAACTAAACTTAGCTAAAAATAAGGAATACAAGAATGGAAGATGGCGTTAAGTAATGAGATTTAACAAGACTTCGAATTTATAAAACGTGAGTCAGATCCGTTAAATGACTGTGGTTGATGCCACCTGAAGTGGTGGTGGTGGGGGGGGGGGGAGGGAAATGACGTATGGTACATGTCCCCGAGTGTGAGAAATAAA
This sequence comes from Lanistes nyassanus, assembly GCA_004794575.1. NCBI lineage: Eukaryota > Metazoa > Mollusca > Gastropoda > Architaenioglossa > Ampullariidae > Lanistes > Lanistes nyassanus. The sequence goes on from SMGT01012353.1 coordinate 27,255, forward strand.
TGTCATAAGTGAATAACAGGTACCTTTCTGTCTGATCGGCAGATCAGTTTACACTGTTCACTATCACATTCATTGGTTTCATTGCATCAGTACTTTGTTATTTCAATAACGAACAATCGGACAATAACTACAATCTATGGCTGAGTGGCATAGGGGTTCAGATAAGGAGATCACACAACGCAGGGAACAAAGTATTTCAGGTACGCGCTACAAAAGATTGGCGATCCGCTTGCTAACAGCTAAAAGTAAATCAGATATTAGATAGACATCAGTATTACTTTTTAACGCCAACATTTTTGGACTGCTGATATTGTCTGTTATATGAGAATGAAATAAACAACCCTTTTCATGAAAAGGGTTGGGGTTTTTTTCAGTCTCATACATATTTACATGAATTGTTTATTTAAAAGAATCCTTAAAGCTCCCATTCTTAAACATTTGTAACAATTTACTAAAAAAAATGACAAATATATTCCAATGATTATATCTTTTATATTTTCATAAGTTTATATTTGCGCATATATTTATATATTCATATATTTTATATTTTCATATATTATATATATTTTTATTTTTTTAATTACTGTTCATTATGTTTGTTTACCAGGTTAGATATTACCAGGCTATATATACGACCTCCTCCGGAATTCGACCCAAGACTTTCTGACGGAGACCATTTACTTTATAAACGACCTCCCATATGCGACTTCCTCCTTAGCCCGAGAACCGACCGACGAAAGTGGCCGGTTTGCGCAGTATACGACTTTCCCTGGTCGAGCGGAAAAGGGTTAGAGACTTCTTTTCGCAAAGATGTTCACCGAGAAACGCGAAATGTCGACCCCAAAGCCCATGAGAAGCGCAAAAGAACTTTTAAATCTAGAAAAGATATTGAAAGTTCTCATAACAAAGAAGCAACAAAGGGAAGTCGGCAATAAATATGGTGTCCGAAATCCATTTACGACTTTACGCCTAACGGACTGAAGGAAGTGACTGTTTTGTACAATATACAACTTGATGTGTTGTAGGATGAAACTAGATATGATGAGAAAGTAAATCTGTTGTGTGATAAACTACATGTTAAGTTATTGAAATGCAAAAAATATATTGTGTAGTTCTTTGGTAAATAAAAAACAATTTCAAAACAGTTGCAGTTGGTTGCCATGACAACATATATGCATATGTGTTTATTTCTCATCCCATCACGGTACATGTAGCTGCTATACATGTACAAACGGCTCAGTGCAACTAGTCTTCTCTTGTAAGACCCCTCCATTAGAAGACGTGATGTGTATAGGAGGTTTTACTGTACTTCAGAAAATAGTTACAGCGCTTGCAAAGACCAATTACTTTCAGTCAACATAAGGATATTACAGACAGTTTTGTGACAAACCAAAATCCAGAGTGAGAGTGAATGAGAGAACGAGAGCAAAACAAGGGGAGAGAAGAGAAGGCAGCTCTTTATTCTCCATAGTCCTGACAGCGAATCGGGGAATATCATACCATGGGAGGCTACTGTCAAGCCTGTGTAGGATCCGCAACACGACCCATGAAGAGGTTAATTCCCTTGGTCTTGTCGCGAAGCACGAACATGAAGGAGTGGCGAGCTGCGAATGCGAACGTCATTGAGCGAAAACTAAAACTCAATGACGTCACAGCAGCCGCTTTGGTGCCCGATTCTGTGACCTGCGGCCGCACGTGCAAAACAGTTGGTAAAACATCTACACCAAGAACGACAAACAAAAATTGACGACAATGCTAATGACTATAAGCAGACGAAAGAAGTAGGGTAAAAGAAAGAAGTAGAAGAGAAAAAAGTACAAGAGAAGAAAGAAGTAGAAGTGAAAGAAGAACGAAAAGAAGAAGGCCAAGGAGAGAATGGCCACACGAATACACAATAGAACACCTGTTCACCCTGCCCTGCCTACCTGTAGACAGACACGAGTATAAATACGGGTAGAAGATTTACAGCCATCCCAAACACAGGTGCCTTTTACAGTCGAATCCGGTTAATGGGACCACCGGATAATCGGACCAGCCGCTTATTCGGACCGAATCTTAAGGAACCGAAACAAATCCTGAGTACATAAGCCTAATATTATTCGCTTATTTGGACCAAAATTCCGCTCAAACGGACCACAGAACGTGACAGCGAATAAGAAAAAGAAGACGCAAGTCGCCTGCGTACAGCAGATGTCAAGCGTATAGCACGTGCCGTCTTAATTGTAACATAGGGCGTGTTCGTGTAATCGGACCAGCCGGTGATTAGGACCAGTCCCGATGTGGTCCGATTAACCGGATTCGACTGTATCTCACCTCGATCATGGCCTCATGGAGGGTCTTGCTAACAAACAGCTGAGGTCCACCGCTGACCATACCCGAGAAGTTGGCCCTGTCGCTGAGGAACATTGCGTGAAGACCCAGCCTGTCCAAAGGCTCATTCAAGCCTTTACGCATGCGCAGAGAGAATCTGGGCAAGTACACTCTGTAATGTTCTGCAGGCGGCATAAAGGTTACGGCATTTTCCAGAATCTAAGGATGAAAACGAAAATTTTTCAAAAATCAAATATCTCCATAACGCGGGGCATTACTCTCCACAGAAATAAAGTTACGGCAAGTGTAACCTGCTCCATTTATTGATTTTTTCACCATTCTGTGTGTCACTTTAACAGCCTGCAGGAGTGAGCAAATTACTCCCACACGATACAAAGATGTCAAGTCAGAATTATGCACAATATTATTTCAGAAGAAGGTTCTTTAATTTTTCTACATACCTGACCATTCAGCCTCCTCTCCATTTCTGTAAAACCGTTCCAGGTGTTGGGTAGGATGATGAACAGACTGTAGTTACCCCCCTTGTAAGGAAGTTCCAGAACGCGCGAGCGCGCTTCTGGAACATTCTTCACAGAGAATCTACCCATTGTATACATCGTCGTCACTTGCTTGACCGTACCCGAGACTGTAATGAAGCTTGCATTTCTTGTGGAGGACGGGTCGAACATCGTTTTCCAAGAAGCCTGCACGCGTTTAGAATGATGAAACAGCTCAACTGATTTGTAAATCATAGTGATCATTTCTTTTGCTGTTTACAAACGTTCTGCAGAAGTTACAATAGCGCTAGCTGCCTACAGTTCTGCTCCTGAGCGCATTTTTTTTTCTCGGAGAGTACGCTTTCCGGTGTTCCTGGCATCCGGGAACCACACCCTTGGGGATTAATTTTTTTTTAAAACCCATGTTCAAATTGTGTGAGACAAATACACTCTCACCTCAAAGAATGCTGCGTTCAGAAGCATGAGCACAATATCAGATGTGATGTAGTCGGGCTGTAGGAAGTCGGTGATGGCGCCCTCTGTCACTTCCTCCACCCACAAATTAATGGCTTGCTCCGGATTCGGTCCCTGGAAAGGCCTTGGTTCCACCCCATAGTACCGCCTCATGCTGGCTGCGTAGCTGTACCAAACGGGTCATGGCTATATCAACGAAGTTTCGTGTACTGTGTGACGTCACGACTTCAGCGGTAGTGACTTGTTTACAGTAGAAAAATTAATGTAGGTGCCTACACTCTAACCACAACCCTAGCCAACCCATCCCTATACCTCCCGTACCTCCACGCCGAACAAAGTTTAAAAAGCGGGTAGGGAATGAAAATAGGGGAATCGACCCACCGTGTTTTCGGCTGCTTAACCCAAGACTTTTACCACATAGCTATCGTCAACGAAGGGAGACCACCCTTATTGTAACTATAAGAAGCTGCTCACGCATCTTCCGCTACTTTATGAGCTTCAAGAAGCTATAAAAAACTGGATCCAATCAAAATACAGACTTAAATAAAAATATGCTTACATTAAATATGCTAACCGCTTAGGGTCACCACTAGAAAACCTTCCAATTTCCTGGAAGATTGTACTGCCTATAAACCCACCCACCCAGCCCCTAACCCCACCCGAACCCCTACCCCTAGCCCCCACCCTAGCCCTTCCCCTAAACCCCTCTCCTATCGAAACATCTCCCCTCTTCACCCCCCCCCCCACTCCTGGAAAGACCTTCGAAATGCAGCTCACCATTTGATTGGTCCCGCTTTTCACACGTCCGAAATAGAGCTCGTCGTGTGATTGGCTGCAGCGAATTAGAGCTTTTACGTGCTGTATAGGATCCAGCAATTCCCGTGACGTTACAGTACAGTCCAGGAAACTTCGTCGATTTAACCCATCACCGCACTTAACACCACAACGTGACACGAAGGAAATAGCGTGCGAACGTTAGAGGCAGAGACAGGCGGGTAGGGAGGAAGTACGTGTAAGAAAATATTTTCTTTATTTAAAAAATATTATAACGCACAACAAAACTGACACGTGACACCAGTAATATAAATCTGCCCGATACTAATGTTTCATAGCACGATGGAATGTCTGTTGAAAATAATACCTGTCTGAGATCCTTCCATACACGGGGTCGTAGTACAGGGCATTGGCCAGACGTAAGGTCAGGTTAGACTCCGGCTCAATCACCATCATCGAGGTCAAAAGCCCGTGGAGGTCGCTGTGAACGTTCTGACCGGGCTGCACTCTCAGCGCCGTCTGCAGGAAGATTAGTATTTCAGTTTTAATCGCAAACCGACAGACCGACCTTCCAACCGACTGACATCGTAAATCATGGTGACGGGTTGGTTGACAGATGGAAAACTTTTCAAGCGAAGGTGAAAACTTGTAAAAGTTTCTTAGTTCCGTGTTCATTACCATGCGCCACAAAGAGAGTTCATTTCACAAACGTTAAGCTTTTTCCATTGAACTATTTCGTTCCAATCACCCGAATAATCATCTCTGGTTTTATGGTTAATATTTTGTATCTATTATTTTTAAGATAGCAGATTCTTGAGTGTCAAAGCTTTCACAATCTTCAGCTGCTTACTTCCGAACAAAAAAATGAACCTGACAAAAGTTCAATACTTTCGTCCTAAATAAGAAAACAATTTAAAATGCAACCTAATGGAAAATAGGTCAAACTAATTTAACTTGACATTAAATCGTAAGCACTAATGCTGGAATATGTGCTCATGGTAACAAATTTAACGTGACGGCACATTAACACTGACATATCTACATGGTGCGTGCGCAGGCAGATTCACGCGCACACACATCGGAGAGAAGGAGGGAGGAAAGGATGACAAAATAGCAACTCGACGCCGTCTGTCGGCCGACCTTCAGTTCCTGCTCCGTGTCACCGCCTGCACCCAGCAAGGCCATGGCCAACCCTGTGTACACACTGAGCGGGGAGTAGATGATGTTGTCTTGGTTACCGAATGCCAGGATTTTGTATAGCGAGACTCCGAAAGATGACGTGGACATTGACATCGATGACTGGCGGCGCGACCTAGGAGGGCTGCCTGTTGAAAACGACAAAAGTTACAAGAAATCATGTCAGAGAAGTCTATGACGTATTCGCCTGCACACGTGACACAGGGCGAAGACTGTGCACAAATCTGTGGTAGCTTAACAAGTCTGGCACTTCATCAGATTTCCACTCATCTTCATCGCACATTCGTCCAACATCCGACATCCTGCGTTGATATTGTGATAGGAACCAACTTCAGCAAGCTGAGGCGTCAGCATTTTCCAAATTGATGAGGAGACAAACATTAAATTCCTCACGGATAGTCTGGGTTTAGTGTGATATTAAATACGACGCTGCTATTTAAATACAACGGGAATATACCGGCTTACCTGTAACTGCTACCAGACAGAGCAGCGTGAAAAACACGCAGTGAAGCCCCAGTTCGCCCATGTTGATTTCTCTCAAGAACAGAAGTCTTCAAACGTCCAGGGAAAATGCAGTGGCTTTTATTAGTGCGAAGGACAGAGTCACAGGTGGCCTACCTCCCCGGCTTTTCGCCCATTTATGAGATAACAATCATCTGTGTGTCTGTTCCAATTGACACCTAATCCGTAAATTACGTTGCTTTTATTGTGGTCTCTGCTTCCAACTTTTGCGTTGTCGTTCTATCCCTTTCGCTTTTCATGTCGCGTTAAACTGCTTGTGGTCACATGGGACCCTGCTCCTGCTTTCCATAATCATTCTATTTTTAAAACATTTCCATCGTTGCAAATTTCATGACAATCTGATGTCACAGCAACTTTATGAGATGGATGGCACTGGTTACTCTCCTCTGCCCTGGTATACGTCATGATACGTCAGATTGCTTGTAATGTATACGCATTTCTTTCCGCCTGTGATTTTGTTCTACACACGTGACTAGAAATGTATCTCTTATCTTCTTTTCTGTGGATGTTTAAGTCGCACCTTGTCCTGACTTCAGGTTGCAACATGCGTCTTATACCTTTGCTGAAGAATTATTAATTAAACACCAATAAACTGTATACAAAAAATGGTACTTATTTTTAGAAATACACAAAAAGACAGAAAGTGGTTGCATAGCCGGAAAATAAGCTCAGAAATAACGGTGGAAAAATGCAAGGTAGAAGCAGGAGTTAAAGTGAATACGCAGCAATTAAGCGAGTTTTGGCGGCACACAACAAAACATCCTGAGATTTAGGCAGGACTGAAAATGGTCCCACATCGGTGGGATTGATACACAACTGACAATAACAATCATTGACAACCACGTTGGCATCAAGAAAAAAAAAAGACAGGCAGGGTTGCAGACAAACAGACAGAGAGACGAACGGACGGACAAAACTTCTGTATTCCAATATGACCACAAGCCATTCTAAGGGAGAATGACATGAACAATAAACCAGCAGGATAGCGAGAATATTAAAACAGAAATAAGTAGCGATGGCAGACGGTAAACATTTGAGAATAAGTGCTTGCTTGGGCAGTCCTGACGTAACTGTTGATAGCCATCTCTGATATGGGAAAGTAAAAACAAACGAGGCGTCTTTACCAAATCGATCACTTTGTCACCTTTATTGGTTGCCTATGACAACACCAATGTCCTGTGACATTATGTAGTCGTTTGTGAGATATGGGATGGGGAAAATGGAGTGGGGGAAAGGGACGAGTTAAACATAAAAAGACGAAAAGCGGCATAAATGAAGGAAAGAAAGAACCAAACAAAGCAAGAAAGAAAGATAGAAAGAAAGGCTCACTTGTCTACCGGGCCTACGCTGCAGCGCAGCTCAGAGGCCACACGGGAAGCTGGTGCTGCACTCTCACGTCTGTGCGTGCTCACGAGGTGAGAACGTGGGCCGCTTCCTTGGCAGCCATACTCAGATTCAATATTCTGTTGAAAATTAACTTGCTTCCTGTTTCTTTAACTTGTGTAAGTGCTAAAATGTGTCTGTGTCTGTGTGTGTGCTCGCGCGCAGTCGAGATACACACAGTCTCATTAGAATCCTGGCAACAAAAATGCGATTTTATATTGAATAAATAATTTTAATAAAGAAATTGTCTAATTCAATAACCGGATTACTTAAAAAAAAAAGAAGTTAAGAGTGTGCAGTATATTTTGATTTCTAAAGTTAACCCAGACATAGCAGGAGATGAAGGTATGCAAATCAGGAAGTGTTTGCCTATACTGATAAAACTTCATAATAAATTATTTACAAATGTTTGAAGAAAGACGAAACACAGAAATTTCCAAGCTGCTTGTCACCTTTATCTCCAGGACCTTTCACCCTCAGACAATGATTGTTCTCATTTCAAAGCATTTTTTACAGCGATGGGGCAAGGTACTTCTTTTATTCAAAGCGATCACTGTTTGTGGTTTTTCGTAACTGGATGAAGACCAATACTTTCAGCTCGGCTTACACATCTTTATTTCCATATTTTGTTGACGAAATTAGTCAAAGACAGTGTTTTACCTTAATTAGCTGGACACTTAAGTAGTTACTTAAGCATTGCTGAGGAATTTATATCACATATAGTGACTGATTTAAGACTTTTTAGCTTAATTGTCAAGAACTACGATATCTCCCAAACTGCTTTTCATTCGACAAAAAATCTATTTATTTCTTACAAGACACCCATTAAACCTTAACTATTAGTTTGTAGGTGCAACCCCGCTTACTGACTGATGTTCCGTTGGTGTTAACTGTTTGCCTACTCCGTTTAGGGTAACGATAAAGAAATTTAATTGACAGGTTGAACGTATATTTCATACACGTTTCTTTATATGCGAAGATCTATTTTCTAAACATTTAAGTCGTGCAAAGCGACTGTTCAACATCGAGTAAACACAATCGAAGGGATCATCCAATTTCCTTGTCACTTTGAGTAAAAACATAACTGGTTTTTTGGCTTACCGTCTTTCTAATGGCCGTAGTCGATGTGTTGAGAAAACTTGGGCTACAGCTATCTTTCGATAATAATTTAAAGAACGCAAAGAATTTATTTAACCGAACTCGTGGTTTTTCAAACCTTCATTCTTTTGTTATCTTAATCTCACATCACGGCATACTTAAGTCCAGTCACGTGGCTATCGGTCTTAGACTGGCCTAATACATTTGGATGGATCTGTCTCCATAAAAGGGTCAACGCCATTTCCTAGCTAATCTGGATTCCACTGTTACTGTAAGTGCACAGCAAGTCAACGTGGCCAGTTAAAAACCAGCTCCTTTGTTTTTAGAACAACCACGCCTTGATGATTCCTGCATGTCTAGCTCATGAAAGACTGGATGTTTTATTCATGCGGTAGTCGTACTTTGCTATAATTTAATTGACTCACGTCACCAGCTGTGCAATCAAACAGTTTTCTCCAGAACTGCCGTTTCTATTTTAGGAAAACATTTTTTTCGTCCCCAGATTCTTGATCAATTTTATAGCCAGTGATTTCCCTTTAAGAGTATTTGATTTTTATTAGTTTTTGTTACATTTTTCTGTAAAATTCACGTTACAGACAGTTTTAGAAATCCTTTACTTTCGTTCTTTAATTTGTATTCTTTACTTGTTCAAACTTTCCTTTTAAGGTAATAGTAAACGTCAGAATACAAGTGTCTAGTCTCTGGAGAAGAATTTGATAGAAATTTTCTTGTTTCCACATCTGCAAGGGAATCTCGAGAAGTTTTCGAAAAGACTTTAACTTTTACAATGCGTCTGAAAATGCTTCCATTGGTTTTAAAGGATTAGATTATTGTAGCTGTTGTTGAATGTGAAAAGATAATTACAAAGTCGTTTACTGTAATACAATAAGTTATTAAAGGCTATAAGTTTATTTCTTACAGCTGTTTGTCGTCGTTTCAAAATAACTATTTAACAACTTTTGTCGAGATGAAGTTTATATTGCCTTTCAGTTTTGATCTATAACGGAGGCAATTTTTCTGTAACTCGATGTAGACATGTCTGGAATCAGTTTTGAGATTTCCTTATAAAACAGGCAGCTCCTCAGAGAAGCACCGACGAGGCAAGGTATCCCAATGGAAGGCTTCTTAACGTCGCGCCTGAGATGCTTGTATGATGACTGTGTGCAGTCACAGATGCTTGAATGACTTTAACATTTGATTGTGACTCACCGGAAGTGTGCGAGCTTCCGGTATAAACGCAGTACTAATAAGATGCTCCTTAAGGGTGTCTCACTCTTGGAAAGGATCACTGTTCGCACAAAGCTAGAAAACCCGTTCTTGATTAGCGTTTTCATACGCTGTCCTCGACAGGTAGGCAATGGTTTGCCCTTAGTCCCACATCGCGTGCCTAGCAGTAGCACGTGACATCTCCATGGGGGCTCCACTCGATGTTTATGATTGACTGCACAGCGTTGTCGAAACCAGCGAGAACTTAAAGTAAGATGAAACTCTTTTCTTTCCAACAAGGTCACAGTGCATTCCAGTGGTAACGGTGTAATAAGACACGATAGTATACCAAAAGTGGACTATAACACTGGTGGTAAAATCAGACTGATCTGTGATCAAAGAAATCGAGTTTTCAGTAAATGGATCTAGAGGGTTGGTGTGAAACTCGAGTCAAGCCCTCTTTTATTACGACAACATTAGCAGAATTGTAGATGGGGTGGGGTAGGTCACTGTCGGGAAAAAAGGTTTGTAAATATTTGTGAGAAAAAACATGTAAGCAAAGTTACAACTGAAGGAGGTAGGCGTGTGAAGGAAAGATAATGTGCGACTAAAAGATAGAATGAGAAGAGGTTCTTCCTGTGCAGGCCCTTAAAAGCTGATCTTAAAGCTTATTTTAAAGTTCAAGAGGCAACATAATTTGTTTCAACACGCCTTAAGAGAGCCATGCTTGGACGCAGAGATTTCAACATTCTGCGCAGCACATTAACAGCTGCAGTTATAGTACTCTGACACGTGACAACAAACGCCACTTCAGGTATAGTCACATTTCTCACTGCGTCATCTGAAGAAGACATTTCCCGGGGTACGGAACAGGGTAGAACCCCTTCTTCCTTGAACTGCACCGGTGATGGAGACGACAAAGACATGGCAAGGAGAGGGATGCAAGACAAGAACGGATGTTTGGACTCCGACAACACAGTCACGCAGATGTTCTTTCCATGGCATAGCAAATCCGCTACAGAGGTGACAGGTGTTGACAAATCTAACTTCTCTAGAAAGACATTTGGAGGTCACGGGTCAGCTGCTGTGTATTTAAATTATAGTGACTGTATCAATCGCATTGTTCAATATCAGATCACTGGTGGGGAGGGATACATTTCCTGGTCTGTTAACAAGAAACAAATTAAACACCCCTATACCTTCTGTGCAGCAGAATTGATTGTTCCAAATACGATGGTAGCTCGCGTCCAGGTCCCAGAGTTTACAAAACGGATTGTGTGTGGTTCCATCAATATTACTGTGATGGATGATACCAAAACAGTTTTGTTCACTGGCTGTCCAGCTAAGTTACCCAGGGTTTTCTTTGTGCATTCGAGTATTGTTGTCTTTAATATGACCGTCTTTATTGGGTCTTCGTACAACCGACCTGTTTACTACGATTTGGACTTATTGTTAAATATCACCATACTGCCCGAGACCAGGAGCCCACAGCTGGAAGTTATCTTTACATCTCCAACCACAGGTAAACGTCACCCTTAGCCTACATGCTTTAGTACAGGAAATTAACTTCAAAGACCCTTTATGAGGTTAGTGAAAAGCTGCTGATCTGGCCCTGTATGGATGTAAACTGTACTATATTTATACCAGAATAGTCGCTGTTGGGGAATAGTTATATTCTTTTCTTATACTGGGATAAAATTCGATATATGCAAGGCGCGAATAGGGAAATAATAACTATTCAATGAGTTATTTTAAGATTGCGGGAAACCTCCTTGAGTGCGCATGCGTTATGGTCAGACCTTCACTTCTCTCTAATCACTTCGCTTGCAAAAAAGAATCCGCAGATCAAACTGACCAGCACAACCAGTAGTGATACTGAAATTCAGCTTACAGAACTGGCAGTCGAGGGACCTGCATCACTGGCTGCAGTCACCCTGAAAATTACTTTTAAAACAAAAGCCTTAACTTGGAGCAGACTGCGTGTCAGCATCTGGCGTGCCCTTGACCTGTAGCAGTGGTGTTAAACTCAACGACGATTTACGACTTCTGTGCCAGCGTTAACTTGACCTACAATGCCCCCAAAATATCAGCTCTTCGATATATATATATATATATTTTGATGCATGTCTAAATCATCAAATACATCGAACGAATTTTTTTCTCTCTGAAAACTTTGTTGCAGCGAATTTGAAATAAGCTTTTCTCTTCTGGAACAACCGAATAACTTCTTCCTGAATAACGACAGAAAAATAAAATGTTTGATGGTTTTCATTATAGAGAGAAAACAATTTTAGAAATTCTTTACTTTCCAAACCTGCATTTTCAGTTTACAGTAACAGTTAACATCTGGAAAAAAAACAAAATAAAAATTAAAGTTTCTAGTTTCTAAATAAGGATGTGAAACGAATGGCTCTGACTTGCACGTCTGTAAAGGAAATTCGAGAATTTTTCAGATCTTCTCAACCCGAAAAACGTTAACATTTAATATACGCTTAGAACCTTTCCGTTGGATTTGAAGGATCAAATTCTAGCTGTTGCTGAAAGAGGGTTGAGTGGGGGTGGGATGGGAGTAGGAAGGCAGTACCAGAGTGATTTAGTGGTAACACAAGAAATTCAGGTTTCTAATTTTATTTGGGATACTGTTTGACGTCATTTAAACAAATTAAAAAAACATTTTGCTTCCAAATTCAGGATATGTTGCCTTTTAAAGCTTACCGAGTCTATTTTTTCTGAAACTAGATACAGACGTATCTGGAACTCCTTTTGAGATTTCCCTATAAAACAGGCAGCTCCACAGACTAACCAAAGATGTTCACAGCTCAGGCAAGGCTTCCGGTGACAGGCTTCTCAAGGTGTCGTCTGTGATCTTTGTGCAGTGAATGCGGCTTCCAAAGATGTTGGATACAACCGACTTTAATTTCTATTTGGCAGTTTAACACCTTGCTGTGACTCACCCGTACACTGGAGTCGCGTAAACGCAGAGTCAGATTCCGGGATAAGTGAACGGATGCTCTGTAACGGGTTCTCTCTCGTCTCAGGAGTCTCAGCAGAAAAAAGACGAAAAGATCTTAAATTTCAGCAGACCTGTAACTGGGGGTCAGAATAGAAGTCTTTGAATATTTGTGAGAAACTGCAACTAAAGAGGAAGGTTTATTGCTTGGAAAACAAAAAAGCGTTAAATAAATGAGTAAATAGACAGACGGAGAGACAGACAGACAAGAAAAGGAGAGGAGACGTTAGCCCCATAAAGGCAGCTAATGGCTTATCTTAAAGTTTAAACTGCAAACGATTTGCTTTAAACAACTTGAAGAGAACTGACCATGCACGGAAGTGGAGTTTCCAAGTTCGTACCACTGGCATTAATAGCTTTTGCTGTAATAGTTTGTCACGTGACACCAAACCCAAGTAAAGGTACGGTCACATTTCTCAAAACATCGTCTGCAGAAAAAAACATTTCTCGGAACGTGCAGCAGGGTATAACCCCATGTCCCTTTAACTGTGTAGATGTCGGAGACGTGAACTGCATCCCAAGAAACGGAACGGAAGACAAGAACCTCTGTTTGGACTCGGACAGGACGGTCACGCAGATGTTCTTTCCACGGCATAGCAAATCCTCTAGTGAGATATTAGATACCGAGAAAGGTGATACCCGTAACAAGACATTAGAAGGTAATGTGTCAGCTCATCTGTATTTAAATTATAGGGACTGTATGGACTGTATCGTTCAGCACAGGGTCAGCGTTGACGAGGGAAGTATTCACTGGTTTGTTGATAAGAAGGACATGAAAACTGTCTCGACATTCTGTGCAGTGGAACTGATTGTTCCAAAAACCATGATAGTTCGAGTTCGAGTACAGGTCGAAGTTGTCAAACCATGGCTGGTTTGTTCTTTGATAAATATCACGTTGTTGGATGATTCCAACAGGATTTTCTTCCATGGATGTCCAGTGGAGCTGCCCATCGTCTTCCTGTCATATTCCAATATTGTCGTCTTTAATATAACCTTTAATAAGAGGATCAGCTTTCTGCTAAACGATGTGGACCTGGTGTTTAACCTCACCACACTCCCCGAGACGAGTCGGCCCCAGCTGAAAGCCATCTTTATATCTTCTTCCACAGGTAACATGCCACCTTTAAATCGTCCGCCAGAGCTAATACACTTCACGTACTCTGAAAACAACAAGGCGAAAGAATTCTGTAACAAGGAAAAAGTCACGCGCTACAACAACACATCTCGTACAAACATTGACTCCCTCAGGTGTATATGACACAGAAATGCACTGTTTGCCTAATGCTGGCAGAAATCTCCTTGGCTATTACTCACTGGTTCCTGCAGATAATTTCGGCGCAAACAATAGCTGCTAAGTTCATAGTTTGAATAGGTTTCTAATAAATACCTTATTATTAAGTTAAGTTATAGGTTATTATAAGCAGTGTTTTCAATAATAGGAACATAAACAATATTTTTCTTTGATTTTCAGAAAGACGGCATTTACTCATAACGCCTTTATCATCTTCAGTTTTAGAATTTGTAACAAATACAATATCTGCATTTATTTGTCGACAAATTCAATTTTACTAAGCAATGTGTAAAACATTGAAAACCTACCCTGTCAAATGCACATTTATAAAACAATGTGTAAACCTTGAAAATCCACCCTAGCAAACGTAACATATTAAAGTGGATAATCTTTCACTGCCAATTTTATTGGTTTCAGCTCAATATTGATACAAAGAACACAATGAACAGCATCCTGTTTACATATAGGCAAGTTTTTAATGTGGATTTTAAAACCACTTTACGATCGATTAAATTTAACCTTTATGCCCGTCTACATTGGTCGAACCCGATCTTTAAAAAAGGCTACTAAGTTGGACATTTCTGTAGTGTTAAAACGATTGGTTAAATACGTTCTAAAGGTCAAGACCTTTAGTTACAGAAGTCGCAAATTTTGTCTAGTTCGTTGTCCACCTGTTCAGGTAAAGTTACTGTTTTTCCATTCTTACAGGTCATTTAGAAATGACTAACTTGAGAAACAGTGAAACTCACCCACCTTTTATAAACACCGCTGTGCAGCTGACTGCTCCAGATAACCACATGGTAGTGATTCATCTTGAGATTTTCCATATTGATTGCTATGACCCTGACCTCCGTAATGTGACCCTCCGGTCAGAGAACAACACTATGACGTTCACGATCTGCAGATTAAAGCCAGACAGGTAAAATCGATGATCCCAATAATTATAGAGGTATTACCATTTTGAGCTGTTTCGGTAAACTTTTTACAAGTGTACTAAACAATAGATTGACTGAGTTTATTGAAGATAATAAAATTATAGGACCAGAGCAGACCGGCTTCCGAGCTGGATTCTCTACTACTGATCATGTGTTTACCCTGCATTTGATTATTGAGTTACTGCTTTTTAGAAAAAAACGTCTGTACTGTGCTTTCTTGGATTACGAGAAAGCTTTTGACTAAATCTGCCGTTCATTCTTATGGGAAAAGCTACTTGTATACAATATTAGTGGGAAAATTTTAACAGTAATACGAAATATGTACGCTAACGCAAAATCCTGTGTCCTTGTTAATAATGCTATTTCTGACTTTTTTCAAACCAATAGTGGTGTCAGACAAGGAGAAAACTTGTCTCCCTTACTTTTTGCTCTGTTTTTGAATGATCTAAAGACATATCTGGGTAACAAAATTGACGGACTTGTTAGCCTAGCCCAAGAGGCTATTAGCGTTGATATGGAAAGCCAT
>SMGT01012353.1:50783-74110 GCA_004794575.1 Lanistes nyassanus
TCCTGGTCACGAAGACGAGGCGGAATGTGACAGTTACACGTGTCCTGGTTTCTACCGCTGTCGCGGCTCTCAGGTGTGTGTTCACGAGAGTCAGGTGTGTGACGGGGTGTACCAGTGTCCAAAACCTGATGACGAAATACTGTGCAATGAAACGTGTCCCCAACACTGTGTCTGTCATGGATGGGCTTTCATTTGTTCTGACATAATCCACGCCAGCCGTTTACCCAATCTTCGCTACCTGGATGCCACTGAGACACGGATGACACTTTCTGACCTTGACAACCACACTTATCTCGTTCATCTCATCTTGGCGCGATGTAATCTGACCACACTACATGAAGTATCACTACGAAATCTGCGTGTTCTTGACTTGAGCAATAACAAGTTAACTGACATCACCGCAGCCCATTTCGCCGGTCTAAAAAATTTACAGATTTTGAAAGTGAGTGACAATCGTTTACAAGTATTTTCTTTTTATGATGACTTTCAAAAATCGCCTCTAAAATCGTTAGATCTAACAACTATATTGCACAAATAGACTTTAGAATCTTCGTTTTCTTCTCCAGTTTAAAGACGTTAAACCTCTCCGGTAGTCATTTAAATCACGTGACAGGACAAGGGTTTCCAAAACCGAACGACCTCCGTGTGATTGATGTTCGATTTTGTCCAATGACAATATTTCCAAGAGGAATATTTCATGCACTCGGCAGACTTGAAACTGTTTATGCTGACAACTACAAACTGTGTTGTCCAGCGACACTACCCGATGGTTTCAACGTCTTCAACTGTCACGCACCTTCTGATGAAGTGTCTTCCTGTGACGATCTGCTCCGCTCCAACCTGTACCGCGTCGGACTCGCCATCTTTGCTTCACTGGCCTTAGTTGGAAATGTCAGCAGTTTGGTGTATCGCTTGATTTTCCACAGAACATCAAGCCAGGCTGGTTACGACATCTTCGTGACTAACTTGTGCATGGCGGATTTACTGATGGGTGTGTATTTGTTGATAATTGGTATCGCCGACCAGAGGTACAAAGGTGCGTACCTTTGGGAGGATGTGGGATGGAGAAACAGCAGTTTGTGTAAGGTGGCAGGATTTGTATGTTTATTGTCCTCTGAGGTGTCGGTGTTTATCATCTTTTTGATCACTATCGACCGTTTTCTAGTTCTTCGTTTTCCGTTTCATCGTCTGTACTTTGAGAAACGGTCCGCACAGTTTGCATGCACAGTTAGCTGGCTAGTAGGGTTGGTTTTAGCAGTGATCCCTCTATTGCCAGTGACGTCACATTGGCAGTTTTACAGCCAGACAAGCATTTGTATTCCTCTCTCAACTTCAAGTGTTGAATTTCTTGGCCGGGGGTATTCTTATGCGGTTAAAGTGATTTTGAATTGTTTTCTTTTTATTTTCATTTTTATTGGTCAGTTTTTCATTTACTTGTCCGTTCGCGCTAATTCCATTTCTGCTGCTTTTACGTCTAAAGATAGTAAAGATTTTAACATCGCCAGACGTTTAATAACAGTAGCGATGTTAAATTTGTTGTGCATGTTTCCTGTCTGCTTGATAGGATTTCTAGCTTTTAACAGTGAGGTCAGTATTTTCGGAGAAGTCAATATCGCAATAGCTATTTTTGTTCTGCCGTTGAATTCTGCGATGAACCCGTTTCTGTACACCATCAACATTTATCTGGAACGCAGGCGCCGTGCAGCAGAGGATAAAAGACGAAAGTATCTTATCGCTCAGTTAAAATCCCCAAATCATCTCAAGTTAGATGAAAATAGCAAGGTTAAAATGACAAGGTAGGATACCCTTGACTTTGTCAGAACGCTGAATTCGATCAGAGCGCTGTCGACAGAAGACTTGTCAAAAATCTCTCATGCGAAAGCGCAAGAACAATGAAGTGTCACACTCGTAAATTAGTGTTCATGACATCAATAAGTGCTGGGGAAGAACATCGAAATTTGCACTTTCTTTGTAACAAAATGTACAGACATAGAGCTGGTGCTATCTTCATTTAGCGCACTTAACTATTTAAAGTTTTTGGTGCATTATTTATGGATTCGACTTTATACAGAAGTTTGGTTTTTACCTGTATGAAAATGAAATAATGGACTAAAAGTTGGTAAATTACTTAATCTATCATCCTACTATATAAATTTATCAAGGTTGATCGCTGGTAGTCTGATAGCGAAATATTTCTCTTATTTTCTTTTCGTCGGCTGGTAGTCAGTATGACAAAAGAAAAATGCTTTAGCTCTAGACATTTCTGTGAAATGAAAGATTCAAAATTTATTACAGGAAGTTCAGAGAACCTAAGAGAACAGGAAAGAGACGCACAGAGAGGATGTGGAAAGATAACTCTTGTACGCACAGTAAAACTATTTATAGACCCAACGTCTTTCCTCTGCACTAGTGTGTGATGAAGCGGGCTCGCTTCGCAACTTTCCTCTCTCTCTCTCTCCTTCAGAACAAAGGCAGGTTTTCCTTCCACGCCCTCTGCGTACTTTATTTAGGGCCGCCACTGCTGCTGCCGCCCTACATGCTCCGCCACCCCACGGTTTACTGGCACTTCACTACCACACTACATGTTCTCTCTCGTCCTCCTCCTGCTACACCCTACTTCGGGACTCTGGTTTGTCCGGCACGCACCCTGCTTTTACAAGGTGGACGAGAGCCACAACGTTGGCACTGTCCGGTCCAGCAGCAGCAAGCCGGCGTACACGCGGCAGAGGCCAAATTTTGTGTTTCTTACACAGACAACATTTAGAATAAAAAGTGAAAGAATATATCTACAAGGACATGAAAATACACAGTGACTAGAGTGCGTTTTGGTCTTCCTGTTAGTGTTAAGAAAGTTAAGTAGAGTGAGAAGGAAATAAAGATAATTACTTTAAAAGGTAGTTTAACTAGCTAATGTGAATAGATAAAGGTACGAATTCTGCCTACAATAAATTTACTCTATCAAGACGTTTGATGAGTTAAGTATCTACAGAAAGAGTAAATCGAGGAGAATCAGAGGGTGTTAGTTGTTAGTATCTGTGACTATCCTAGAAGGATATAGAAACGTTTTAAGAGAGTGAGCCTAGCACAGCACGCTGTCAGATGACACAGCGCGTCACAACCAAGTCACAACCGGTACCGCCCCGGCGAATGCTGTGGCTGTGAGCGTGATGGCCAAAACCGTCTCTGTGATGGCTGCCCCCATCACAAGTGTTTCTGTCCAATTCTAGAAATTCGTGAAATAAGAGGGCAATGTTAAGTAAAAGTGAATTATTAATCTAAAAGACTTCAGGACAGTAGATGGTAGAGCTCTCCGATATTTTCGAAATGCCATTGGCTTTTATTTAACTGTAAAAACAGTAAATTAGGGTACTTTCATCTCCACCACCAAAATTCGATTTAATGTCAGTGTCACCTCCACCGGGATATTGGAAGCCGCAATATAATGTGTGCTGTTACCGAACAATAAGAGCAGCGCGAATTTGAACACGACATCTAGGGTGGCTAGAGTTCTACAGGAATTGGATCACTTTAAGTCCAAGTCACCTCCCTTGAGTGAAATTTAGACTTTTCACGGGAAGTTCTGCTAAGGGGGACGTCTAAGAGTTATTTATGGAAACACAGATCATCGCAAAAGGATACCACACTCATATTTACTGGTAGCTACCTCTCTTACAACGAGCCATACAAGCTGGATAAGATGTAGGCTTTAACATGTGGAGAGGCTGCCAAACCAGGCTTCTGACCTGTCCCATTTACACTTCAAATCTTCCAAACCCACTCTTCAGAACTGACAAAATTACTACTTGATGCTGAAAGAGAAACGGCGCGAAGTGCGTACATCGTTGATGTCCTCAAGTCTCCATACTATCATGCAGGCTTTGTTCACACCTTATTTGGTGCAGCACTAGTTTATGGCGACCAGCGGAATGGACCGGGAAGTAAGGTGTCTAGGGCAAAACTTTAGTTTCACAAAAACGTAATTCCGGAAAGGAGACAGGATTAGTGCAGCCATCAGTTCGGACAGTCCCTAGATCTCGTATCTCTCCTCCTCCTTCTCCTCTCTCTCTCAATCTTTCTTGACCCCCCCCCCCACTTTTAGGCGCTTGCTGATGACACATCCGTTTCAAACCAGTCCACTGTAGTGTAACGTTCCAGCATGTCTGGATAATCCGGCTTGCAAATCTTTTTTTCCTTTGAAAACTCTCTTATACGATTTTAAGGTATTTTTAGATGAACGGAATGATCAGAAGTGAAACCTCCTCGAGTATTTTAACCCCCATCCCCGCCCGATCTTCTAGACTGAAATCAAAATAAAACTTTTTCCTCTCACCACTCTTGCCATTTGAAGCCACACTGGCCTTTCCCTGCAAAGCTAGCATTGAGTCTTTCACAGGTATGAAGGCTGCTGTGACACTTAACAACGAGACTTACAGCCAGCTACACGGACCAGATTATGTCACTGGACCACAGACGTCTGATTATCATGTTCAGATCTATTTACTGCTGATTGGCCTTGTATCTTGGAAACAAGTATGATGATCCAACATGTTAAGCACGTGACCTGCATCATTTCGAAGATTTATGTCGTTGTCTTTTTGTATTCCCAATATAGGCAGCAATACACAGCAGATTTATTCCAGATTATGATTACAAATTCCCACCGTCCCTTAAAGGTCAGCTGCGGGTAAGTTCCTTAACGGTAAGCTATCGTTGGAAATCGCTTTGTTCACAATAGAAAGTTAAACCGTAGGAATCAGCTTGTTGTTCCAGCTATTTGTATTTATTACGTTTTGTATCACCTGTGCTGCTGGATGTGTACTAAAATGTTCATACTGGCAAGATGGCCTGGAATTAAACAGTATTATTAAGCTAAAACGAAGCTACAACAACAGTTTGATGGGTGAAGGCAAGCCATTTGACTGCTTTTACACAATAGGTTTGAATAAAGAAAGTTGTTCTGATTGTGTCAAGGTTTTTTTTATATAGTATTATAGTCACCATGGGAAAATATTTTTACAGTTTACACATATACTCTGTATTATTCTAGTTTACTTTGTCCATATGAACAAACTTCACGAGACTACAAATAATTTGACATTTATATCCACAAAAGGTATCTGCCGAATCTGTTCTATCATTTAAAATTCTTGAAAGGAAGTCTAAATCTGTCAACAGCTTTGCCTGCAGTCTACATCACGTGTCACTCGGCTCTTCTTCCAGCTATTACCCCCCCCCCACTCTCTCTCTCGCCTTCTCTCGTCTCTCGGAGTTACATTGTCTCTGTGGGGTCTTTCAGTAAGTGTCTCTACCAGATACCATAAATTCCGGCATTTGTGAGGATGAAATTGTAGATGCAATATTTGACTTTCGCGAGTAAAATTGAGAACACCCGACGAGCACTAACTGTCCCCTACCCCCACCCCCTTCCCTGTCATACACAACATCAATGATTGATATGTCCTTGGTCAAAGTTCTGACCGTAAGTCTTCAAATCACTCGTTCTTACCAGCAACACGTGTTACATGCACTGCGATAATTGCTCACACCTGATGTTGTGTTTCCAGGTATAGAAGTAGAAGACTCGTTACTGTGTCTTGGGTTAAAGAAAGAACCCAAACAATGAAAGCCTGTGTAAATCGTTTACTGTTATTGTCATGCTTAAAAGTTTCTCTGTTCTTCAGTTTCTCAGTAAATAAAACTCTTTTCTTGGTAAAGCTGATTTCGGTCCTTGTGAGAAAAAAGCGGAGATGACGAGAGAAGCTTGTACCTCGTGTCCCCTAGTCCACGTCGGTGAGTCGCTGAACAGTCCGAGCTCACTTAAAGACCAACCCGCTGCGATAGAAAAAAAAATAATCTCTATCCCAGCAGGTAGAGCTACGTAGAGCTACGCTTTCATCTGTTACACTGACACACTGTCATACTGACACACATTCCACAACCTCTCCGACCAAATACGCTGGAACACCCAAACTTAGTTCGACCCCCTGTATATATATATAATAAAAGCAAAGAGCATAGATCATCAACAGACACAAGAAGTAACTTGGTAGGCACTAGGTGGTTAATAGCGAAGATTCGTGTAGCTTGATGTTTCCAGGTAAGCCAAGTAATTCAGAAATGCTTGAACAGACAGTTCAGACCAACTTATCAGATCTAATTAACAACAGTTAAAGGAGCTTCAAATGACAGACTTTCGAAATAGAGTTACATTTAGAAAATACCAAGGAATATTTGTTCTCTTAACTTGCAGAACTTTTACAGTTTCCTCTCATTTGACTATAATACAAACCAGTTCCATCCAAATTTTCTCATTCAATCCATAAAGACTCACAGAATTCCCAGATCGATCCCTACACAAACTAGCATGGAAAACAGTCTAGTCAATCATGTGATGACGTCAAAAATCAGTAACGAACAAAAGACATTCTAGACAGAGGAACACAGGCGCTGGAGCACGTTGGCGCAGATTTCAACGGGTACACTTTTCAAGGTCCGGTAAAAATCGAAATATCTTTCGATATGCTGCCACCCCTGGCACGAGATTAGGAGGAGGGTTCCCACTTCAGAGTCATGTGACTTAATAAATCTAAGCATACTTCGTGGGACGGATCACGTGCAGTGATAGAGGATCGGGTGACAATAGCAGCATGAATACCGAAGGCCTGGGCTCGAAATTCTTTTTCCCAATTGATTTCTTCCTCAGCCCGGAGACGTATCCGCAGGCCACCTTTTATCCTGTTAAGTGCAAAGTGCAAAGACAGGCTTGAAATTACACATGAAAACAGAAGCCCTACCTAATACCACACCCTCACTCTGCCCCCACCCCACCCCCCAAAAAAGCGTAAGCTAATATGGGTTTCGAACCTGCGACATAACCGTTAAACCCAATTTCTTCACCAAAGATTGGCCTCTTCACTGTAACTATAAGAAGTCATGCTGTGTAGAGGACATGGCTTGACCTATAATTATCTGTTGTTGTGGTTAGCAACTGGCCTGCGCATGTGCATAGCATAGCAATTGGTACGCTGCGCATGCGCACCCAGGCTTCGGCAGAACTCCTTTGGGAAAAAATTCGCGGCCTGGCCTCGAGACATGTAGAACTGGCAATGACCTGTGGACTGGCTTTAAGACATTGAGTTCCCAATGAGCAGAATAATCAACCTCGACTGTAATTCAACTTTAGGGACTTGAGTTGAGACTGCAATGACTATCTCGGATGAGACAGGTTTCCTTAATTTGCCATTAATATTGGCCCTCTTTGGAAAATTCAAATAATCAATTGTTTCTGTTACGGTTTACAGAAATAACCTGGAGACCAAGACGTCAGGTGTGCCCGACAGAGGGCCGTAATCGGTCTTCCCTGGCTAACTCTAGGGCCTAATTAACAAAAGGCGTCGGGCCAGGTCTAGTTTTCTTGCAAGTCTGGCCAGCACCAACTTTATTAAAGACAGGTCACGTGATAATCTACGTGTTTTGATTGGCTAATAAGGACGCTATCTATACCATTATCACGGCACCACGAACAAAGATGTCGCATGAAGGTCTCAGTCACCGTTGGAATTTAGAAGACCACAAGTACTTTGTCGTTCAGTTCTTTTATTGGGCATACTCTGTACAACCGGCCATTAGACCTCCCTTCTCCTCGTACACCAAAACAACATCTGCGCTCTGCAGTTCACCTTCATCAGTCGGTCCCTTTATCTCCCTTTACCCCCAGGAGGGTTTATATACCTAACCTAAGTGTCGAGTGTCGGATTCCCACGAGCTGCACCTGTGATTGTGACTGGCTTATGCGCACTCTGTGGCCCTCATGGACAGTGCATGTTTGGAACTATGACTTCTGTGTGTATGGTTAACTGATTGCTGGGCGGCTAAAAATGATGTCTCTGGCCTTCCTAGTGTCTGTCTTGCTCTATGTTTAGTTCCCAGACCTGTCATATGTACAATGTCCTCTTCTAAACTGTACTCTATGCCCCTTACTAATCTACCTGCTACCTACTGCCTGGCACGCATATTGTTACTTAGACCTATTTGGGAGATGTGATAAGCTCACTTTTGGCGAAAACATTGACGTAAATTCGTCCTTTGCCTTCCAGAAAGTGAGGGCTTTTCAGGGTCTCCCTATTTAGCAGCCATAATTAAAATAGTGTGGAGGGGAAATGGTATCCGTCTTAGACATACAGATAAAAACCATGGTGTCAAGTACTTGTTTTGACTGAGTAAAGAATGGATTTAAGGTTACAATGTAAAGAATGATTTGTTCGTGAAATGTATGTGGCGTGACGTTAACTGACCTCGGTAAAATGTGTAGAAATAATTCCAGAGGGCTGGTTATAAATCCTGAGCAGAATAGACGCAGTACAGTACAAATGTGTGAACGTCGATGCTGCAAACTTGTTTAAAACTGTCGTGAAAATGTCTAAGGATAGGGCGTTTTCGTAATATTCAGATGTGATACACAGCTAACCAATAATAATCATTGACAGCCACGATTACATCAAGAAAATACGGTCAGGCAGGCTGCAGACAAAGAGACAGAGAGACGAACGGGCTGACAAAACTTTTGTATTCCAATATGACTACAAGCCATTCTAAGGGAGAATGACATGAACAATAAACCAACAGGATAGCGAGAATATTACAACAGAAATAAGTAGCGATGGTAGACAGTAAACATTTGAGAATAAGTGCGTCCTTGGACTTTCCTGACGTTACTTCTGATGGCCATCTCTCATGTGGGAACATAATTACAAACGCTTGGAGCAGCTGTAAATACCTGTATGTAATATTCCGCTGCTGCTCGGAACAGTCCAGAATCTAGTCTCTAGTCTCTTCAGAACAAGTAATAAAGTGTTTGCATCAGGTGACAGATAGTAGAAAGAGCAACAGACAGATGCAGGTATGGCACACAGACACACCTATGCACACACACACACACCCTCACACACACGCGCACGCACATACACACACACACACAGAAAGAGAGAGAGAAGCAGAATCACAATGACTAATGTCAAAACTAGATGTAGAAAGACGGTCTGCAGTGCTTCTTTTGGATAATCTACTACTGCACGGTAGTTTTATGGTAAAATGTGAAGTTAACAGGATAAGACAACAGTAAGATTACAATGGGACGAAGAATTTCAGGACTGGCGGCTGTGAGGTCACTGACTATAGTGACTGTTCCACCGCTTTGGAGACGGTACGCCGAAAGAAATGGGAGAGGGTTTTGCAATGACTTAAAATAAATAAACAGTGGTTCGCCGGCAAAAGGATGTCACTGATGTTTTCCAATAAGGGAATTATTTTTCTATAGAATTTCTTACCTTAGACCACAAAATAGAGACCTTCTAAACTGTGATCTCCAAATCACGTGACCTAGTTAGTGAAGAAAAATGGCTGGCCGCCAAATGCAACCGAAGTGTTTTCTGTCCAGCGCGCTCTAGAAATCTTGGAGGATCTTTTATTCGACGATGAAAATGATGTCTTCACCAACATCAGCTTCAACAACATCACCAACCAGCATATTTGGAATAAATTTATGGACTTCTGGATGATTTTCACCAAGTCAGTGTTATGGATTACTACTTGTTGGTTACATAATTTAACAGTCTTTCACACAGAATCAGCACCAGGCGGATCTCGGGTAGGAACAACATTCGTGTTCTTAATTTTTTTTAAAAATTGTGTTTGAATTATTTTCTATCACTAATACGTAATAGGCTTTTTTGACAATTTTATAAAAATCGTCAAAACTGAAGAATCTGACTACGTCACGATGTCGTGACCATGATCTAAATTTTTGCCATTCAATTTGGTTAATTCAGCACGAACTTCCACACATCAGCATCAGGCAGATCTCATGCAGGAACAACATTCTTCTTCATAATTTTTTTGTTTACATTTTTATTTTAAAATCATCAAAAATGCTGAATTGTTGGCTAGTCATAAACTGCGGATGTGAAGATGGGAATGTGTTCAGTCATCAATCATCGTTAGTTCTGTCTTCTGCTCAAAATATAGTCACAATGAAGACGTTTCAGCAAAAACGGAAAGTTAAGACGCCATTATATTATTGCTTAGAACAGATCTATAATTATAATGAGCGGCTGCGATACTGTAATGGGGAATTACGTTGGACAACTGCGAGGGCATCTGGCGCAGTCGTAACGTCCCCTGTTTCGCAACTGTCACAAGAAAACGCATGGTCAGGTAGCTAAGCCGTGAAGGTGAGGGACTAATGACAAGGTAAACAGGGAATTGAAACAGGCAGCTGCAGAGGTCGTAAGCGGCTGTACTATCAAAACTGGGAGAAGACCTGTCTTGTTCAATCATGACAGATTCAAAATCAGATTCTCGTTAAAATACAGATTCAAATTTTATTTGTTTGTCCCTCTGGGTTAGGGCTGGGGCATTCAGAACAAAATGGCTCATCACGGAAACACTGGAATATTCACTA
The DNA here is from genome assembly GCA_004794575.1 of Lanistes nyassanus. Lineage (NCBI taxonomy): Eukaryota > Metazoa > Mollusca > Gastropoda > Architaenioglossa > Ampullariidae > Lanistes > Lanistes nyassanus. The sequence continues at coordinate 61,243 of SMGT01012353.1, forward strand.
TCAACTCACTTTCGAATAAAGGTAAATATATAAGTTCTCTAGAATCAAAACACGAGTGAAACGACACAAGAAAAAGGATCTAAATATGGATTTCTAATAATAAACCTATGGTATAATATGCAGATAAATTTACACGAATTTAAACACGAGAGGGGTAAGGTAAATAAATGGGCTTATTCTTTAATGAAAAGTATGGAACAAAGAATTTTGTTGCAGTGGTAAGCCCCATAGATCTGACGCCGCACTGGCCGGGCTCTATATCTAGGAATTTGACGAGCTGCTCTGTGAAGGGTTGGTCACTCGACCCATGAAAATGTTGAAGCGGTAGGCCTTGTTGCGAAGCAGGAACAAAAAGGGGCGATCAGCTCTGAACAGCTCCGACTGAACGATGGATACAGTTCCAATGCTGACCGATGTCGCAGCAGCTGCCTTGGTTCCCGATTCCGTCACCTGAGGTCAACAGGACCAGGGTCCCACCAGTAATGACATCTACTATACACCAGTAATGACATCTACTATACACCAGTAATGACATCTACTATACACCGGTAATGGCATGTACTACATCACTAGTAATGACACCTATTTCTAGCATTATCACCAATACTGACGGTTACTATATCACCAGTAATGACATCTATTACTAGCATTATCACCAATAGTGACGGTTACCATATCACCAGTAATGACATCTACTAGCATTATCACTGGTAATGACAGTTACTACATCACTGGTAATGACATCTAATAACATTATCACTTGTAATGACGGGAAAAAACGAGAAGAATAAAGACAGAAGTAAGGAATAAAAAATAAAGAAGAAAAGATAGGAGATTAAAAGAAGAGAGAAAATGAATGGATGGTTGGAGACGTGGTTGTTTATTGTTAATCCAGCAGCAAAGGATAAACCACAAAGGCACGATAGAAGGAGGGGCGGGATGGTTAAATGTTGGAGTGGGGGGGGGGTGAGAAAGGGAAGAAACAGGACCACCTGATGAAAACCCCCGGTGACCAGCCTTGTAGACATCTGCCGCATGCAGAGAAAGCACGAGAACCTAAACACGGGATTGGAACCCCAAATCTCTTTATAAGTAGCAAATGTTACTTACTGACCCACCTGTCTATTCCTCACACCATGTTTTGCGCAGACGTGGGAATACAGCTGATCCTTGTTGTTTCTGTCCCATGTCCTGCTCCCCACCTCCACCCCACCCTTCTCGCACTTTCGCCCTGTAGCTTCCCCGAACACGCTAAGGCACACACGTACACACGCATGCGCAGAGGCACACTCACCTCGATGAGGGCCTCGTGCAGAACGTCACTGACCACAACTCCCGTCGCGTCACTGACCATACCGGAGAAGTTGGCCCTTTGAGCGTCAAACATCGCTGTGAGGCCCAGGGTCTGCAAATACTCGATAAGATCTTTCCGCATGCGCAGTGTGAACTTGGGCAAGTAGACCCTGAGGGGCCGTTCCTTCGGCATGTTTCCAACTGCACGCTCCAGGATCTTCGGAGGAATAAAATGGCGGCAATATATATATATATAAAAACCCAGGTGATTAAATTTTTTTCAGATGTTCTTTGCAAGAAAGTACGACCCGTCTGGCTTTATAAGCTGTAAGCACAAAACGTGGGGGATCCGTCCATCCATCCATCTGTCCCATTCATCCGTCCGTCCATGTATCCCATCCATCCCTCTATCCATCTATACACACATTTCCATATATAGTCTGTATTCAACATATTCACGAGTTCATACGCATACCTGACCGTTCAGCCTGTTCTCCATTTTTGTCAGACCATTCGGGGTGTTCGGTAGCAGGATGAAAAGACCGTAGTCCTCGTGCTGGTACGGAAGTTCCAGAACACGTGCATCCAGCTCTGAAACTCTTTTCAGAGGGAATCGGCCCTCGACATACATCAGTGGCACCTGCGTAACGGCACCCGGGAGGGTGGTGAAGTTTCCACCCTGTGTGTACTGCGGGTTGAACATTCTTCTCCACGAAGCCTGAAAAAGTGCAGAACAGCTCAACGTAGGCAACTTCTTTTGGAAAATCTTACACCTGTTAGATCCGTCTCCTTACTCTCTCGCCCTCGCTTATTCGTCTTTTTTCAACACACAAGCTTTTAGACTACGAACACACGCAAAAGAACTGGAGCAAATGGAATGTGAGAGCACGCGTTTCCACAACTAGGATGTTTTTCTCTCTCTGGGATTTTGAGCTGCAACATTTAGGCAGAGGCTGTAATTTTCTTGCTGCTTCGGTAACCTAGACTTTTTCCTCTGCTTTTAGAGATTTCTTTCTTGTAGCTTGAATGCTAATTCAACGCAGCAGTTAATCACTTATTATTTCGCACTAGAGCAACAGCTCACGTAGAATAAACTCGCACCTCAAAAAACACCGCGTTCAAAAGCATGACAACGGTATCATTTGTGATGTCACCAGGTGACAGGAAGTCAGTGATGGCGCCCTCTGTCACCTCCCCCACCCAGCCGTTGATGGACTGCTCTGGATTCGGTCTCTGAAAGGCTTGCGGGGGCGCTCCGTAGTACTCGGTCATGTTGGAGGCAAATCTGTAACACACGATGCCAACGGGGAGAGAGAAAAATGTTTGCGCCGCAGTCTGTTTTGTTTGAGACTTTACTCTTTTGCAACTGCATAGAACGGGTCGTTTAAGTGCGAAAGATTGTAAATACTAAAGTAACTGTAATAATGAGAGTATGTAAAAGTAGTGTGACGTCTACTGTCTTCGTTTCGTGGCGCGTGCCTGAGTGATACTACTGGTGGCGCTGCTTCATCTAGTGCCATCGAACCCTTGCAATGACAGAAATATTTGAAAAGGTTATAAGCAAACGTGCATACACAGTCTCTCTCTTTCTCTCTCTCCTTTTCTACCTCTCATATCTTACACTCACGAAAGTACACACGTATACACACACAAACATATTTTGCCAAGTACTGAACTATCTCAGACCAAATATTTTAAGAGTACGATGAATACTTCATATTTTCTGGCAATGCGAGATGTGTGTATATAATATACATAATATTTTGATTTTTGTTTTTTATTTTTTTGAAATAAAACCGACAGTAATACCTGTCTAAAATTTTGACCTGTGTCGGGTCATAGTACAGGGCATTGGCTATGCGCAGTGTGAGGTTAGCAGCTTGGTCATCCGCGGCTGTAAGATTCCTAAGGCTGCTGAAGTACAGGTGGATGTTTTGTAGAGGTTGTCTCCCCAGTGCTGTCTGCACACAGAAAACCAATCAGCCAGCCGACAAGCCAACCAAGCCACCAGTCTCGTCGACATTGCGTCTTCTACACCATTAAACGCTGATCGATTCTGTTTTGGTTGGAGAAACAGTAAAAAAAAGATAACGAATACTGATGATACGGACTGACCAACACACAGGCACACGCATGCACATGCGAACGCGCGCGTACACACACACACACATCTGTACCCTCAGTTCCTGCTCTGTGTCACCGCGTGCACCCAGCGAGGTCATGGCCAAGGTCATGAACACACTGAAGGGGGAGTAGATGATGTTGTCTTGGTTACCGGAGGCCAGACGCTTGTACAGCGATGTTCCGAAAGATGACATGGACAAAGTGATGTCTGACCGGTGATGGGCTGCTGAAGGGAAATATAGAAAAATCACTGTGTGCATAGTTTTTTCTTGATTTTTCTTTACCATTTTGCAGTTCTCAAGAACAACCCTGAAGACAAAAGCAAGCTGAACAAATCCCACAAGAGAATCGCTCATTTTCTTAAGAGATTCAAATTTGAAATGGGACCGTTAGAAAAGTGATACGAAGCAAAAGCGAAAAGAATTCCGGCATAGCATCGTTTTGCGGAGCTTTACAGCAATTTTTTTCTTTTACAGAAATGACGACATAAGAAGTTAAGTAACAAACTTGACACTTTTCGTAATTTCTAAGCATAACTTAGTTGGAAAGGCGGAAGGCCGCGTGGTTAGAGCGCAAGCCTCCTAACCCAAAGGCGAGAACTTTCGATATCCGTGCACCGCAGCACGCTTCCCCCATCCGCCCTCATGGGTTAGAGAGGGTAAGGCAGCAAGGGGGAGAAGATAGGGGGAACAAACGGACCTCTCCCTTACTACCAAAAGCGCCGCCCCCTGTTGCGACTGTGCGAGCGATCAGAATCGCTTATCTTTGCTGGGCGAACCGGATGCAAATCTGCTTTTCCCATTCACTGGGGGGTGGGGGTGGGGGCTGGGCACGCATGAGCAGACCATCTCTCATCCTGTGATTAAGTGGAGAGATTAGTGGTTCACTGTCACACTGCAGCTACTGTTGCCTATCTGGTTCAGTGATCGCAGACTGAAGTCGCTTCCTTTTAAAACTACTCATTTAGTAAGTCTGCATTGAACGGACTCAGGCATTGGGCCAAAGTGATTAGGTACATCTTTGTTTGGAGTTTCCATAATGATTCCATATTTACATGTTTGGACGACGCTTGACTCCATATTTTCCCGCCATGTTGTTGAACTGCTCAGGAAGGTCTATCTTGTAAGTCGAGTTGCATTTGTGTACGGATTCTGAATATGACCGGCTGTTGGAGTGAGTGATCACTGTCGCTCATAAAGTCCTAAATTTCCAGCAGACTGTAAAAATCTTGCCGCTGACTCAATGAATGACCATGTTGTTCAGCATCCACCCACGCTAATCACGGGTGAAACGGTTGTGCAGCACGCAGATGTGGAAGGGCGAATCGCTGGAGAAATGCTGGATGGGGGCGGGGGACCTAATGATATGTTTACACGCTTCAAAGTTGGTGCTTTGAAACGCCTTGAAAAGCTTTTCAAGTCTTCAGCCAGCTCGGAACCGGTCCTGCTCAAGGTTTTGCGCGGATAGAATGACTTTCTTTTTTCGAAACCTTGAAACGTTGAAACCCTGCCGCCCCCCCCCCCTCCATTATCACGAACAGTAGGGCAAAAGGTCAAATGATCTCTAAAGAGATCACTGGATCAAGGGACGTCCTTTACCTGTAGCTGAAGCATGACTTAGCAGAAAACAAAATACGTTTTGTGAACTTTGGACGTAAACTTATACACAAAATGGTGGGGCTGAAACCGAGGCTAGACCAAAGATTCTCAAGGGTGAAAACAAATGCAGTTTGACTTAGAAGTAAAAGTGAGATCAAGAAAGGGCGGATGAGAATGTGTCGCATAGTCCGTTCTGCTTACCGAAGACCGCCGGCACACAGAACAGGAAGGAGAATACTGTGAAGAATGCGAGTCCTGCCATGGCGCTGTTTGAAGTCTGCGAACTTCCAGGTGAGGTAAGGACACGCGGCCTTTTATCCGGAATATTTCATCCCTCGTGATGTCAGGTCCTGCTGTTTAATTTCACTGGAAATGAAAGGCGGCGAACAGCGATTGGCTGTGTCAGTTCCTGTTGTGACAAGTTCAATGTTTCCTGTTTTTGTTTGCTGTTCTTATGTGTCCTTTCTCTTAAGACTGTGTCACACCATTTCGTTTAGCAGACAGGCTGTTTTGTTGCAACCGGACAAAAGCCATCCACTGGCCAATGAGTGGTCGCATTTCAACCCACGTGATAGCGATTTAATAGTGTGGATAATATTGCGTAGCATATCCTTTACATTCAAAGTTCAACCACTTCTAAAGTTGTTTCCTTTCGTGATTTTTTTTATTCTCCTCAATTTGCCCCTTATACCGGTCTTCATCATTTCATCAAAGGACATATATCTTCCATCTCCTTCATAGCTTGCCTGTCAGTGAAGTCTTTGGAACAGTCTTGGATTAGTGATTTTACAAGAAAAATGCAATGAACATTTTACCAGTTCTATAATAAATAGAGACAAACAAACATAAACACGCACAAGGCTATAAAGAAACATTATTTTAGACGAGAGAATGTAAAGCAAAATCTTGCGTGCTGTAAACGTTGTTAGTGTGGTACAAGTAAGTAAAAGAACGTAAATCTTTCTAGAAACGAAAGAAATCTCATCATGTGTAGTGAGGTGAGCACAGTTTCCCCTTTCAGCACGTTCAACACGTAACCCCATATTTACACGAGCCAGTCTTTTATAGAACAGGACAAGAATAGTCGGCCATACAAAATTCGCGTACTCGTTCGAAACATGATTTGTCAACTTCGTAGAGCAAACACGACTGTGTGGCTTTTAAATCCTTCACGGTACGCCGTCTACCGGGAATTAAGTTGTTATAGTCACAGCTCTTTTGTTGCTTTTCATTCATACGATATGCAACAACTGGAGCAGTAGGTTTAGAATTCATCCCGTAACAAGACTACATGCTGTTAACAAACTTGTGAAGCCTGCGCATGGATACTATCCTGTTAACCCGTGTCAGAAACCCCGGGAAGTCAATGAGCGAAAAAGGGCCCTTTCGTTGAACCCTTCGAGCTGAGTTCCGTCACAATATTGCCGAGTCTGATACACCCCTTAGCTTAGAAAACTTTGTCTTTGTTGTCGCAGCTGAAAGGTCAGGTAGTCCAAATCCTGAACACGTATCACATGTACCTCAGTCAGCTGTTTCAGCAGAGAAGAGGATTCTCCCATCCGGACCTCAGCTGCACATCCCCACCTTTCAAGTAACATCTGCTTCTTTACAAACAATCTTTTTTGCATGTTGTGGGGACAGATCGCGCATTTGTTAAAGCAGTGGGACAAACAAGTGTTGTTTTGCAAGCCCAGGATATCCTGGAATGCTAAAACAGCCACTAAGAATGACTGGGTGGACGGTACATAGATCTGTACATCGACACCAGAAAACAGTATTTGTTAGGGGTTTTGTCCGGCGCCTGGTTTCGCCACTTTATCTTTCCTTATTTTGATCCACCACGCTGTCTCCTCTCATCCTGTCGTCAGAGGCCCTTCTCTGTTGTCTTGACATTAGTAAAACAACAAACAACGCATCACCCTCTTTTTCTCGTGTCATCCCTCCCTGTCCGTCTCTCTCTCTCTCTCTCTCTATCTCCACGGCCGTCCACTGAAAGGTCTTTGCGGGTACCTCTGCTTCCTCTTCCTTTTCTCCTCCCCAAACACCTTTTGCTGCCATTTTGCGAATTGCTCTTAACATTAAAAATACTTGCAAACCTTCCATAAAATTTTATGTTCAGCAAATTTGCGTTCAGTAAATATATATATATAATTTAAAATAACTTTATTTTAAACGAAGAAGATCGAATTTTATGAACTTCCTGAAATTATAGGATAGTGTATGAGTTACTGTTTGGTTGGACAAAGTCGTTGAATAAAAAGGTGGGGGGGGGGAACTGCGCGTTAAAAATTCCTTTCCCATCACTTATCCTAAATCCCGTAATTTCAGATCATGTGTTCCGCTTTTGCCCAGGCCCATTTTCACATCGACTGGTAAGTAACTTTCCTGGGTTTTTTTTGACAATTTTTTATTATGAACTAATAATTTACATAACATTACAAAACTCCAGGAATTCACTCAATAGCAAATGCTTCCTTTTTAAAAAGTTAGTATTAAATTCGCTGAGACTTGTGACCCCCATTTCCAAGATCTGTATTACAAATTATTTGTCAACACATCCATACACAACACGGAAAGCCATAATATTACACATCCACACTACATGACACTTTACACATCCACACACGGCATGCCATAATTTTACGCATGCGCCGGTGACATGGAATGCCATAATTTTACTGTGGTGTCTATGGACACATCCACACATGGCATGCCATAATTTTCAGGTCATTTGTTTTCCCATTAGAGGATATGACGTTTTCCAAAGGCTGACACACAGCCCCTTGAGCTCACCCCAAGAGCTCGGTTCCAGGCAGCCTCCTTGTAAGCCTGGACCTTCGCCCCCTGCTTCAGACGGTTGTCTGTCCGCGGTCATCGGTCTCCCTCCTTTACGTTCTGCAGTCCTCTCCCGCCCGGTCAGCGTAGAGGTTTCCCACAGCAGGGGAGCACGTGCTAGAGCCACACCCCAGTCTGGAGGTATCCAACAACCTCGCAGAGTACCTTGCGCTATGCAACTGGTCTACTCAAGCCACGTGCTGTCGCTGCTAGACTCCTACACATCTAGCAGAATGAGACACCTCAATTCTGCAGCTGAACCCTTCAGCCTTCAGCAGGCTTGTACCACAAGACACGTACGTCTCCCCACAGCAGCTCTTCTTCACAGGAGTTCAGGCTAACAATGCCTTCACTGTAGATTTCGCTGAAGATGTCCTCTCGCAGGATATTTCTGGGCGGAAGACGTCCTCTCACAGGATGTTTGGGCAGAAGATCATTTGACTGTCTAAACCAGTCCTTTTATTCTCAACTTTCGTCCTTAGATTCTTTCATTCATACGCACGTGGTCAACAAGGCGGTTACATGTATCAACCAATCAGGCCAGAGACAGTAGAAGCCACACCCCGTATCAACTAGTAGAACACGCCCCTAAGTGGACACCTAGGGTGGACACAGCTACCCCCTCCCCTTCCTGGTCATTTACACCCATCGGCTACCTCAAAGCTCTTGATGCTCGATACTACGCGTCACTGGATTCCTCCAGCTACGTAATCTTCTCCTGAACAAACTAAGCACACCTGGTCAGCCAGACACCTGCACTAGTCGCTCCCGACTGCCCCAGTGTAAGTAACACCTTGCCCCTTGCTTCTAGGGCCAGCACCCCCGATCATAAGTGTGAACAGGGACCGAACCTGGGCTGGTGATGACGTGAGCTGCCAGATGGCGGCTTGAACAAGGAAAAATAGACCTTAATTAGGGCCGGAGAGTCGAGGACGGATCACACCTGGAATCTATGGTGCAATCTCCTTGACCCCCCAAACCCCAACACGTGACATAAGGAACGTGGCAGAGATCTGCCATCCCTTTCTTTTTACCGACGCTAATCTTCACACAGCTAACCCTCGGTACACAACGTGTGCATACAGAGGATCACTATTTAATGTAGTCAGCTCGCTCACTAAGCGAGTGTTGACAACTGGGATCCAAGACAAACACAACAAAGGACAAATACATGAAATCCTCAAGGTGCAGATTATAATTAATAAAGAACAAATCTGCACCTCCTTTGATGATTTATAGCGCTCTGTCCTCATTTGTTCTTTATTAATAGTACGTGATATGTGTTAGTATTTTTATTTGGTTATAGTAAAGACTACAGCTCAAGTAGTTACACCTTTCTAATAGACAGCGTTTGATAATCCATGCATGCGTATGGCGGTATCACTTACAAACTTCACAAAGCAAGTGTTGAGAGTGTCGTATTTAGAGTGTAAAGTGAAATCCTGCAAGACGAAACTATGGCTGGTAAATAATGTCCTGACCACGTGTCCCGGTATTAACAGAGTAGAGATACCTACGTCTCGCACATTTTGAACGTTCACAAGACTTTTCTTTCTGGTTCTTGAGACATGAGACTAAACTGTGTGTCTGTAGTGTTCGATTTCTTGCATTCCAAGAGACTACAGCGGTGCAGCTTGGCTCGAGTGAACGCCGATGCAATTCTTCTGACATGAAGGGGAAGAAGCTCGCGTTCACAATATGGCATTTTACCTGAATGAATGCGGCCCGGGGTGGCCGCCACTGGCTTCTGCCTTCTCTGGTCAGGTGGTCACAGGTGTGTTTATATCTTTCTATTTGGCAACAGCTGAAGGGTGGCTTTCACTGGGATGTATTCTGAACAGTATGTGATGATACGAACGGTTAGTTTTAAGGATAGATGAGTTGGGTTTAGTCACCGGCATCATCTCTTAGTCTCTGAGGGGGTGAACAAAAATGTAAATGATGTGCGAATAGGGACAGGGAGGAGTAACCAGGGGGAGAGAGGAATTCGACTGTAAGGAAAGGAGAGGGAGGATGAAAATAAGAGGGAGGGAGCAGACAGAAAAAAAGGAAGAGAACAGACAGTGACACAAGGAGAAGACAGAGAGAGGCATGGAGCAGAGAGAGAAAAAGAGGAAAAGCAAAGATAGAGAGGGAGTTGAGAGAGGGCGGGGGGAACAGAGCAGACAGAGAAAGAAGAGGGAGTGAGGGAGGTAACAGAGAGACAGATGGATCAGACGCAAATAGTACCAAACAAAGGAAGACAGAAGGACGCAGGAACAGTGTGTGCAAGACAAAGTAACCGCGTTTAATTCAATGGAAAGTGAGATAGGTGTGCCAGCAAAAGTAACAAGAGATGATGACTCGATGTGAAAATAATCAGAGTGATCTGTGTGCTTCAAATATAAGAGCAGCTCGAAATCAACTTCACGAAGAAAACAGTTTTATTTACTGAGAAACTAAAGAACGGGAAACTTTTGAGCATGACAATAACAGTAAATGTTTACTCAGGTTTGCAGAGTTTTGCTTTCCTACAAGCAGTTAGTAACGAATTTTCTGTTTTTATAACTGGCCCGTATGCATGTAAACTGTACTAAATCTATCCTCCAATAGCGGATTTTTTCCGTGTCTCAAAACGCTGTTTCCGCGAACTTGGAATAAGCTATTCGCTTCTAGGACGACCGAAAAACAATTATTACCGAATAAAGATGGAAAATAAGCTAATCGTGCGTGGGAAATTCAAGGAACGTATTCCTGTCATTCCTAGTCTGGAGTAAATGATCTATTCGGGTTTCTTGCATTCGAGACCTGGAGATAAGAACACCGCCTGTGGACTATTACCTGTGCAAGTGAAAGACCTGTGACAGAACTGTGACAAAGCGCCTGTCAATCAATGAGGTTGTGCTGGGGTGGGTGGTGGAGGCAAGGTGGGGCTCGAACTTTGAGGTCACAGGGCCAGGTGTATGGCTCGGTTTTAACAGGTCTGGACACAACGACTGATCAACCGCCTCCAGTTCTAATGTTCGGCGGTAAACAGTCTGACGTGTGAAAGTCCAATATTTCGCAGTGACATCTTCAGCCCTATAAATGCCGGCATTTGCAGCCTGTATGGGATGCTGGGAGAGACGCTTACTGAGAGACCAAAGAAAGACAGAATTAATGTGGCTCGGAGGGAGAGAGAGGTCACGTGGACCCGAGCCTCGTAGAAGGTAACGGCTGGAAGGCGAGCGGCGTGACACAAGACGTCGGAGACAGCTAAGGCAAATACCTTACGTGGATAAACATGTCAAACCATTATGTGGATAAACATGTCAAACCATTATGTGGATAAACATGTCAAACCATTGTGTGGATAAACATATCAAACCATTATGTGGATATACACGTCAAACCATTATGTGGATAAACATGTCAAACCATTATGTGGGTATATATGTCAAACCATTACTCCAAAAATTTCTTTCAAGTCTCGCGAAGTTTTCTCATATGGACAAAGCTAATTTAAAACACTCTCTATATATATATATAAACTGCACAAATATTTTTAATGGTGCCTATAATACTATAAAACCATGACATAATCAGAATACCTCTTTCTTTATTCAAAGGTATTGTGTAAATTAATAAAATCTTTCCTTCTCCCAGTAATCTTTTGTTGTAGCATCTTTAGTATGGCTGAATAATAATACTGTTTACTCATTGTCTAGGCCATCTTGCCCACATGAACGCCGTTTAATACACAACTAATAGTAAATGAAAGGTAATGCAAAACGTAGAAAATAGCAAAATACCCCTGAAACAAGTTGGTTCCTACATTTTAAATTTTCTATAACATACAAAGCGTCTTTAAACGATAGCTTCCCGCTAAAAACATATCAGCAGCTGACCTTTAAAAGACGATGGGAATTTGCAGTAATAACCTAAAATAAATGTACTGCGTGTTACTGGTTACATTGCACATACAACAAGAAAACGAAATAAATCTTGAAACTGATGAAGGTCACAAGCTTATTGTTTTAGATCATCATACTTGTTTCTGTGATGGAGCAGATTCGCTCCGTAAGTTATCCTCTCTCCTCTCTCCTCTCCCCCCCCCCCTCTCTCTCTCTCTCTTCCCAACAAAGGCAGGTTTTTGTCCTCTACATGTGTTTATTTAGGGCTGCCACCGCTGCTGCTGCCCGACGGCTAGGGTCGCTCTGAGAGCCTGCCCGTTCTGATCTGCTCGCTCGTGCTCTGCCTACATGGTTTTTCTCCCCATTTCACTCTGCCCTTCATCTCCCCTTTGCCCGGTCGGTACCCCACTTTTATCGGGTAAGGCGCGAACCGCAACGGGGCACTGTCCGGGCAAGCAGCAACAAACCGGCGTACATGCGGCGGATGCTGAATTTGTGTTTGTTACATACACAAGACTTAAGATTAAAAATACAAAGAATATATGTACACGGACATGAAAATATGCGATAAATAGAGTGCTCTCTGCTCTTCCTGTAAGTGTTAAGGAAAGTTAAGTAGAGCGAGAAGGAAATAAAGATAATTACGTTAAAAGGCAGTTAAACTAGATAATGTAAATAGAAAAAGATAAGAAATATGCCTACAAACTAATCTAATCTATTAAGACGTTGGGTGAGTTTAGTATCTGCTGAAAGAATATATCGAGTAGAATCCGAATATGTTAGTTGTTAGTATCTGCAACTATCCTAGAAGGATATAGAAACCTTTAAAGACGCTGTAAGATGACACAGTGCCTCACAGCCACGGTTCGCTGGGTACCACTCGACATGGGTACCACACCCGGCACACGCTGTGGTTGTGAACGTGATGGCCAAAACCGTCTCCGTGATGGCTGCGTCCATCACATTTCCAAGCTACACAAGGCCATTCAGCAGTGTGGCCCAGTAAAACATGGTGGTCTATTTCACTGCCTCTAAGTCTGGGTGTATATGACAATGGTCTCTACACCAGTAGAAGTCTGAATGCCAGTTTTGCATCGGACGGCCCTTGTGGCTTTAAGCTGTAAACCAGTATAGTATGACCAGAGA
>SMGT01012354.1:4475-15211 GCA_004794575.1 Lanistes nyassanus
AAGCTCTTGATGCTCGACACTACGCGTCGCTAGTTTTCTCCAGCTACGTAATCTTCCCTGAACAACTAACGCACACCTGGTGAGCCTGACATCTTCACGAATCCCACCCTAGCGGCCCCAGGTAATTAACACCTTGCCCCTGGCTTCTAGGGTCAGCACCCCCTGGTCATAAGTGTAAACAGGGAACTAATCCTGGGCTGGTGATGACGTGAGCGGCTAGATGGCGGCTTGAACAAGGGGATAATAGACCTTAATTAGGGCCTGAGAGTCGAGGATGGATCACCCCTGGAATCTATGGTGCAATCTCCTTGACCCACCAGACCCCAACACGTGACACCGATGATCAGAGACGTCGGCAGGTGGAGGTGAGGCCGAGCAAAAGACATTTGAGCTCCTCCCACCTCCGTCCATCCCTTAACTTTGTTTTCTAAGATGCCGGCCTGTGTTTTCGCTGTTCCTGCTCGTGAGTACGACTTCTTGGGAAAGTGTTCATGACCCGGGAACGAAAGATAATGTGCGCTTTTTCTTCTCCCATAGCCTTGCAGGTACACTAACAGTGAGCCCCCCCCCCACACACACACACACACGCCCGCACATACTCCCCGTCCACAAGAAACACGTGGACCTAACCATCGCGGGCTTGCGTTGTATTAATGTATTGACTTACACCTGTAACAGGCTCGTGTCGTGTAAATATGTTGACTTATACCTACACCAGGCTCGTGCCAGGTAAACGTGTTGACTTACCTGCTGCCAGGCATCTCCACTTAGTTCCACTAGCCCAAATGTCAGGTATGGCGCACCGATTGCATAACCGCCGTGAACTAGCCAACACCGGGGACCGTCGGCGAATAGCGGCCGTCCTAGACACTTGTGACATTTACAGACCAGAGACAGGAGCCGGAAAGGGGAGATAATGTAAGGATACTTCCCGTCGTGCCGCCTCGTGAACAAGAATCCCCGATTTTATCCACTTGTCAGATTGCTTTCTGGATTGTTCGACGCTCTTAAACAAAAAGTGTGTGTTCTTTGCGCAGAAGCGTAGTATGGACAGTATTTTCAAAGTATTTTTTTGGATTTCGGATGTCTTTGTCGTGTACGGTTTCTCTGGGGGGGGTGGGTGGGGGGAGTTGATCAGCTTCGTTTACAACTGCTGGGTGTGTGAGGTGCGGCAGGGCGGGAAAGTCCGCTTCAGATTCACAGACCTGCACACCAGGGTACTACACGTTCACCCGGAGGACGGAAAGGGACCGGCCCTGCTGACATGAGAGCAAGAATGCGAAGGATGCTGCATGAAAGCCAACAGAGGGCGCTCCAGATAATGAACCATGTCGCCCGCGTGTTTGTCCTTTTATGCTGGGCTGCCGAGATGACCCTGCCGCCGAGAGGAACCGCTGCTGTTGACACATAGTTGGTCCGGCGGCTGCAATTACTGACGTGGCAGATTCGCCACCCTTGCTCCAATATTTGTGGCCAGGCCGGCTGGAAAGGTCTCCGGAGTCAATTAAGGCGACATGCCTGGTCGCTCAGAACGTGCGCGCACGAAGGGTTCAGGCATTCTGAAGACGCGTTGGCCACAGGGGAGGGGTGTTCGCACGTGCAGGTCATGGCTTCTGCCGACAAGCGAATTTGCGATGTCAGCGCAGTAGCCAGTAGTGTGAAATGTCGGCCGGATATCGAACTTAACACAGTGCAAGAGTTCGTCCTCCCAGCTAAGGGAGGTCCTTCGGACACATGGCCATCGTGGCATGATACACCAGTCTTCGCAAAACGAACGAACGAACTCAGAACATTCACCCCGCCCTTGACCCGGAAGTTATGTGTCGACTGTAGTGACAGGTACTACTGAAACCATTTATCAGGACTGGCGAAGATGATTCTAACAGGAGCTGCCACGAAACGCAAATTTGCGGCAGGTGACGCGGGATTTTTTATTGTTTAAATTTTCAACAGCACGTGCCAGCTCTTTTTGTCTCTCGGAGCTGCGTATGGGAACCCCTTTGTTTTGCGGAGGAGTCTGGTGCGGTTCTGTATAGGACTGTTATACTTGCAACATCGTCTTTTTTTTAAAGCGTTGTCAGAAGGGGAAAACACACTGCAAAACGGGACCTACCCGCCTTTAAAAGGCGCTGAAGCTTATCGGGTGCACAGCGAAGATGAAAAAGAATGAAGACGCATGGCAGTCTGCATACAAACCCAATCGCACACAAACGCGCGCGAAGAAAAGACGTTATGAGACGTCAGGACGCGCTCTGCCAACAGATTTATGAATTCTTCTGGCGCAATTCCGAAAGAACCTTTCTGAGTCTCTCCCTGTGGTGTGTGTCGAGAGGTGGGGAAATATTGGGGATACCTGTCTGAAGTATTTGAACATCAGGCTAATAATAATTATTTAAGGAAAATAATTGAAGAGAAAGAGGGGAGGGGGAGAGAGATGGGGGAGAGAGAAACTCGACAGGTGCATTCCTCACCCTGCGAACGCTGCCGTATTGATTGCACCACTGGTTGCATTCACTTCCGGGTGCGGCTGTGAGATGCACCCGACGATTAGCGCGTGGGGATTAAAGGCGATGAGAGGAGGGCGCGTGCTGACCTAGCGCGGCCAACCGTTCGCCGCAGAGTCTGCGAGGCGTGAATTCTTATCGCGGAGCCGGGTTCACGCGCGTCTGTTCTGCTCTGCAATCCCGTAAACCCTGGGTGTCACCTACGGTACACGGCGAGCCGCGAGGCCATTGAGAAAGGCAGCGCGTGACGTCTGATCTCTCATCTCCATTCTCACTGAATCCTTTCACCTTCCCTCTCTGTTCTCTCGCTCTCAGCTACCGCCCGCCCGTTCTCACTCCCATCGCTTTTGTACTTCTTTTCCTACTTGCATTATCAAGTATATTAACTATATACTTGCATTATGAAGTATATACTCGCATTATCAAGTAAATTATAGGAAATCTTCAACTGACTCTCGCGTAATAATGCAATTTCATGAAACAAGGTGTGTGCGAGGGTATGCTTGAAAATCTATTTGCATGGGTCTTCTACGTCCTTGCCGATTCGTTGTCAGGTCATGTGACTTCCTGCCCCTGCCCCCTCGCTACTTCTACAGGCGTTCCTGCCGATTTGCTGTACCTTTGCGATCCCCCTGCACCCCACTCCTATCCTACCCCATCCCGCGCATCCTGTGCAGCGGAAGCAAAGAGGACCACCCTTAGACTCCGTGCCTGTGGTGGGGTGTCTGTAACAGCGGTCGCCCGTGGAGAAGCACGACCCCTCGACAACTGTGACCAGCGCAAGCACGGCGCCAGCCTCTGGCCACCCACTGTTGACGTCTGCGTCACGCCACGATAGGACAGGATCGTGAAAACGCATCACCTCTTCTTGTTTCCAGTCGCTAATCGTGGAATTTTGGAAAGTGCACACCGTTTCGTGCATTTTTCCTAAAAACTCCCTTTCAATTTTGACATCATTTTAGACACCACTAGCAACAACAACTACGGCGTGTTTGTTGTAGGAAAAGCTGGCAGTCTTATAGGCGGGGCAGACGTTCTGTGCCTAGCAAAATGATATGCTCATTCATTCGTGGAACTGCTTTCATTGTCGTCGTCGTTTTGCATCGTCATGGATGCGATAAAGGGAGACAGACAAGCAGAATTCTCGGAAACGTAGCACTCACGTAAACTTGTAAGTCTGATATCGGTTTTATAGCGTTGGAAGAAAATGAAATAAAGAGGCGGAGAGATTAGTGACATAATATTGACATAATCCGCGTAGTAAAACATAATATGGGTGTCTGTGGGTTCGCTGTTGCATAACATAATGCCCGTAGTAGAACAAACGTAGTGTTGGTGTTTATCGATAAGCTATTGCATCACGCGCGTAGTAAAACAAACGTAGTGTTAGTGTTTATCGGTACGCTATTGCATTACACACGTAGTAGAACAAACGTAGTGTTTGTGTTTATCGATAAGCTATTGCATCACGCGCGTAGTAAAACAAACGTAGTGTTGGTGTTTATCGATAAGCTATTGCATCACGCGCGTAGTAAAACAAACGTAGTGTTAGTGTTTATCGGTACGCTATTGCATTACACGCGTAATAGAACAAACGTAGTGTTTGTGTTTATCGATAAGCTATTGCATCACGCGCGTAGTAAAACAAACGTAGTGTTGGTGTTTATCGATAAGCTATTGCATCACGCGCGTAGTAAAACAAACGTAGTGTTAGTGTTTATCGGTACGCTATTGCATTACACGCGTAGGAAAACAAACGTAGTGTTGGTGTTTATCGGTACGCTATTGCATCACGCGCGTAGTAAAACAAAACATAACATTAACACAGACTAGTTCCAGAAAGTACTACAACCACTCATACCCTAGTAATGTTGGTATGATGAAGGTTGCAGCATTGATAAGTCGGCCGCTTTTTAAGTTCGTGCATTAACGCCCCACCCAGTGGGTATTTTAAATAATCGCGATGACTGTGTTGCACCTAATTTCACTCATTCATTCGGCACAATATCCCAGAATTTCTTACCGGAGACTCCATTCGTCATTCACCCATTCCGCTTATGACAGCAAGTTTCAATCCGCCAAATACTCATTCAAGCGATCGCTCGCTGACTCCCTCTACAACACCCTGTTCTCCAAATATACCGAAGTTGCCACTCGGTAGGACCTAATCGGTTTTTTAATTATTATTAGCTTTCGTTCCCCCTCCGCCTATCGCCCCTTGCATCGTAACTGAACACGTGCAAATTCCCATATCTTCACGCTCTGCACCATTTTGTAGATAACTGCGCGTCGTACAAGCAGTCAATCCAACTGCCGGCTTCTTGAGCTCAGAACTTAAACTCAGCAAAAAGATTCTGAGGTCCAGTCCATTTGGCATGATATATCTTGGAT
This sequence comes from Lanistes nyassanus, assembly GCA_004794575.1. Classification (NCBI taxonomy): domain Eukaryota; kingdom Metazoa; phylum Mollusca; class Gastropoda; order Architaenioglossa; family Ampullariidae; genus Lanistes; species Lanistes nyassanus. The sequence continues at coordinate 9,371 of SMGT01012354.1, forward strand.
TTGGTAACGGTTTACCAGCCATAAATCAGCCGTTAAGGCCAATTTTTTTGTTTTTCTAAAATTCTGCACCATTGATAAAAACGAACGTTACTGAGGTAACTCTGTGGTGATGAAGTGCTCGCATTTTGCCAGCGTGATTGATGCAGGGTGGAAGGATACACGCGGCGATCCATCAACAGGGGCAGCGGGGAGTTTTCTAGACAGTTTCCGCTTGCTGGGTTCTCGACGCGTGTCACTCAAGCGGTCTCTCAGATGTTGACGGGTATCTCCTAAATGGACTCTGTGGTCTTGGCAAATGGCGTCCTAACTGCGTCCGAGATTTTGATGAGAATATTCTAATCGGTCTGTGGTTTCTTGGCTAGCAGCTTGGAAATCACCAGAAGTGCTATCATTACTGTTATCATTACCATTATCATTGTGACCGGCGGGGTCTTGAGAAGAGTGGTGTACCTCACCCCTTGACAGGTTTTACCCATTTTCGTCTGTGCTGGTCGGTAACTTTTTCTGAACTTGTCGCCTTGTGCAAGATGAAGTTTGCTAGGAGCTGTTGAAAGCAACAGGTTCGCGCTACATGGGCGTTCTCATCGCCTGTCGATCAAACGTAGAGGCGCACGTAAAGTGCAGGGGCGAATGGTCCATACGCCAGTCTCTTGACCGGAAGTGCAGATACAAATGCTCGTGGAATAAAGAGCAATGCTGGCAGTACAGAGGTTCGTTTTAAATATATGATCTGTGGGTTTATGATGTGTTTCCATGCTTCGATTTAACTTTAGAGAACGTGTAAATGGGAGGAGCCAAAGAGTTCCCCGCCTCGCCCCGCCCCGCCCCGCCCCGCCCTGCCTCGCCTCGCCCCACCCTGCTCCGCCCTGTCCCGCCCCTTTTTTTGAGGACGAGGGACGTGTGTTGACGTTTTCAAAAGGTTGATTATCCACTAATGATAATTCATGAAGCTGTGAAGCGCGTTTGACACTGAACCTTAATAAGCTTATCAAAAGACTGTCCGACATCCAAACATACCGGCCAAGAATTGCCAGTTCCGACCAGAAGTATCAGTTCAGAGGATTACGTGACATGAAAAGACTCAAAAGTGTAATTGTTCGATATTTTTGTTGTTAGACCGTCAGACCCAGCACTGCCAGTCCAATATTCTGTCTGCAAACGTTTTTTTTAATTAAATTTATTTCTAATTAAGTCCAATGAAACCAGAATATTGTGCAGGTAGACACACTAAAGTCTGCGGACAGATCAAAGTTGCTGCCAGCGTGCTATGTTAGCTTATGAAGGTCTGCTTTTCATTGTTATGTTGTCTTTGCAGAGCGAGAAGATTCGGACAGTGATTAAGACCAACTCCCTGTGGGGACCGGAGGACATTCTGGGGTCAGTGAAGGCTGTCTTCACTGTCAACAAGAAGAAGCACCTCCTCTCCCTTATAACAATGATAGGACCCAGCCCAGACTGGTGTGTGGGTGAGTGTGACGTTCACTGAAAACGTGTTTTTCGCAACAACATTCTTCCACAGCCGATTATTGGTTGATCTACCGAATATTTGCTATTTGGCATTGCTGTGAGGAATTCTGAGAAAAGTTATATATTTTGTGTTGTACATCAAAGTGTTCCGGAATCTGTCCAAAAGTAATGTGAAGCCACGTTCGTGGATAGTCTATTGAAGATAGTAAACCTGAAAATTTGTTGCTGGTAAAATGTGATGAAAGTTCGGTACGACGTGGACATTGTTCTGCTGCAGGCGTCAGTGCGTTGACCATGTGTCAGGAGAACTGCACTTGGGCAGACAACATGGAGATCGACCTGTACCCGTGGGATGCTGGGACAGACAGCGGCATCACCTACATGGTCGGTAGCAGCTGCTGATGATGTTCACAGTGGTAGTACACAATGACGATGATGTGGTCATTATGATGGTGGATGTGTAATTATGACTGTGCTCCAAGACGTGCTACAAGTTGAATTAGAAGCACGTAAAAATTTAGAGAAAGTAGTCAGATACCTCCGTTGGGGTTTTGCAGCATTCCATACTTTAAGTCCGCGCTGACCAACCCGCGCACGCACGCACCCACAAACACACATTTGCACACACCACCACGCATGGAAACACACGTAAGTTTACATAGAAACGACATGGTAACCTGCCTCTCGATCACACAAACGTACTTTACCGCGATTTACCTGCCGAAATTCCCTGGGGACGGGAGCAGAGACATAAGTCTGACAATAAAGAGGAAGAAAAAAAATGTAGTCTTTGACGTCATCACGGTTGTATCGAAGTCTTGTTGTCGTTCGCAGTCTCGGAACCTGCCGACAGACCCCCCCGAGAAGATTCACCGCATCACCAGCACGTACCCCAACAACCGGGACTCGCCGTTCTACGGGGAGCCGGTGAAGCCCATGGCGCGCCTGGTCATCAGCAAGAACAAGGAGGCCTGCACCACGGACAGCGGCGAGTCCACGTCGGCCGAGAGTTCGCCGAGCACCGAGGAGCTGGTCAGCATGATGAAGAAGAAGATGATGGCGAAGAAAAAACTGGGTCAGGCGGCCGATAAACTCCATAAAACTAGCGCGATAAACTGATAAACTAGCGTGATAAACTGATAAACAAGCGTCAACTTTACTAGGCTTGAACAAATGTGCTGCCAATTTACTAATTTTCTTTCTTTGTTGCTTTTTCCCTTCCTTTGCTCCTTCCTTCTTTGATTTTTTCTTCCTTTTTGGATTCTTTCTTCCCCCACCCCTGGTTATCGTCGTTTTGCTTTCTTTCATTTCTTCTTCCCCATGTCTTCCTTTCTGTTTTCCTTCCCTTCTTCCTTATTTCATCTTTGTACCTTTTTCTATTCTTTCCTCTTTCCTTTTCTCCTCAGAAAGTTCTTTTCTCTGGTTTCCGTGAGTCATTTCTTCCGCTCTTTCATCCCTTTGCCTGGTAGACGTTCACAAGACCATAGTGCGTGTGAATATGACGATAGTGAGTGTGAACGCGACGATATTGGTGTGAATATGCCGATAGTGCGTGTGAATGCGACAGTAGTGGTGTGAACAAGACGATAGTGCGTGTGAACGCGACGATAGTGGTGTGAATATGACGATAGTGCGTGTGAACGCGACGATGGTGGTGTGAACATAAGTGTCTCGTCTGGCCACAGAGATGGAGAAGTGCGCCACCAGCCAGTGGACGGAGTGGGAGCCCTGCTCCAACCCCTGCGGCAACGGCATGCGCGCGCGGCGGCGCATGCTGAAGAACCCGGGCATTCTGGAGTCCACGTGCAACGTGGAGCTGATGGAGAAGGAGTCGTGCGTGGGCGACTGCAAGGACGCGGGCCGCCGCAAGAAGATTTCCGACGATTTCGTCATGCGCATTGACGACACTGAGCGTGACCCCGACGACCTGTGCGCCGTGACTGGCTGGTCGGAGTGGTCTCCCTGCAGCGAGACCTGCGGGCTGGGAATGAAGGAGCGATGGCGCATGTTCCTGAGTCGCTCCGAGAAGACCGTCGACTGCGGCGTGCACCTCATGGAGAAGGACTTGTGCCGCGGCGAGTTCATGGACTGCAGGAAGGCCCTGATGATGAAGAACTTCACAGGTGAGTGCACCCACGTGAGGCTGAAGCTAGGGGTCAGTATCAAAATTCCTTCAAATACTTGAACTGTGCTCTACGTATGTGCGTGTGCACACCGATCGAAAGGGGAATTCTGCATATGGCAGAGCACTTGGTGCACAAATTATGCTTTGGGTTTGGGTTTTTTCCTGTGAACGGGAGGCGCACAACATAAAACTCGGGCTGACAGACAAACGTATGTTCCTTGGCGTATCGCTAAGCAAGTCTTAGAGAGGACAAGTTGGTCGTTACATATATCACCAAGTTGTGTAGACAAGGCAATCCTAGTGGACTGGTGCTTCGTTTTTAAGCAACACCCACGGCTGCGAGATCATGTCTGAATCGAAGAATCGCCCTTGCGAAACCTAGTGCAAGATCTGTCTGCTCCGACGCTGCACTCGGAATGCATTTTTTTACGCAATGGTCTTGGAGTATCTTGTCCTGGAATTTTGGTATTAATAGCCTTTTCGCCTAAGTGCCAAGAGACGAACTGTACAGGTGAGACTGCGAAGATACATGCTGCATGATTGGCTGTAGACCTGATAAGGTTGATATAGTTCTGTCCACGACTGTTTTTGAGCTGTTATTTGTGCAAGCACACACGCTGACGCGTGCATTTCCCTTTTCTGGGTTTTTAAGTTTGACCGCGGTGCTTAAAACTGTACTGTGTTTAAAGCTGTCGATAGCGCAACGTGAACAAGCAAAGTTAGTTACCATACAGGTGTTTTATGACGAACTTTGTGAGAACTGGAATATAGGTGCCAGATTGTTGTCGTGTCCACAGCCATCTGCAGCATGGACGCTGATGTCGGACCGTGCCGAGGCAACTTCCCGCGGTGGTTCTACAACAGCTCCATGGAGAAGTGCCAGGTCTTTGATTACGGAGGTTGCCGTGGGAACGAAAATCGCTTTGACACTGAAGAGGAGTGTGTGGAGCTGTGCGCAGAGCATATGGGTGAGCAGACGGCCTTGTGGGAATCTTGGGGGTGGGGGGGGGAGGACGTGAATGATGTGTGTGTTGGGGGAGGGGGAAAATCAACTGCGAGCCTAAATATACTGTTCCACTGTGCTTTTGATAAGACTTCTAGTCTCTAAAGAAAATTTGATGCAATTTCGACGATTTCTTGTCTTTTTGCGGTTTAAACTAGTGGTTGTTGTTGGCGGTGATGTTGTTGTTTTGATGTTGTTCTTTGCCACTGCTTTTATTCAGCTTTGACATAATATGCAAGCATGAGACTGCTTGTTCAATATTATGTATTTACGTTTGCACACGTAAGTTAAAAGAGTATAGTCACACAAAATTGAAGTACGTATATCTGTATAGGATGTCCCCTTGTGTGGTCACCTTTACTTGTTTGGTGGAATCATTGGGACTGGATTATACGCTCAGAAGATACAAACCTCAGTATATCAGACGTTCAAACTAATGATTTTTCTATTCAGTTCTTTGATGTGAGCTGCACCTGATGTGAGTTTACACGAGGAAGTTGAACATGTTCTTTATAAAGGATATTATGATCGTAAACAACCAAAACTTCATCTGAAACAAAGCTTTAAACCAGCGGTGTTCCCTTAGTTTTGACTCGACCTGACATAGCGAACCTCTCGTGGTGTCGACAAATAATCTCATGAAACGTTTGTCGCCATTTTGCCGTGTTCAGCAGACATGCAGCGGACAGAGTTCATGGGGGAGAAACAAGTCCTGATGGACAAACTGGCAGAGATGGAGAAGCAAGCGATGATGGAGAAGCAAGCGATGATGGAGAAGCAGGCGATGATGGAGAAGCAGGCGATGATGGAGAAACAGGCCTCCATGTCAGACAAAGAAAAGCAGATGGAGGTCGATGCTCAGATGAAGGAAGTCTTGATGCAAAAGCAGAGGATAGAAAACATGGGTGATGACGTCAACGGTGATGACATTAAGGTCAGCCCTTTAATTGGAGGAATGGTAGATGACATCATGACGTCATACACGTCTTTAATTGGAGGAATGGTAGATGACATCATGATGTCATACATGTCTGCATTATAACAGCAACTAAAAATAAGAGAAAGGAATGGAGGAGGAGAGCTGGAATTTCACAACCTACTTAAGCGTTTAATAGGGTATAAACAGAATATTTAGTTGATGTAAAAAAGAGGGCTTTCTCAAATTTTCAAAGATTTTGGGGCCTAAATACCGCTGCTTTATCTCCTCACAGAGGCCACAAGGTAATGCGACTAGCAGAGATATTTA
>SMGT01012354.1:17440-33055 GCA_004794575.1 Lanistes nyassanus
GCTGCAGTAGAAGTGGCGCGTAGGCTGCATAGCAGGAGAATGACCAGGGGACAGTGAGTCAGAAAGGTTAAAAAGAGGGGCAGCCAATCGCAAGGTGGGTAGGAAAAGGTAGAGAAGGGTGGGGCTGGAGAGTGGGCGGGGGAGAGAGAAAGAGAGAGAAAAAGCAGCGCGGGTAAGGGGGCGTCGGTGAGAGAGAGAGAGAGTGGGAAGGAGGTGAGAGAAAAAGTTAGAGAGAGACGGAGGGGTGAGGGGGTTAAGGGAAAGGAGGGGGAGGGTCAGTGTTTTAATAGGTTGAGTCCAGCAGGTGCCATGGTACCGAAATGGGTAATGAAGTAGGACTCCATAAGGGGTAGTAGTGCCCCGAAACATGTAGATTGTCTTCGTCTTTGTCCCTTTCTAGCTTGGTACAGTTTTCTGCATTTACATCAAGTCTGCAGAATCAGAATACTGTTGACATTAGCATACCTTCCCCTTTTGATTTTTCTTTCATGACTTTTGCCCTTTTCAAACAGATTTTGATTTCAAAACACACAATTAAGTAACTTACGCTCCCTTCACATGGCAATCAGTCATTCACTTTTGCTTGAGAGCAATTTTATGTTCACATACAACATATTTATCCACTGAATAAAGTCATCATAAATTTAATGTTATTATTTGCACAATACATGACATACATGTTCAGTGCCAAAGTTACACTGTATCTTGTTAAAGGTAAATCTCACTTTTTTAAGTTTCATTTTAAAGATATATAGAAATAACACATCCGGTCTTTTTTTTTCTTTTGCATTACATCAAATCAGTCAACTGGAGATGACATTTGTGCAAATTTGCAGCTTTCAGTGTGGAAATATATACCGTTGTATTGGACAATGGGCGAGTGGTGGTTTTTCTCTTTTTTTTTTAAAATACAAAATCCTTGTGATTGGTGACTGCCATAAACAGCTTGCCACACTTGCTGTTTGTAGCGGTGGACTGCGAGATGGGGGAGTGGGGCGAGTGGTCGCACTGCACAGAGACCTGTGGTGACAACGCGGTCCAGATGCGGCAGCGAGAGCGCGTGCAGAAACCAAAACGAGGCGGCCAGGCCTGTCCCGCAGCACGGCAGAAACGATTTTGCAGTTTGCCGATGTGTCCGGATTCAGATGTATGAGTTTAATAGTTCTGGGTTTTTTGAGTGTGCCTTGTGTTGTGTTCAGTGTTGTGGTGCAGCCTTGACCTTCCCACACCTGCTGAACTAATGTGCAAAATCCATTCCTTCGGTGCCAGACTTTGGCTGTAGTGATCATAGTAGGTTAGTCCACAGGAAACCCATCACACTCACAGTCTTAACACTCTGTTGCTTCTCCACACTGCATTAACTTGTAGAAATGTATACATGTACTCTATCCTCAACATCTGTTTAATGGGCTTTAACACTACTATACCTGCAGCCCTATTTTATGGAGAGTGTTACAGCATTTGTGATTATTTCTGATTTGGGAGAGTTGCCATTCCCTGCATTGGTCCTTGGAGTTGGAACTGGTATATGTGTTGGATTTCATGTTGTTTGTGAACCCCCTAAAGACCTCATGCTTCATTGCTTGTGACAGATGTCTAACAGGAGTGTACCTGTAACAAACCAATTCTCCATGAGACCATGACCTTATTTGCATGACCAAGGTAATCTAAGACAAAAGTGTCATGTCACTTCCACAAACAAAAATTTATAAAATATAAAGGAAATAGTTTCTGAAGAACAGGAGTTCTCATTCTTTGCCTACCATTTTCAAAGACAAGCCACATTTCTGCCCTTTTTAAAATGATGAAAATGAGTGTTGCCCGCAAGTTCTGAAGAAAATACCCTTTGTGCATGATTTTTACCCACCTGTTTGATTTTGATTTTTTGTTTGGGAGTTTGTTTTTTTTTGTGCTGGTGGGGGGAAGAGGGCTGGCCAGATGTGATCATATGAATGCTTGGCTGTCTTCTTGTCACTTTGTGTCATGCTTTGGAACATTTGTACCCCACAGAAGACATTTGTTTCAGCCAATATTTACCAAAAGATTTACGTTAGGGCATTTTCACATTATCTCCATATTCAAACTAGAATTTTTTCTAATCTTTTATTATAATATTAATATATTCAAAATATTATTGTGTATCTCTTATTTTTTGGAAATACCATTTCTACATTTTAAAAAATTGTATCAAAACATCATTTAATGCTACATAATTTTTTCTCCTGCATTTCCTGATTTGGCTTCACTGTTTAATGATAACACTATTTAAGCTGTGTGCTTATGCCCATGTCACGGAAGAGTACTAACTGCTGATGAACATACAATTCACATCACAGAGGGCATTATTATGTCTGGAAGCTAAGCAAATAATCATAAGGCAGTGCTTGGATAGAATGGGTACAAGCAAGCTGTGCTCTTTTCTTAGTATTATGTATATTTATTATGTGCCAATGTCATTCCCATTTAGTGCTAATATGTGTGTATTGTGGTGTGTGCTTGCTTAACCCTGCTTTGATTATATCCCATAAGCACTTGGTTTTGTGTTTCTGTTTATTCTGGAATTTTGTCTAATGAAGTAGCATTTTGATGTTTCTGTTTATAATTGTATTAATTGTATTACTCACTGAACAATAGTTAATAAATAGTGAATGATAATAAATGAGTATACAGTTTGTGCTGTTTGCATGGCATTTATTGTGATCTAAATGACCTGGGCATACATGTAATAAGAATAAGTTTATGGTAAACTATATGGTTGTGAGCAGGAATTCAATTCACTTATCAGCCATGGGTTATCTTTCTCTGTTCCCCACCCCCTGCTAAATGATACACGTTAGCACACCTAGAGACAGCTGTCTTATAAGCACAGATGCTTTTACACACATACATGGAGCCTCACAGATTTAGTCACATATGCATACTCATAAATGCATATGAGTGTCCACACACACGCTGTCACATGTACACTTTGAAATATGTAGTCCTATGCACGAGTGAAAAGCATTCTGAGTAATTGATTACAGTCAGTCTCACTGAGGCATAAAAGCTTGCAAGTCATAATTACTGTGCATCCTCTAGCATGCATCTCCAGCTGGGTGTTCAGTTAAAACGCGTGAGGAAAAGGAAAATTCTTGCTGGGAGAAAAGAAAGAAGTCATCCTGTCATTCAAGATTGGTTCACACTACATTTCACTTCACATTTCACACCACATTCCACTCCCACCCCACCCCCCATAGATTGGGACCTCCTGACTGGTCTGTTGGTTAAAGCATCCACTTCCAAGATCGGAGGTTGTTGGTTGACATCCCAACTGAATCATATCTAAGACTAAAAAATTGGCAGTCTAGTAGCTGCCCTGCCAGATGCTTGGCACTATAGGGAACAGTACTAGGACTGGTTGGCCCAGCCTGGTTTCAGCATAAGGGACTGAAGCCTGTGTTGTGACAGCAGTCCACATTTGGCAGCACATATTAAAAAAAAGTCCTATATGGTCCTAGACTGCGGCATGACATTGAGCAACAACCAACCAACCAACCACTCCCCATATACTGGCAGTTTTATTTTTTGAACCTATGTGGGTTTTTTAAAAAGTATGCTGCAATATGTATTTTGAGAGTTAAACTTCCTGAATTCATCATGCCAATATTTTGTTTTTCTTTATAAACTTTACATATGTCAGATATGTGCTCTAAAACTCACAGCAACACCAGTGGGGAAAAAACCATCTAGATTATTAATTTTAAGAATAAGAAAACTTGCATAAATATTTAAACTGCATTGGATTTGCAGCATTTCACCAAAGATATTGAACTCGGATTTTGAAACAGATGAACAAACTTCTTTGAGTTACCAATTTCATTATGTTTCTGCCAAAAATACAAATTTGATGTTGTGGTTTCATTGCATGCATTATGCAAGCTTTTTGTTGTCTCTAATAAACGCAGTCTCATCAAGGCTGTATTGATGATTCATGTGTCTTCATGCTTTTCTTTCCAGATGGAAAGGAAAATGAATTACTTCATGATGTTCCATCGTCGCTACTAATCTCCTTATACACAACAAACCCTCTCTGCTGATCTGTAACTGTACGTGACTGTGTGCTGCAGAACTGATCCCATGCCATCTGCTGTGGTTGTCTGACTCACCACTCAGTCACCCTGCCTGCTGTGTAGCAATGCCTGTTGGTGCCCAGAAATCTCCATCTTCAGCATGAGTGTGGATTTTTTTTTAAAAACATGGACATTATGTATAGTTTTATTGAACACATGCATATTTTTGTGATTGGCTGAATCAACGGCTGCTAAAAAAAAAATAGAGAAAAGAGGGAAAGTGCACTCACTACAACCTCATGACAGGTGGTAGAAACTAAATATTGCTATGAACACTTTGTGATAGTCGTATCTGAGTGAGGTGAAAGCAGCTGGGCACAGCAGTGGATGCCAAGAAGGCGAGGCCAGAAGTACAACTTGGCCATGTGGAATGAGTGCACATTTCTGACAAGCAGAGGTTTCAAGTCTTTGAGTGGTCAGATGCTGATCATCTATGGAATTCTAAATATAGCCATTCAGCCATTCACAAGATGGAAGCTGCCACAAGCTTCCCCCTTGTGTTTTTTGTCATGACTGTAAATTTCTGATTGGTTTCCTCAAGATGAAACATGGTAGATTTGTAACAGAATGGTACAGGGTATATTTTCCTTTAGGAAAAGGGTGCAGATAATTTCTGCATATCAGAAACTGTGTAGGTATTACACCTAAGCTCACAAACGAAACCAGACACCACCTACTGTGTTTAGTTCTTGTGGTTTACAACACAACTGAGGATTTGCACATGAGATGAGATAGATGGTAAATTAAATCTTTCGAGCCCCACATAAACCCAGGGCCTTGTGTCAGTCAGTGTGTTCACTGCATGTTCTTGAAATCAGCATGCTGTTTGTCCTGTTCTCTGCTTGCTGTTCAACATCTGGCATGCGGTCTGATGACATTGTTCGCTGCATGCTTATGGACACTGGCATGTATTTGGCCATTGATCTCTGCATGCAAATTCACATTATTGGCTATCGTTTTTCTATGCACAATTCAGTTGTTAAATTGTCACAAGTTTTGTAAAGTTCTTTAAAAATCAAATGATGCCTATGCAATTTACCTGACATGTTAAACAACTTAAAAAAGAATTTTGTCCTGTCAAGATAATGTAGGCTTTTGCTCATGTTCTGTCAAAGGCGTTTTGTCATTGGATATTGTCATGGCAGTACCCTGCCCCACATCAAGTATGCAACAAATAATTTGTGAGCAGCAAACCAAACCAGATGTATTTTAAACCATTTGTTATAATAACACCTGTACCACAAAGCACTTTGCAGTCTTCTCTGTACACACCTTGACCCCTGTGATTTGGTAACTGTGTGAATTGAGGACACACGATTGTGGATGTGGGTCATCTTCCAATGCATTGTAGGTTCAATTTACCATTAGCATGACCTTGATGACCACAAGGTTTGCTTCTGTCCTAAAGTGCATATTGTCTTTTGAATTTCGTTAAGCTGGTTATGCTGAGGACTAGTGAAATTACTTATGAACAGTAATGATGCTGTAGTTTCCAGCAAGTGATTTTTTTTAATTCCCACCTTCTTCAGAGATGATGCATTTAAATGTCCATTGTCCATAATGACTTCCTCACACTCATGAATGCACTGATGGCAACCTTGTGCACACAGGTACCCATACACAGATGCATTTACAAGTACACACAGCCTACAGAAATTATTCACAACAGCCCATGCAGTAACAAGTCCCTCAAGACAAATATCTTTAACACTTTCATGCTGCTCAGAGTAGCAAAGGATTGAAGCATACAGCATTGGAAAAGCCAGTATGGTATCTTGTCAGATATCACATATTTCTTTGAGATTTTAATCTGAATTTGGACTGTTCTTCATGAGGTTTTATATCACATTGTAGGTGGAATGTATGTGTGATGTGTGCATGAGTGTGCTTGCAGATAGATGTGCAAGCATGGGCATATGTGTTTGTGCATGAATGCATGTTTTTCCTGAAAACATTGTGCAGCTATAGATATTTTGTGTAGTATGTGCTGGCACTGCAGTTGCCTTTATTGTGTTCTCAGTGCAAATCTGCTGGGCAACAAATGTGTTAGATGTTTTATGATACCTGACAAGCAAAGAGATTTGTGTTTTGGGGGGTGGGGGAGGATGTTATGTCAGTGATATTTTTGGCAAGTTCTAGGATGATTTATGAGGCTTTTGACATGCCTCATCAATGATAGGAATACAGCATGGCCATATTAGATAAACAATATAAGAGCACCATTTCTCATTCTTATAGTTATAGACGACCATGAGAAGTCCTGTTTCTTTAATCAGAGTATGAGGCATATGCAGGAACTGTCACTGACCCATTCTTTTCTGTTAGTTTTCCATTCCTGAGCAACATTCACTTCATTGACACAAACATGTTTTCTACATTTATTCTGTACTTGTCAAGCTCTATTTGTGAAATCAAGACTAGAATTCCTCTAGAAGAAATAGTTCAGAGTCTAAACTTTTCACACAAAAAATGGTCATTGTGAAAAAAGTTGAAACCCTTTTAAATTGTTGGTGATTCCTCTGTTTTCAACTTGGAAATTTATTAAAAGTTTCTTGGAACTTTTGTAAAACAACATGGAATTTCCATGTTTACAACAGATGACATTGAATGCTGACGTTTATCTTCCTCACCCACAGGTGTTCGTGCTGGCAGAAGCAGGAGATGACAGATAGGAGCCAAAGGTTAAACAGTTTGTACTGGGAAGAAGAAAATCATTTAACTGATCATTATTAGGCCCTTACACCCCCATTACCCACTAACAAACACACACACACACACACTGGCATGACCATCAAGTGTACTATTTCAAGAAGTCTTCTTATTTGAAGTAAACATTTTAGAAAGTTCAAGAAACTTTTATGGGCTACTTCACACACAAACACACATGAGAGCTTTTTGGTTAAGGTCTGTGAACAATGGTGTTAAAAAGCACCAAGATGGTCTTTGCCTTGTTAGAGCCATGACAATGACCTTGCTGGTGACATCATCCTATTTTCTCTACTTCTCTGCATCTCACATTGCACAGGACAGATTTTTTGTTATGTGATCACTGTTTTCATTTCTGGAAACTTGTAATCAGTAAAAGAGACTAGTTGTTATACATAATACTTGTGATAATTTCCACGATTGTAAAACAGAAAATATTGTTTTTGTTCTGGAGTAGTTTAGTGTCCTAGTGTTTCAAAGTGTGTGGCCTGTAGTAGTGAAAGATGGGTGTAATTTATCAATCTTGGGCTTGAAAAAAAGGAAGTATTCCAGTGTTATTATCTTCAGCAAGTAGTGACATGATTCTTATTAATTTCCTTTCAGAGTATGTTTCACTGACTGTTTACTGATAGAGGAATAGACTTTTAGAAAGGGTCACTGCTAATCTCACCGGCTTTGATAGCAGTATATTGGGTGAAGCTGAAAAAGTAATTGCCACCAACTGTTTTTAGACATGCAAATCCATGGGCATTTTCCTGAGACAACTCAGCCATGAGCTTTAGCCTTATGAAGTGAAAGTCATGGCTGTAACATGGCATATTTTAACCAAATGATTCCTCGCATTATTTCCCGTACAAGATGGTCGTTACTGAAACTCTGCATTCTGAATGCACTGTTTGAAAAAATCTGGTGACAGGGACCCTTTCAGCATTAGTCAGCCACACTGGCTTACATCAACGAATTTCAGAGTCTATGGTAAAGACCAACTACAGACATGGTTTCTCCACGTCCCACTCATTTTGCAGAGTCTGGTGTCCTGTTTCCTTTCAGCTACTCTTGCTATAGCTGTACAGCTGAACACGAAACAGCTGTAAATGTATTAGCAAACCTCAGATCTGTGTTAGCATGCCTCAACTTAGCGAGCAGTTTAACTTCACAAAAGTTTAGATATTACAAAAACAGTGAGGACTGTCACCTGGCATATCACAATGCCAATTGTGGCAGGTCCAGCATTTCATGATGCTGATGTGGCAGGTCCAGAAAGGCAGCTTTCAATTTCTGCTGACATTGCAGCACCTCCAGAACCAAAGTTTGATTATTTTGTATTGGACTGATTAGAAATATTGTTAAGGGAATTTTCATTTTGATCACTTTGTGAGCTAACAGCCATCATCAAGAGATAATTATTTTTTTAAATTCGTTGCAGTGTTCAACAACAGAACATCTTCATTAAGTAAAATTACAACATTAAATAACAATTCTGTAGGGAGTGCACTTGTCAAGGATGTTACATGCTTTCAATACCATTCATATTGGGTGATTGCTGGATTGGGCTCTGATCTGGCATCATTCAAAACCACCACTGATAAATAACTGCTAATATGGATTTAAATAAAAGTTAAAGATCTGTCACAACATTGTAAAGGCTGGCATGCACATTCCATCACTTGAAACTGGTACGCAGGTATTTTTTGAAAAATTATTCTTTCAGCCACAGAGGATGGATGTACCTGTATGCGTTGTCTGAATACAAGCAATTCACCTCAAACAATAAAAACATATCAGAAAATGTAAGTGCAGTAACAGTAGATGTTGCGTTGGTGGTTATTAACAGCAATTATTTGATTTAAACGTGATCAGGTTTTTCAAGATGGTGTTCAGAGTTACGACTGGCAGTCATTGACTCTATCAACAATTTCAGAGATAATACTCATAGAGACATGCATTTTGTTAGGCATCTTCCCAAAGACAATTTAGAGGCTTGTTCATCTAGTTTTCTTATAATTTCATTTTTTCCCCTTAAATCACTTCAAATTATTATCAACTCAATGTTTGTACAGGCTACTTTTAAGATTATTTATTGATCTGATGTTATGTACAGCTAGAATGTCATGTTCTGAACATAACACACTTGCATTGTTAAGTTGCCAAAAAAAAAAGATGAAAACGATAATTGCAGGCTTGCACAAGCCTATATTTGTTATCTCAGAGCAATGTAGAAACCTCAAAGAGCTTTTGCCCCTAGGAAGGATATTGTAATTATAAGGTTTTCTGGACTGCATTTGTACATGACTGAACTTTGTGCTTTTCCCTAGCTGTAAGTATGAAAGATGTAAATATGATGCATCCGATGTCTGTATGCTCCTGTTGTTTGTCTTTAATAAGAAGAGGGGAAAAGATTTAGTGTCCAACTGTACCTCATGCTTTATAGATATTTATTTGATCACATCATCTGTTTGTGTGTGTAAACTTACAACTGACAAATTGTTGCAGAACTTCAAACTGGAACAACATTTTATCAATATGTACAGCAATATTTCATGTTTAACAAAATATACTGTATGAAAAAGGCATAATTTTTCAGCACCTGAAAATAGTGCTTTTCCAGAAGCATATACAAACAATTTGCTACTGTGATTAATTACTTTTGCCAACTGAAGATGACCTACCTGAAGTTTCTGATAGTGTGGTTTATAACCACCAGAATAATTATGAAGGATAAAACAAGAAATATTTCTGTCACATGTTGACTCATCATTCTGCTTAAACACATAATATGGGAGTAGACAAGTCACAGTGAAATTTTCCATCACAATGTTTACTATAAATTTGATTAGAAACAACTCCAGGGAATATAGTCCTGAATTTCTCTACTTTCTTAAAACTGTTGTAAATGTTTGTCCCCCATCTCTCTGTCTCTGAAGCACGTGATATAGTCTCTATATTCGACTGCTGTTGAATTCATGGGTGGCAAATTGTGCCTAGAATCTTGTACTGGGTACATTGAACTGCTTTTAAATGTAGCTAGTGATGTTACTACCATAATTTTTCACAGGTTAATGGGGTAATATTGCCTTAAATTCTGTTAGAGATATAATGATTTTAAAATGGAATTGTATGTGGCTTCCTTATATGTGTACCATAATGTGATATAACTATTGGAATAAAAACGTTATAAATATTTCTAGTTCTAGTCTTTTCTTGATTTCAAAGTCCTTCTACACAAAGAAATACTCTGTTTTTTTCATCATCCGAGGATACAAAAATAGTTTCTAGAGATTTGGAAGATATTGAGATGTGGTGTCTGGGCTTACACATCTGCTCATTCCAAACTGATGAAATCTATTTCATTCTAGTGACCATAAAACATCTAATAGAACTTCCCATACAAGACTGAAAAAGAAGCCAAAATCAGGTCGTAAAAGGGAGGCCTGGTTGCAATGGAGAGTTGGTACAACATGCATAATGTACATGTATTTTGACACAAAACAGACACAATGAGAAGTAACACATCTGCACGAACGTTATTCATGGCAGCCAATGCAAATATGTGCTTTTAAATGGTGCTTTATTTACCACTGGATTACACTTTAAATGCAAATTTCATTATCTAAATTTGTGTTTCTTTAGCAATACTTACCATGACCCAAGGTGCTATATTCTCAATTTAGCGATCCCTAACTGTACCCTCCAAAACAAAACAACCCACATAGTAACCCTGGTAAGCCCCCTCCACGCATGTGCACAGAGCCTGTATTTCATGTGCACAGCTCACTGACTAGGTTAAGCTGACTTTCTCAAGCCAGAAGAACCATCAGTGGGGAGGAGGGTGGGTATATGATGGGTCATGGTAAGTATTGCTAAAGAAACACAAATTTAGATAAAGAAATTTGCATTTTCTTGTCACAATACTGTACCATGACCCGAGGTGCTGATTCAGCACAAAAAAGGAGGTGGGTGATACCACCTGAAGACAAAAAACTTACCAGGGTTAGGAGGACGAAGACCACAGAGGTGCAGGGAAAAACCGTCACCTACACCCTAAGTCTGTCCTCCTGGTGCAAAGACAGATCCTGAAGGAGGATCGTCCAAGTGCCTGCAGACCACCCACTGAGCTTCTTGGAGCGCGTGCACATCAGAAGCGAGGTTGGTCCATGCCCGACCCTCCTGTATGCAAACAAATGCTAGGAGGGTTCTGCAATCCCCACCTGTTACTAGGAGGTGTAGGAAGTACACCCCACAAAAGGAGGGACTGAAAGCGAGAGAACAGGCGATAGATTCTCTTGCAGTCAGAGTGCAGAAGATGCGTCTCTGAGGGGTAAAACGCGAGAGACGCGTCTGTACACAACCAAGCTCTGTTCGGATCACTGACAAGGTCAGGATCATGGAGCGGGGCCAGAGTGACTGTCAGTCAGAAGACTCTGAATCCTGACCAGACAGCTGGCCAGGAAGACAGAGGCCCAGAGCCATTGCCGTAAGATGGACGCCCATGAGGCTTTCTCTTGTCATGAGAGAAAGGGTCGAGCACCACCCTGCTGGAAAGGCACCATGTAAGAGAAGCCAAGCTCCTGACCAAGGAGGAGGGCAAAAGTGTGGACGTACAGTGCTATTCACTTCATGCCGAGGTGAAAAGAACGTTCATCCACGTATAGGCAGTCACTTCCACTGTAGCCCTCTGCAAGAGCAGAGGGAAAAAACACATCCGCCCCTAGTAAGGGAGGGCCATATAAGGAGGGCGGTGTGGGCGGCCCCAGGTACAAGGTGATGGACAGAAGCCAATAGGACAATTCTATCTATCACTCATGGTACCAGTGTGGGAACAACACTTAAGTGATGCTGTCAAAAAACACAGCGGCGCACAAAGACAGATTCGCAGGGCAGCGAAGTCTGCAGCTGGGCGGAAAAAAACGTGCAGCCCTTGGTGAGAAATGGACTGCTGAAAAGACAACAGCAGAAACCATGACACAGGACATGTCCCACACATCCGAGACAGCCGTAGTCAAAGGTCAATCTGTGACCATCAGAAAGGCAGGGAGGAATGGAGGACTGGTGCCTGCTGGAAGCAAGACCAGACCTACCTGTGGGAAACATGGGCCAGCCACGAAGTGGTAAAGCATGTCTCACCAGCAGGTACCCACGGGGCCGCCTGGTTCTGCCACTCGTCCTTCAGAGAGGCCTGCACCAAAGGTGACGCATGCAAGCGGGGGCCCACGAGCATGGTACCAGAAGGAGGACGGAAGAGTACAGGACAAGTCCTGTGCTGCATCCTACTGTCCCCGCACTGTGCACTTTGGCATGTTCTCCCACAGGAGAGCTGCAAACTCCCATCGGGAGGGGAGAAGTAGCTTGCTTCTCATCCTCCGTCTCATTGCCGTGGGCAAGTGAGACCAAACCCCCGTCCGGCATTGTCTCAGGAGAGGAAACAGGAGAGTTGATAACGAAGCCCTTTAGCTGGATGCAAGTGCGTGGTGTGCGAACTCGGCAACTGCGCACCCCCAGCAAAAAAAGAGGTGGGCAATCGTTACCCCACCCGGAAACCATAAGCGGGAAGGGGTGGCTGCACAATGCAGTGTGACTGCTGGTGGCGGCCGGAGCCACACTCAACTGGAACAACCCCAAGGGGTGAAACAGGATGAGTGAAAAGCGATGCCCCCGACGTTCCCCGAAAAGAGGGTGATCGCTACCCCGACCGGAAGCACAATGTCAGAGGAGGTATGTTACTCATGAACATGCGCGAAAACTGGAAGGGCGAAGCCCTCGCCACAGGAAGGAAGTGCGCAGCACAGTCCACCAGGTTTTCTCTGTGTAAGAGAAAAGCCCAGAATGTACAGTGTCAGAGGCGGCAGACGCATGAACACAGACGAAATCGAAAAGGGTGGGGGGTGTCGGTGTGACGCACACCTGAAAGGTGGGGAACCTCCGGTGACCAGAAGGTGGGTGCACGCTCACCGGCCATCCGCCAGAACTGGCAGGAACACAGGTAGCTTATCACTTCACAAAGAAGTGTAGAAAGAACGTGCACGCATGCTTCTCCTGTCAAGACCGACAATCCCTCGAGAGAGTGTCTGAACACCACTTCCTCCCCCCACCTACCACTCCGAGAGCAGCAGAAGTGGGATCGACGGACAGCGGAAGCACCCAAGCTGTGAGGGACAGTGGAGTTGATTGCATGGTAACGGGCACCAGCAAGACAGACACCAACATGTCATGGGGGGAGCGTGCATGAGCAAGTCCGCCCCCATGGGCATGAGACCATATGGACGCCACATGAGACGTGAAGTAGCAGTGATCATCCCTCCCCAGGGGTTCCCGCTAGAGGAGCCACTGTGCTACTCTAGCGCCCATGATGGGAGAAATGGTCCGAGTGAGAGGCGATGCCCTCGCCACAGTAAGGAAGTGCGCAGCACAGTCCACCAGTGGCGTATCAGGTTTTCTCTGTGGAAGAGAAAAGGGCGATCGCTCCCCCGACCAGAACGCACAGTGTCAGAGGCGGCAGACGCATGAGCACATACGAAACCGAAGAGGGGTGTCGGCGTGACTCACACCTGGAAGTTGGGTAACCTCCAGTGAGTGGCCAGAAGGTGGAGGCACGTGCCCCTGGCATCCGCCAGAACTGGCAGGAACACAGGTGGCTTCCCACTGCACTCAGAAGTGGGTAAAAACGTGCACCTACTCTACCTCCAATGACCGACAGTGATGTCAACTGCACGGCAACGGCCGCCAGCGAGTCAGACACCGACATGCCATGGGGGGGGAGGGGGGAGTGTGCAAGCAAGACCGCCCCCATAGGCATGAGACCAAAGGGACGCCACATGGCACAAGAAGTACCAGTGATCGTCCCCACCACAGGGTTGCCCGCTAGAGTAGCCACCGTGCATAACTCTAGCCCCCATGGCGGGTGGTACTGGTCTGGGTGAAAAACGATGCCCTCGCCACAGGGAGGAAGTGCGCGGCACAGTCCACCAGTGCCAAAGTCTGCATCAAGGTGGAAAACTGTGCAGCCCCTTGTGTAGATGGAACGCTCAAGCGCAGGCAGGGTGGAATCCACTAACCAGAAATGTCTAGCACATCCCTGAGCGCTGTCTCCCACTGGTCTACTACATACCAGCGCAAGCTCTGTGAGGAAGGAGGTCGTGAGCCCGGGGGCAACAGAACCAGATCTTCCTGTGAGACCGGGAGGGGCTCAGAAGGCATAGAATCACGGGCTAACCACGAAGTGGTGCTGCACGGCTTGGGGCTTGGGTGGGGGCCGGAAGGTACCCACCGGGGCCGTCTGGAGGAAGGAAGACAATGCTTCCTGCGGCGGATCAGTGATGGGCGCAGCCAGACGCTGTTTGAAACAGTAGTCAGACCACACATTCCTGACAGCTGACCGCACCAACGGCGACTCACGCAAGCAGACTGACTGCGAGCGAGGTGCTGGAAGGTGAACCGAGGAGAACCAAGACGCGTCTTGTTCAACCTGCGATTGCTGTGTCACACACTGAGCCGTGGAATCCTGCAGGAGTTCCGCGAGCTCCAAAATGGAGGCGAGAAGCGAGCCAGCTTCTCTTCCGCTGTCTTGTGGGGCATGCACCTCCGAGACATCTCCCCCTTCCCACTCATCAAGCGTCAACTCCGGAGAGGCCTCAAGCTGGTGGGATGCGAGGCCCTCTCCAGCAGTCGGGTGTGCACTGGCGGGCACTACTGGCGACAAGCGAGGCAGGTGATCGCTCCCCCAACCAGAACATGCAGGGGCAGAGGCGGGTGAGGCATGCCGATGCATGTAACTGGAAAAGGGGGGTGTCGGTGTGATTCCACACCAGAAGCGCGGGTCACTTCTGGTGGGTGGCCAGAGGGTTGAGCGACGTTTAACTGCGCCCTGCCCGAGCTGGCGGGGGCACAGAGGGATTCACGCTTCGCAAGGAAGCGTGAAAAGACGCACTCCAACGCCTCTTCCATCACGACCGACAGTCCCTCCGGCAGACGACTGACAGCCGTGGTTTCCCCCACCCCCACTCCGAGAGCAGTGGAAGTGGGATCATTGACCGACGGAGGCATCCAGCCCGAGAGGGACGGGGAGTTCAGCTGCAAGGCTGCCATGGGAGCTGTGCAGCGAAGCACCCCTTCGCCCTGGGCAGGAGGCCAAGGCAACTCCATACCCAAGGGCACGAGCAGGGGTGATCAGCTGAACCAGCAGGTCCCGCAAGAGTGGCCACTGCGCCACTCTTCTGACCACCCCGGTAAATACCGGCTTCTCTTCCGCTGTCTCGGGGCAGGCGCCTCCGAGACATCTCTCCCTTCCCACCCATCAGACGTCAACTCTGGAGAGGAGACACAATGGTGGGATGCGAGGACCTCTCCAGCAGTTGGGTGGATGATCCTCTGAGGTGGACACGGAAGACCAGCTGGAAAGGCATGACGCAGGGCAGCCGGTCGGAGACACAGACACAAGAGAGGTGGGTCCGAACAGCTTCAGTAGAGGAACAGGCATCTAGACCACGGCCGCTGACGTGACAGTGCACGGTGACGAAGGAGGGGCATGAAGAGATGGTGGCTGAAGGCAACCAGCGGCAAACATCCATCTTGCGTGTGCTGGAGCAATCCCGGCGACTACCGTCCGAACCGGCGGAGGAGGGGGGCTCACGCGGCATAAGTGCAAGATAAACAAAATCTGCACGAGGGGTGACAAGTTACTGTATGGTAGTTACTGTAATGTCACCCGCAAGCAAAGCAAAGAAAGTAGCAAAGCTAACAAGAAGCACTGCGTGAGCACAGTTAACACACGTCTGGGTCCAAACGCGCTACCCCCCCCCCCCCC
>SMGT01012354.1:40290-54582 GCA_004794575.1 Lanistes nyassanus
CGATGAGTTTTCAGTGAATGGACTTGGACCCATTCCATAATCGATGTACTATCGACGAGTGATCGAAAGGGACTTATTGGTGGCGATGAGAAGGTGTGATGAAGGGTTGTCACGAGCCATTCAAAGACGTGTTAGAGATTAGCTGATGTCATATGGGTAGTGTAGTGGTGAGAGATTGCGAGAGATATTTATATTTGTGTTGATTGTTTGGGGAGATTGGAGGGAGTCGAAAAATTATACCTGGCTGGGGCCTCGTTGAATTTTCACTGCCGGTCTAGTGTTGTGTTTTGTACGAGTGGTGGTAGAAAGGACACGCCCCCACAAACCCCTCCTATCACTAGTGAGTATGACTGCGGTGAGAGGGAGCGGGCTGTGACATACACAAAATTACAGATAAAGCAGAGGATATCAAAGCTATAAAAACACAGTTTTACAGTTTCATAAAAAGTTTAAATAAAATGGATGTTTCCAGAAACTTACACCAGCCAGTCTGAAGCGGACAGAGGCACCAGAGGCAGCATCAAGAAATTTAGCTTCATTAGGGTTAATGCAACGCAGCATCACTGAAGGGTCGCCCCTGCTTCGAAAATTGATGAGATCCCGATAGTAACGGTAGACTTGGATATCCTGCAAAGAATACAAGTGGAATGAAACAAGAATTCTTTTTTAAAATCACAATTAGAGAAGCTGGAAAAAAATAAAGAAAATTATTTGTTCATCCATCTCAATCAGTTTCTGAGAGAAAACTTACAGGTCAACTCACAATGTGTCGTCGCCATGCTCGTTGAATTGTGATTGCTGCCTCCGCCTCTGAGAGTGGAGTTGTTCTTATCTTCTCTCCACTTTGGTGGTGCATTACACTGGGATGTGAAACTTCTTTTTGCCCACGTCCTAAGTCATCATATTCTACATGTGCTTTATGTCCCCTCTGCATTGCATATCTTTGTGAAACCTCATGCTGTGCTTCCAGTTCTGTCTCAGATTCCAAAGTTTCCTGTTGCCTCTGGAATTTTCCATTCTTTTGCACATCCTTCTGCCATCTGTGGTCAGCTGGTCGAAGCCATGGATGTTTGCTCAACCACCAAGATTGTATTTTCTGAGCACAGTACTCACGATATCTGTCAGTAAAGCCAGGCACTATATATTTCATTATCTCCTTATCAACATATTTGTTTAAAAAAACCTCCAGTTTGATCTACTGTTTTTAACAGGGCTGCAAAATGAATTGTCCAGCACCAGAATATACATTTAATTGGCTACAAAGTGGAAAACCCTGACAGTGAATGATTGAATATGAATTATAATCAATGTCCTTATTAGTTAGTTGTATGTCGTTATGATAAAAAAGTTAATTCATTTTCTTTACAGATAAACCAATTTTTTTAAAATTCAGATTTATTTATACTAGTTTTATTACAGCGACGTATCTGCAATTCAAATATATTTAAGAATGGCTATAAGCAGGTAATTATGCTGCTCGCTATTTTTTTTTAAGAAATAGACTAAACGACTCACGAAATGTCTGAAGTCATCCTTCAGATTTTGAGTCTCTGAATCCGACAGGTGCCTCAGCCTCCAGTTGAAATTGGTTGCACTACTTGAATACAGTCTGTCATGCTGTAAGAAAAACCGTCTGATTATGTACTGCCTAGTATGCGCTCAACACGCTGTTTTTTCAATCAGGCTTCAGCTCATATCTCTAGTCTTCTCCAATCTGAATACTACAGCCAGGTCGACGTTCCTTTAATTGCATCTGGCATCTGCAGATGAATATTGAATGTGTTCCATGACAAGTATAACACTTAACACAAAACTTTCGAAATTTATGACTCTTAAGCAACTGATATTTTGCTATGCAAGTCGAAACCTGAAACTTGTATGTAGTATTATGTAATTCAAAAGAAATAAATATAACACTAAATTCGCGGAAAGTCGCAACACATTGTGCTATTGCTGTTGCTAGCCTAAACAATGATGGCCCCACCACGACCTCTATGCGCCTGCGCATTAATCATGAGGCCGATTTTTCGTGCATGTTAGTACTCTCCCCCTGACTGCAAATTATGTTTCTATGCACGGGCATGCAGTGTGCGCTCGCTAAAATAGGAACAAAAAGTCCTACAGAATTCCAAATACATGTTGTAAGCACTTGTTGTAATATTGATCGACGTGACTGGTCGGCGACCTGACGATGGACCAGTTTTCAACTCAACCCTTGTCTGACTCGACCACTGCAGGCAATCAACTCGACCGCAGCAAATTCAAACCAGCGGCTTGATTCCAATAGTAGTATTAGCATGTTTAATTCTTTAAGTTTTCATTATTGAGTACTAAAGAGATCTTTGGCGTACGTTCCATAGTTTTGCTACAGCGGTTGCTACAAGCCAGGTAAACATCCACTGCTCTTATCACATAGAGCGTGAAGTTGGTTCAAACCATATCCAAACAAACGGAAATAAAACGCATGCGCAGAAGACGGAAAGCTGACGGCATGGGCTGCGCAACGCTGATGCGAGATCGGTTTCATTCAGCGAGCGAGTTATTCTAGCAGATTGGCTTGACTTAAGTTATAGGAAAGTAGCAATAGGGCATAGAATTGGTCAATAACCCCCCACACACACACACCTTATTTTCCACAAAAAAAAACTTTCATTCTGACAAATACGCCTGTCCTAAGGAAATCCTAATGAGGAAAATTCTATGCCCTGACCACAGATTTCACCACTAGCATCTACGCAAAATGCTTTTTTTTTTTTTTTTTTTGCATCCTAAAAATTCCTCTCCGACATGCGAGACCGATTTTCACTTGCCAAGTATGTGATCTCGCGTCAGTCCAACTGCTGTAACACCATCAGCGGTCAAGCTGGACCCTGGTAATGATCGAGTGAATCCTAGTGGTCGACTCAACTTTGAGGTGGAAAAGTTGGTGGAGTTAAAAATGGTCGAGTTGACCCTTCCCGGTGAATGCATTTCTTAACAACTAAGTCTGGGGACTGGGGTCCTGTGTCAAAATTAATGATTATGCAGAAATAATGGCACATAGGAATATGAAATCCAGAGTACACAGCTTCCCTTTCCCATCTCGCAAGGCACACACGACAGAATACCAATCTCTTTATGAAGTCATTTATTCACAGACATACAGAAATGCAAATGTCCTGGAAATGAGAACAGAATTCATAAACAAAGACAGCCAGCCTCACTGAAACGTTTTGGTAACTGGAAATGTCACCCTGTGAACTCTTTCTGCAATGCTTTGTTACTTCTCCACAGTCCACGTTGTACTTTAAGTTTCAACACTCACAACCTTGATCTCATCAAAGACCATCGTATTGAATTGATAATCAAGACATAAAATTCTGCTAATAATGGATGTAGACAATACTTATACCATGTAAAGACCTTACAATGCATAAACATCCAAAATAAATAAAAAGGCTGTTTTTGAGAATGGCCAGCAGTCAATATTTTAACAGACGTAAAGATGGCAGACTGAACACAGCTGAACACTTTATAATTCAGCAGTCCGAGACCCACAGAAAAAGTTGAAAATTGGTTACTTTTAGATGACCACTTCCAAATGATTAGAGTCAAAAAACAATAATGAAACAAACTCTCCGTCTTCAGTTTGTCCTGCACCGTCATTTTTTTTAAACTAACGACAGCTGTATCAGTAAACAGGTTCAGTGAAGACAAAGATGTTTCCTTTCAGCACCAATTGCAGATATTTGCGTCACATTAACTTTACCACTGGATATTAAATACACAAAGTTGTTTGCATTCCAATTTTTTTTTTAAATTTTGATGTTCCGATGTGATGGTATTTCTTTATTGCTTTTAGGAAACAAGATGGATCTGGAAATGTGTCTATTGCTGGACCCAAAAACTGCCTACAGATGATTATAACAAGCTTGAAAACTGAAAACTGCTATTATGTCTTTGTATGCCTAACACAGTTGTTTTGAATGTTACCACTGTTAAAGCTGCTGCTTCTGTATGTGTGCAGATTGTCTGTAGATTGTTACATCTGACTTGCTGTTGGTCATATCTGGATTATTTTTACATAAGAATATATATTCATTTACCATTTACTGTAGATTCCAGCACACTTAAAAAACAAACTGGAGATTTTAAACATGTCTTGGCTTATATAATGGTTGTCTCATGACCTGTTTTAAGTTGTAGAAAGACTGAGATGAGCAGCAGGTGCAGATGACAGAATTCTAAGGTTTGTTATTTTATGATTAGAACAAGGCGGTTGATTTCCAATTTTGCCTGCATTAAATAGCAATTTTAAAAAAGAAATTTGGTGTTTTTAAGATTTGTGCCAGTTAAACAGCTGCCCCAATAATCTGGTACCCCAGGTAAACAGAATATACTGTAAAATTAAAATTAAAATTATGGAAATTTGGGAAGCAAAATCTTGCTATAATTAGCTAACCACAGTTAAATATACACGGTAATGTGAAGGTTTG
This sequence comes from Lanistes nyassanus, assembly GCA_004794575.1. Classification (NCBI taxonomy): domain Eukaryota; kingdom Metazoa; phylum Mollusca; class Gastropoda; order Architaenioglossa; family Ampullariidae; genus Lanistes; species Lanistes nyassanus. The sequence goes on from SMGT01012354.1 coordinate 44,766, forward strand.
ACAAAAGTTTGAACAAGAATTTTATCAGATTAAAAAGAGGTAATGGCTAATGGACCAACTTTAACTGTACTGCTGTACTTGTTTTCTTTCAAGAATTAATATAAAAATAATAATGCACCTACATGACATCCATTTCTATGCATGCACATGCACAAATTAGCTCAAGTCTATATTTCTTGCATTAAATACCCTGATATACTCCCTGATAATCTTGAGTTTGTATATGTGTGTGCATGTGACAGAAAGTGTGTGTGTGTAGATGTGAGAACATTTCAACAAGTTGAATCAGATGGTCAAATATGCCAAAGACCAATAGATTAAAGACACCACTCTCTATGCTACAAACATCACATTTAAGATGACTGGTAGTCAGATTTACAATATCAGGAAAATTTATCGATAACTTGTGGTACAAAAGTGTTACTCATCAACATCACACCAAAATGTTAAAATACATGCCACAGCTTTACAACATCTAGGATATGCATTATATACAGATCAGCAATGAGTCTTTCCTAAGTACAGTATGCAGAACTATTCAACGTACAGATCATAAAATGACACGAAGTCTGAAAACAGAACATGTTGGACTGGTTATGCCTACTTTTCAGATGAGATACAGTTGAAATTCTTGTGATGATCAATAAACATACAGATGTAATTCCCGAAGTCTATAATTGTGCATTATAACAACTACAATCCATGTAGAAACAGTCGTACAATCCCGCACATGCAGCAGCATATCTACCCTACCCGTTGTGTCCCTACCTATTCTGACAAAGACATCAACAGCAGGGTTACAAATTTCTCCACATTTCTGCACATCTTTCCATTCTGCTGCAATCCAATAGAAGGAAAATCACCATTTTGTTTAAAATAACAGAATATTTCTCAGAAAACCACAGCCAAATGCCAGTTTCAATATCCAACAAAAAATTGCACCAAACTATAATTTGTGTGCACGGGTGTGTGTGCATGCAAGTGCATGTTTGTACTTACCCGATTAAAAAATTTAGAAGATTTTAGGGAATTATTATGTCAATTACCAGGACCCATACAAATCCCAGTAAAGATGACCAGCTCTAAAATCTTTGTCACTATATTCAATCCCTTTTGTTTTCACAAAGATAACTAAAATATCACACACTTCACATAGAGAAAAGTCAGTTTTGGACACAAAATATGTAGACCTTAAACTATTACAAAAAGCTAAGTTAAAATGGCACTAAAGGGGGGAAGAAAAAGCAAAGAATCAGCATGTGTACATCCAAAAAAAAAAATCTTAGCAAAACCACCATTGAAGCACCAAACAAAAATTCTGACATAGCCCTCAACTATACTATTATTATTATTATATTCTTCCTCAGCAATATCTTTTGGTTAGTTCTTATGATACTGTTTTATGAGATTCTTCAAAAATTCAGGAATTATCAACAACCAGTTTTCACTATTTGGCCGAATAGGAATGTTTAGTATTTAGGGAGGCCAAATATGACATCCTCTGAAACGACAAAACTCCTAACAGTACAATATACTTGATACATTCTTTTTTATAAAATTCTCTAGCAATTATTATCAATATTATTATTGAATATAAGAATTTAAGCTTTCGATTGGGTCTAATTTTTATGACTAGTTAATTTGGCACCAATATTGTGAAATCATTGTTTCAATGTCAGCAATGGAAACCATTGAAAAAAATGACGAAAACCACCTAGGATAGTCATTTATGTATATCTCATATTTTAACAGAAGCAGTTTACATGATCAGGTAATCTACAGCACACTCACCACTAAAAACTTACTGCTTATATTTTTGTCTATCTGCCTAGTTCCACTTTGATAAACAGCATCTTTCTTTAAGCTCACATCTGTGTGTGATTTACCTTTTCTATCAAATTTAAACTATCGGTAAACTTAATCTGAGCATGAGGATGAATGTTCCTGTGCATGCACACTTTAATAAATAATGACCTAGAAAAAAAGGATCTATGCACTTAAAATCAGAGTTATATTAATACAAAGTAAGTTTTGCTGTTTAATTGCTTGTATCAGCAGTGCCACAGACGTCAATATTATGCAGACTCAAATGATCTCACATTTTCTACCAAGCTAAGCCTGGAAAAATATTATGCGCAATACATGCACTCATATCTGTACAACATAAGCTGAAAACTGTGCGAGATTGCACTGCATAAATGGGAAAAGCAGCTTACTTCCAGAGCTAAATAAATATACCCATAATGTAAAGCTTCTGACGTAAGTACTTGAACATGAACACAGATTAAAATCTACCCAGAAGAAAATACCCTGACATTTAAAGTGTCTGGCAGATGAGTTTAAAGTATGTAACACCAATAAAGCAAAGGAGCTCAAACAAGGGATGACCAGTATGACCAACAATAATTTCGTTGTCTAAAGCACCCTTGCTAAAATGGCAGTTCCTTGACAAAAATGCCACAGTCTATGACAAGACAACTTAAACAGCTTTAGCACTGAATGCTTTATCCTTTAATTAAATTCAGCTGTTGCTTTTTCAGTCTTTACATTCTCCTTGCACAAATGTTCAGCATAAGCCCAACGCATCTGAATATTTACAGCTTTTAAACATTATTATTACAAAGCATTCAAAATAACAGTTCAACATATAAACAAAGTATAAAATCGAAACATTCAACTTGTGCCAGTGACGATAATGAGCATTTTCATACAACTTTCATTTAAAGACTTCACTTAGCAAAGTTTTCACTGACTGATGGTCAAAAAACACTAACAAGGACAGAATTGTTTTCCGTGTACCTTCCCTGGCTGTTTAGTTCCTAAATTTGCACTGATTTGTATTTGGAGACAAACCAAGGTAGGTGAAATGGAAGTTGCAAACAAGTCCTGGATATTGTTTATTCCTCACTAACTTGATTTATTGGTGTTTAATGCCAATACTTTTTCCTTCTATTGTTCTAAATAATCTTATCAAATAATTTACTACCACTTCTAAACTGATTCCAAGATCTATTTCTTCATTGAATTGCTCTGCTCTGGATAAAATCCGGTCTATCTATGCACACCACATCTGGAGTTCTGATATTCAGCTTTCAACCCATATTTCACCTTTAAGTTTAAGTTTGACATAGTGGTAAGATCGACACTGCACAGCTTTCACTAATCATTTATGAATAACAATGGCTCAGTCAACATTGCACAGCTTTCAACGTTGACAGATCTAAAATACTTCCATGTGAGGTATTGAAGTCCTGTCTGCAACCACTCCCTTACAGACAAGACTAAAGACTCGAGTTGAAAAACTACAACAGTCCATACTGTATGACGAAACATGATTCAGAAGTATATGGGCAGTTATGCATGTGTACAGTTACAAATGAATGCACATACACAGTCTCTCTTCTTCCCTGCCTCACTCTTCTCTTTCTCCTCCCTCCTCTCTCTCTCTCTCTTTTTCTGGGGAGGAAAACAAGGACATGGTAATACTATTAATTTGACCTTGATCTTGCTAACTCATCCAATTTTCTAGAAAATGCATCAACACAATCGGGACAAAGTATTGACTAAACCCACCTATCTGCGAACAAAATGGAGAGAGAGTCCCATGTTCCCATCACTACCACACCACACCCTCTACCCACAACTTTCCCCAAAATTGACAAACATAAAATAAAGGCATTTTATTATTTTATACAGTTCTCTCCCACTGGCCACCCATTGCCAGTCATCAGTCAAGTGATGGATCTCTCAAATATCTTTTAACTATTAAATTAAGTATTAAGAAGCAAAAATCAAATGGAATAAATGTTTTCTGAGGAAGACAAGGAGTGTACTGATGGAGATGCAGCTGTTGAAAGATTTTCCTGATAATATTTTTCCCTGTTGGATGTTTATTCTATACTGAAAATGTATAGGGTAGGAAACTAGCTCTACCTCTGAACGGACCAACAGGTGTCACTGCTCTTTCTTGACTGAGGTGTCCAGCCGCTGTTTCTTGTCAAAAACAGATTTCGGTTCTGCAGCCAAGGTCTGCAAAACAGCAAAACAGATTATGTATTATAAAATCAAACAAATCCTTGATATGGAATTTTTTAATTTTACCAGTAAAATCCTTTCACACAACTTATATTTTGATGGCAGCAGATATTGCACAGTGCTCAAAAGTTTAACTTGCTCATACCTGCAAATAAATTATGAGCCGACAGGTTAGCAGCAAGGCAAAAACAATACTTGGGCTCATCTTTTCAAGGCCTTCATCCAGTGCATAATGAGCATAAATGTCATTCAGCATTATACCCAGTAAAAAGACATTTGAAACCTCTTTCAGGGCCCCTGTAAAAACAAAAAAGTGAAAACAGATAAATGCTCATTTCATTTCATTATATATATATATATTTTTCCCAAATATTTATCAAACTGTGAAAAAATTCTTAACAGGAAAATCTTTCAACAGCAGCATCACAGACCTCGTTTTCCTGATAAATATAAAGCAACATTCATTCTGAAAACTTAAAAAAAAATCAAAATCTTGATGAAAATGATACATAAACTTTAAAAAAAGCTAACAGTAAACATATATAAATTCACATGTATGACTGTATCAGGTTGAAGTGGTTCTCTCATGCATGATATGAAAAGTTCCACTCAACATTCATTCCACTCATTCATCAACATTCTTTGGTAAGGAACTATGTTTCAGCCTGTCCAATAAAGCTGATATGTCCTACAATCACAATCTTCAGCATTTTTTTGGATTTCAACCCCCCCCCCCCACACACACACACACAAGAAGATTTTTACAAAGCAAAAATTTGTAGGTCACTTCTTTTTCCACTTTGTGTTTCCTTTAACTGCATGCTCATGATAATTTATATATATATACATATAACCTACCTGGTAGAAAAGCTAAAACAGCACCAAAACAAACTTCTGCCGTCCCAACTGCTTTGCGATACGTGTGAGGGTTTGGTTTCCATCCAGTCTGCTTTACTAATGGAAATACTTTTGATTTCCTTATAAATGTCTTTCGCTGGGGGGAAAAAAAGTTAAAATACATATTTTAAAAATCTGGAAACTGAACTTTTGTATATGAGCAAAAGTGTGCCAAATTAATTTACTGTAAAACAAACAAACAAAAAAAGGTATGGGGGAGGGCTTTATTGAGTTTAGCTAACACAGTAACAGAAACTACTGCAGCTGTTGGAAGTTAATGTATAAACTATTGCACAAACTGCAAAGTGCATTGAAATTAGGTTATACTTTACCTAACTTCCTTTTTCAAATCTACAGAACTAGAAAAGTGCCAATACATACTAAACATGAAAAACATGTTAAGATAACTGCAAATACTACAGATGGACTGATGATATAAAAGCTCTGTTTTAAACTGATGAAGCTGATTAGAATACCAAGAGAAATTAAAACCACATCTGCATTGACTTAAGAAATTGCTTACTACTTAAGACTGATGATAGGATTAAATAGGAGTCGATCAAGTCATCACTTTGAAAAGTACTGAATGCAATTATAAATAACAGGTTGTCACACTAGTTTAGTAGTTATGTCTTAATTCCCTGCAGGTTGGGTTATACATGCTGGGTGTTTTTTTTAAGCCCAGGATAAGTATTTGATGGAAGAGGAGAAAACAATTTAACAATGAAACGGTGAGAGAAGGCTAAAAACTGCTACTACAGTAATACTAGTAATAATAGTAGACCTGACTCGAGCTTGAGTGAAGCATTGAATCAGTGAATCCCATCAACTCTGTCCAAAATTATGTAAGCAAAAGTTTATAAATGGCAAAAATTATTAAGATCATATTTTTTACCATTTCTTTGTAGATATCTGTATTTACTGACGGAGTAAGCTTTATCGTTCCCACAAATACGAAGAACAAGCCTAGAGTTAGCGCTAAAACTCGCAGCACCAGAGATGCCATGATGACTGCTCTGCAGCAGACAGTTGATAGCGGGCTAAAGCTACGCTGCTTAGTGGAGGATTATTTTTGAGAATTGTACAATTTTAGACCAGTAGCTTCTGGACCAGTTGCAAAATGTCTATCATAATAATTGTAACAGGGTCTGAATAAATAGTGTACGTTTCCTTTTCGTTTTTTAAAATAAAAATTTACAATGTGGATTATCGTTAAGCTCATTCAACGTAATGTATTTGCTAAATATTGACAATTTTACAAATTACAGCCATCATGCTCCCAACCGTCCTTCACTGGCACCTAATTGATCATAGGAGTCCTTTCGACCCCCACCTCCCCCCCCCCACACACAAACCTATCGCTCGCGCGTACATACATACCCCCAATTACGTGCTCTCCTCCCCTCGTCCCTCGTCCCTCGACCTTTCACTCTATTATGGGCCGTCCCCGACACACAGAATAAGCAGGGACCCTGAAATTCTTGAGTTTATTTTTACGGATATAATAGAGAGAATTTAAGCCCACCCAGCATGTGAAAACAAATCAAAAGCAGTAATGTATATAAACTCTTGTATGGAATATGCCGCATATCTAGTATAAACTGCAGAAGGTTCAAAACTTCGCTGCCCGACTTGTTCTTAAAGCTCGTAAACAGGCCCGTATCATATTCTAAAGACTAAATGCAAAACAAGGGAACTGTACCAATTAAGCTAGAAAAGGGACAAAGACGAAGACAATCTACATGTTTCGGGGCACTACCCCTTCATCAGGACGACACAACAAAACGACGAAAAAACGAAAAGGAAAAAGACTTATCTGCAGTAGATGTGGCGCGTTGGCTGCAAAGCAGGAGAATGACCAAGGGACAGTGAGTAAGAAGGGTTAAAAAGAGGGGCAGCCAATCGCAAGGTGGGTACGAAAAGAGGGGGGGGGTGTGGAGAGTGGGCGGGTGAGAGAGAAAGAGAAAGCAGCGCGGGTAAAGGGGCGAGAGAGAGAGGGAAGGAGGTGAGAGAAAAAGTAAGAGAGAGACGGAGGGGGCTAAAGGGGAAGGAGGAGGAGGGTCAGTGTTTAAGGTTGATACCTCTCTCTCTCGATCTCTCTCTCTCGCCCTTTACCCTCTTCCTCTTCACGGAAGTTTCTACAACGTCTATAGTTCTGTAATTAAAGACACACGCATGCACGCACGCACACACACACACATACACAATAAATGTTGAACGTATGTTTGCCAACAATCTTTGCCCTTTATCATATTACTACGAGTATCAGCTTTTCTCAGCCCAAAAGACAGTTTCATCTAAACATTTAACTGGTTAATGATGACGAGCACGAGTAGGATGAGGTAATAAATGAATGCGAACAAATTCTTGTATGTGGATATATGGAACGTGACGGCCAGCACCTGTGCGTACCTTTCTATTTGGGTATAGCCAAACTTATTATAATCAACTTTCACAGTCCGAATGCCGAACACACTTAGAGAATGTTAACAGTCGAAGACGTATAAATGAGATCAGATCAAATAAGCCAACCAGCAGCAAAGGGGTACTGGAGTAGACGATGGAACACAGTAATGAGCTGGGCAGCTCTGGGGACTGCATCTTTTGAAAATATAAAGTCAGACAGAGCCCCCCTCCCCCCACACTTTTTTGTTGTTGTTGTTGTTCAGTTTGGTGGGGACCGCGCCAGTGTTAAATTAAGCAAGTCTGAAGAGAAATTCTGGGCCTTTTGACGAGGTGTCGCGACTGTAACCATGCAAGGGTTGTTTTAATATACGAATGCGATAAATGTATGATGATTAGCAACAGGGCCGGCCTGCATGTGTGTCGTGCAGGCGTCAGCAACCCAGTGGGAAAACTATTGCTAGATCTATAAATTTTAATTCACTGACTGCCTGGAGTGCATGAATCTTCCAACAAGACAAACACAGTCCAGTGACGTAAATTTCGCGTTGTTTGGTACTTATCACAAAAGATAAGGTCCCATGACGCAGATCCTATCATGCTCTAAAGCTGCGTTTCGTAATGCCTGAGGATGCGTTAGGAGAAGGGTGGCAATTATGGTCTGAACTGTTCTCGTGGTTTCGTTGTTTTGTCTAGTATTACTCTCACCTTTGACTTGCATGCTGATGCTTTAGAGAACTTTTTTTATCTGGCACCGTTGAAGAAACTCCAAGAAACCTATTTTGCTATGGCATGGCGAGGGCAAATGCAGAGTGGATTAATTTTAGATTATAGTGACCATAACCAGCTGCAGATTGTGGAAGAATTCTTATGAAAAATTAAGGACGGAGGGAGAATACCAGCACCGGCATCTCTAGATGAATTTTTTTTCCTTTTGAGGACTATAGAAACTGTAATAGCTTTTCGACCCGGACGGAATGATGCTTGCTTTTCGGGTGTTTTATTAGTGCTATAATTAGAGTTTTCAAAACAACAACAACAGTATAAAGACTAAAACAGACTGCAGAAATCAGCATAAATGACTCTGGCAAACCTTAAACGATATTTCTCCAACGACCTTGCGGACTACAAAGAGGGTGACGAGGTCAAGGTTAAAATCAAGGAATGGAAGAAGCTCTTGATCGCAATGATAGAACACCGAATCACTGAGGAAATGCCTCCAATTCTTGGGCGGAGCGAAGGCGGTCTGTACGTCGGGAATGCTGGCCTGGCCTATATGTACTTTCACATCTCCATGCTGAACCCTTTTCAGCAGGAACGATGGGAGTACCTGAGATGCGGGAGAGAGTAAGTACATGTATAGGTCAGTCACTGCAATTCGCTTATAAGCACGTCCTCTATACGCACCATTCTCTTTATAAACACGTTAAATCTGGTCAGGATATCATGCTAATAAGCTGAATGCACTGAAAATACAGCACATTTTAGACATCGAAAGACTTAACAAACAAACAAACAAGCAAAACAACAACAACAACAGGGTCTGACTTGGCAGATAAATAAGCTGATCGACCGTCACCACATGACGTCGATCTCACGTCACGTGACTGAAAGAAGCGAAGGCGAAAAAGCCCGTATGTTAACATCGTATTAATTCCTAAAAACAATCAAAGAGCGAAATTTGTCAGCAAAGTCAATGAAGGGTTTGTTGTTGTTTTGTTTTTTTTTGGGGGGGGGCTGTTGTTAATTGTTTGTTTGCTTATCCCCTTCACGGACTGGGCCTGGGAGTTCTTTATAAAAAAAACCATTAAACGTCGGAATCATTTCTCAGTTAAAGTGAAACATTATTGTATCTATATGGGAATCATTTTTAGTGGAGAAATGACGCGGTACTCGGTATTCCCGTCTGCGTGCAGGTATTTCAACATCGCCTTGGAGTACACTCGATTCCACCAGAAGGATGAAGACCTGGGCCCGTCGCTAATCCTAGGTGCTGCTGGTACCTACATGGTGGGAGCGCTGCTATCCAACGCGTTGGATGACACGGAGACATGCCAGAAATGCGTCGCAGCCTATCTAGCCCTCGCCAAGCACTGCATCAAGCCACCCTTTCTCAAGCAGGGAGCCAACGAGCTGTTCGTAGGCCGAGCCGGCTACCTGTGTGGCATTCTCAATATGCAGCGCTGGCTGGGCAGACAGGTATACGTATATGACGTGCAATTGGAGAGTTGGAGATGCACTTTCTGGTTTGCTCCTTGTTTAGAAAAAAAATTAGGAGTAAATTTTGATCCCCCCAAAAGAAAATATTCCGCTAGGATAAGTTCTTCTAAGCACCAAGCATGCGCAGAGCTAGGCTGACTCGCGACAAGCTAAGGGCATCACTGATTTAAAATCCAGTTGTAAGGAGATACTAATTGTTCACGCATGCGCAGGGGTATAACTATCTGTTTCATTGACGCTTGCAGGCCCACTCCCCTCTCCC
>SMGT01012354.1:54598-81669 GCA_004794575.1 Lanistes nyassanus
CCCCCCCCCCCCCCCCCCCCACGACCGTTTTCTCTCCCCTGTTTCCATTCTCCTCCCAGGCCGTCTCAAAAGGCGAGGGATAGTGTTTTTTTTTAAAAAACAAATTCTATTTGCTTATTTTATCACCTGGGAAGAATTCTTCCCTCCGTTCCCCCCCCCCCCTGCATGTATCTGCCCATCAATGCTGTTCTTCTTCTTGCCTTTACCATTTCTCTTGCTTTCTCTGCTTCCTAAAAGCCTCTAATCTAAAAATGCGAAAGTTTCAGACACTTATACTTAGTTTCGGCCTGTTCGTACGGGTGCGTGTCTTCTTGCGTCTGTTCATCCTGGCCCATTTGGTGGCAGATTATTGATGACGGACAACTGAAGACCTTGTGTCACATGATTGTGGAGACGGGACGGGAGTATGCAAAGTCCCACCAGTCCAGCTCGCCCCTTATGTACTCTTATTACGGAACTGAATACTTGGGTACGTTTTAATACGTAATCCTACGTTGTTATATGTCATGCAAGTTTTACTATTATGCAAATTGTTGGGTGCACACTGCACAGTACCTTAATAAGTAACCAAATAGTGGGGTGGGGTTGAGATGGAAAACATGCACATCTTCTACCCATTTAATTTGGTTCTCTTGGAGATGTAGTTAAACAGGTTTATTTAATTTGTTTGTGCAGATCGGCTTTGTCTTTACAATGGTGTTTTAGTGGATGTCATGCCAAAAACGTTGATTTATCAAGTTTTTTTTTTTTTGCTGTTTTAGTTTTTGTTTTCATTTTGCTTTGTTTTGCTCTGCTCCTTTGGTTATTCGTGCTTGTGAATTTTTCTAGGCATATTTTGTTTGTTTTTTCCCCATTAAAAAGTATGGGTCTACCAATAGTGCACAAGTGACAAATTTCTCTTAACGTTAATCACACAGCACACTGGTCAGTCATTATGTAGTCGAAGGATACGCGACCTAAAAGTATGTTCTGTTCCCACGCATGCGCAGGTGCCGCCCACGGTCTGTCCAGCATCCTGCTGGTGCTGCTGTCGTTCCCCGAGTACCTGCGGGCCCAGCCAATGGCTGAGCAACACATCCGCCAGAGCGTTGACTACCTGCTGTCGTTGCAGCAGCCCAACTTCAACTTTCCACCCTCCATGGACGAAGTCAAAGGTGCCTTCCGCAGACCAGAGGCAGACGAACTGATTCACTGGTGTCACGGAGCGGCGGGTCGGTGTTCTGAACAGCTCATTAATTTTTGGACGCGCAGTACTCGATATTGAACGCGTTTGTAGTGCAGGTTATGAATGGCACATGATACCACATAAAGTTGAAGGAATCCGGCAGTAAATAACAGACCAAAGGGAATGCTCCCCACAGTGTGCGCGTGCGTAATATAACAATAAAACTCCATAATAGGCAACAAAATTTCACAGTGGGGGTACGCATGCGCAACAAGATTTCACAGTAGAGGTACTCGTAATACTGAAGTCAGAAAAGATGTGCATTTTGCTCGGGCTGCAGAAAGAAATCGCTGGTTGCACGTGTTGAACTACTGTGACTGTCCGTTATCAAGATTAAGACAGGTCCGCCATGCTGAAACGTGTAGTGTGCTCTCGGTCACTTAATGCAGCGTGAGGCCACCGGTCAAAATTGTTAACCAAAATAAGCTAACAAACATTTTGTATGTGACTGACCTTTTCCTGTAATTGAAAATGAACTTGAAGCCGAAAAGCTGGCTTCACCACGTACCCTGACCGTTTTCAAGAAAGCTGGAACCGAGAGCTCAGCTGATTCTCATTTCAAAATGGTGTAATATCTTGCAGGATTTGTTTGCTGCAAACGTGAAATCGTCTATGAAAACAATCAGAGTCGCAGCAACTTAATTGGCTGCTGGTTCAGTTAATTTTCAAAAGTCACCTCTTGTAAGGCATGAACATTAACCTAACCACAAGCATACTCAGTGTGTTGAAAAAATTCGGAAGCTGTTAAGAGACATACCCTGTAAAACTTTGCTGTAGGGGTATGCTTACCCTTTTAAATCTCAATGAGGGAGTACAGTACTCTGCAAAAACTGATGGGGAGCCCTGCAAACTCCTACAACAATGATGTGTCTAATTTCGACTGAACTTTATTTTCCTACATAATTTCTCCAGGAATCCGCTTCTACGCAAAGTCCTAGGATCTTATCCGATATCACATGATTGAATCACGTTTTTCGTTGCTTAGAATTGTCCTTACCTATGTGTTTCATTTGTTTTAGTACCGAGACGCTCAGAGATCATCTAAAGCAGCTGATCAATCGACCAACCAATCCGTCACTAGGTCATTCACCAGCCAGTCGCGCGCGCCGTCGCGATCCCACATCCACTCATCTATCCATCCAGTCATCATAACTCCCGACCACCCACGCCCCACCCAACTCCCGACCATCCACCCCCACCCACACCCCACCCAGACCATATACATATGTTTTAAAGCACTATGTTTTCAGGTGTCATCTACCTGTTTGCAAAGGCTTACCTCCTGTGGGGGGACGACAAATACCTGCAGGCGTGTGTCGAGTGCGGTGAGATCACCTGGAAAAAAGGCCTGCTTCGCAAAGGTATAGCTTTGGGAGACTGCAAGTGCTCAGTGATACCATGTCTCATTACCAACTACCCGAAATCCGGGCACTGATACGTACATCTCTGCTTATGTGCATTTCTGTTTCCTCTGCGTAAACACACATTTCCGAGCAATACCAAATTCCAGCAAATGTACTGTACTTGTCTCTTCTCTTTGCCCAACAACAGAAATACATTTTCAATAACAATATTGTTAATAACAATGTTAATAACATTAACAATACATTTTCAGACAGTATGCTTCCTTTATGCCACGTGGCCCTTATTGAGCCCGGCACGTACACGAAAGCTTGCAGTCAGGCCGAGCACTTACACAACAAAACTAGCTAGCTGTACGTTGCCCGGTGCTAACCGACAAAAAAAATAAATAAATAAAAATAAAACAAAAATGCGCTGGCTACAGACAGGAGTCATAATGTAAAAAATTTCCGTTAACAATTAATCTAGTGCATCGATTAAGCAGCCCCTTGAAACGCCTGGACAGAGGCGGAGAATCAGAATGCAGTGTCGAAGATCGCTGGCTCAGATCTAGCTGCATGTGGCCAAGGATATATGTTCTGGAGATATATATTGTACAGAATACATCGGAGGAAATCAACCTCCCCCGTCCCTTCCTCCTCCCCACTGCCTCTACGCACAGCAGCTAGATCTTACTGACGCTAGAAGTTTGATGGATGTTTCAATGTGTTATGTAATAGGGCATCCATCGCGCGGAATCGCATGGAAGCACTATCCTTCTGAAATAACCAACTAGTGGAGTCTTCTATTGCAGGTCCGGGACTGTGTCATGGCGTGGCGGGCTGTGGCTACGTGTTTGTGTTGCTGTACCGACTGACTGGAGACGTCAAGTACCTCCATCGCGCCCTGCAGTTTGCCAGGTTCATGCTGTCGGCGGAGTTCAAGAACTTCTCCAAGATTCCTGACTCTCCTTTCAGTCTCTTCGAGGGCTGGAGCGGGGCTGTCTGCTTTCTGGCTGACTTGGCGCAGCCCGAAAAGGCTGCCTTTCCGCTGTTCGACATTTTCGAGATCTGATTTTTTGGGGGAAGGGGGAGGGCTGGGGGTTGTAATATCGCATGCCACCCATTGTGTTCATGTAATATGCATCAATCTTAAGCAGCCCAGACAAAACTGCTCAGCAAATAAAGATATTGTTACTGGCACCTGACTTGTTTTACTTCTGAAAGGAGGACTATGACGTGGATGCATCGCTTGCAATGCACGTTTATCAGCAGCGTCTTTTAAACACAATCATAAGGAGTACATAGGAGATGTGATGCAAAAACAAAATCAGATGAGGTTCATTAATTTAATCGCTCGTGTTTTCAATTCGCAAAGTGCAGATAAAATCGGCAGTGATGGATGGGTGGAGGGGGGGGGGTATTGTGACTGCTTTTATGCACAGAAAGCATGTGAGAATATCGATCGATGCCCCCCCCCCCTCGCTGTAGAAGCTAGGTATGGTCACAAAACGTCGGTTACAGCTTTCAAAAGATTGTTGGCAAACATACGTTCAACATTTATTGTGTATGTGTGTGTGTGTGTGTGCGTGCGTGCGTGCGTGTGTCTTTAATTACAATCTATAGACGTTGTAGAAACTTCCGTGAAGAGGAAGAGGGTAAAGGGGCGAGAGAGAGAGAGAGAGAGATCGAGAGAGAGAGAGGTCTCAACCTTAAACACTGACCCTCCTCCTTCCCCTTTACCCCCCTCCGTCTCTCTCTCTTACTTTTTCACTCATCTCCTTCCCTCTCTCTCGCCCCTTTACCCGCGCTGCTTTCTCTTTCTCTCTCATCCGCCCACTCTCCACCCCCCCTTTTCGTACCCACCTTGCGATTGGCTGCCCCTCTTTTTAACCCTTCTTACTCACTGTCCCTTGGTCATTCTCCTGCTATGCGCCACATCTACTGCAGATAAGTCTTTTTTTCGTTTTTTCGTCGTTTTGTTGTGTCGTCCTGATGAAGGGGTAGTGCCCCGAAACATAGATTGTCTTCGTCTTTGTCCCTTTTCTAGCTTGGTACAGTTCCCTTGTTTTACATTTAATTTGGACATATTTTAAGTATAATGTAAGTTTTTTGTTCCACTTACACATTGTCGTCCTCTTAACGTCCGTCGTGCGAGGATAAGCTCGTGAGACGACATGTTAAGAGTAAAAAGATTATATGTCCCTGTAGACAACTCTCACATCGTCAACTCTCACATTTATAATCCACACGTTCACGGATGGGGGCTCTATATTCTTGGAGTCTATGGAGACCCTATCCTTTGTCAAACAACACAAACCTTCATGTTCTGCATATGTTATCTTCTCTCTGTTTAGGCGGGCAAAAACCCGAGGGCAACAATTACCCAGCAACGATTCAACCATTGTTATTGCATGCATGGTATTGCTCGCAAAAACGGAACAGACAGCCTTGGCATCCAAAGTATTGCAGAAAGCTTCATTGTCCAAAATGAAAGAAGACAATTTTTTGACAGCCTCACAGTAAGTGATCAAATACAAGTACACCACATTAAGCGTGCTTTGCGTTGAGCATTCATAATCGACGAGAACTATAGCGTTCTCAGGCAATGACGGTATAAGCTGTCTCTTGTATAGCGGCGAGTACTCTCTCTCTCTCTCACAAATACAGGAGACCGCGTACGAAATGGTTGAGAAAATTTTCTAATCTATCGATCTGGCCACACCCCCCCACCCCACCTTCCTCCTCTGAGGGTACGTCTTCCTAGTATATCGTGCGCCTGCATCATGATCATAATTTGCACTGTAACTGATCTAGATCAACTGCACCTTTAATAATCTCAAGATAATTATGATAGTTTGGTGCAAGGATTTCCAGAATATAATAATATTCATATTCAAAATCCAGGTGATGGTGGCAGGGGGAGGGATGTTTTAAATAAGTTCATGCACAAGATTTACCGTTTTCGAGCACTGTAAAGGGAGACGACTCTTCTGTCTTTACCGAAATTTGGCGGAAAGAGTATCGATGAAGTAATCAAATATGGCGGCCTAGGTTATGCTTAAGGTTGCCAAGTGGTTTGAACAAGCAACGGAGATACCTATTGCTGCCGACGAATGGATTACAAACTCGAATCATAACGGTGCTTATGCCCGACATAAATGAAGGTAGCTTGTGTTCCTTCGTCACAAAATTTCAAATTTAAC
Organism: Lanistes nyassanus; assembly: GCA_004794575.1. NCBI lineage: Eukaryota > Metazoa > Mollusca > Gastropoda > Architaenioglossa > Ampullariidae > Lanistes > Lanistes nyassanus. The sequence continues at coordinate 60,370 of SMGT01012354.1, forward strand.
TGCTTATTATCATCAGCCAACGGATTTTCTCGCTCTCGTCTGCAAATGGTTGATTTTGAATTTTATTGGTTTTGTTTTTAGGCTGCGATGAGTTTTCGTCTCGATAACACGGGCCAGTAGCAGACGTTCTGGTGAGCACGTGAATTACCTTTTAAACAAACGTCTGTTTCAGTTTTGCTTAAACTCGGAAGGCAGTAAATTGCTGAACATTTGACTTGACCGACAGCCCACAGCAAAGGCGATGCACAGTTTTTTTAAATCAGTGAAATCGTCTGCTGTAGACACTACGCCACTACGGTGGCCTTTTTCACCTTCCACTGTTTCAGTAGTAGTACTAGTAGGTGTGTTGTTTCATTTGTACATAAAAGTCGTTACACCAAGTTCACACTAGCCAGGGCAAGAGCGGAGTCGTCTCACTCTCAGAAGCAGACTAACCCGTCCGTCGGCAGTGAGCAAGTGTGCCACGCGACAAGGGCTGAAGGAGCGTCTGGTATTTAGCACGGCGCAAGGGATTTTCGTGTACATGTACTTCAGTATGGGATACCTGTGTTTTGTGAAAAGAGTCGACTGGAGTTGGAAGTCCACTTGTTTATTGACGCAAGTGAATTAACAGAAACTAACATCAGGCACTGGTAAGTTTATTTTATACATTTCTTCTGTTCATTAATTTATAATGTTGATGGTTAGGTTTCAGTCACCTGATTCTCATCTTTTGTTTTCTGTCTCTCCCCTCACCCTCCTGTGGTTAAGATGGGATGGAGAAAGGGTCATCTGGTGTCAAATCCCATTCCAAGAGATGATCCTTGTGACAGTAATAGTACCTTAACTTTATTAGCTGTCAACATGCCCTACAGAAAGACTGGCTGTAGTCATGCTACCCATATACATCTATTACTCTATTGAGGACACTTTAGCCTTGCAGCATGTGTAGCATGTGTTCCTCTGCACCAAGCTAGGGGGTGAGGTAAAAGAAGTAACGTTTCCTGTGCGGGTAATTTCTTGGTCTATTGTCTTATGCTGGCAGCTGATCTGGTTTGGTTAGTGGCAGGTGGAAGTCAGTTGTGCAAATACCAGAAGTGCATGACAATTGAAGTCCTGCTTCAGTAAATTTAAAAACAGATGGAGATTGTCTTTTTCTTTCATGCATCCACTGGTCGTGCTTGACTTAATTGACTTTATAACAATGCTAGACTCTTTATCACTCTAATTTCTTAGACACATCATATGCAAACAAACACAATCTGGATGTTGATACCATTTAAAATTATTAATCTGTGTTAGAATCCATACACTTTGCAGCTTTTTCTGATTTAGAACAGGGCTAGACTAGAAACTATAATCTGCAGACTAAAACTAGAAGGTGGAAGGTTGCTGGTTCAAATCCTGGTGAGGCCTAAGATTATTTCCTGGAGTTATACATTGTGCAAACTGCATTTGGGCATTCCCAGTACATTAAACCACTTGTCTGCACTGGCCATCTTACTTCAGCTATTGGCAGGCGGCCAGGATAGCTCAGTTGGTAAAGTATTCTTCTCCAGACCTGGGCGGCCAGGATAGCTCAGTTGGTAAAGTATTCTTCTCCAGACCTGGGTGGCCAGAGTTCAGATCCCGCCCAACCCACATGGGCTCTTCACTAGAGGCGACCATGAAAGAATTTCTCAGCATTGAGATTAATAATAATATGAATCATCATCATCATCATCATCATCATCATCATCATCATCAGTCGGGTGGTTCTTTCAGCACATAGCTTAGTAATAGGACACCATCCCCCTGTAGTCCACCATCCTGAGATGCACCCAGTTTGCAGCGGAACATTAAGCAACCAACCCTGATTTAGAGCACAAAGGTAGATTTTATCTTAAGCAAACATTTCTACAAATGCACATTTCAATCAACTCACAATAATTTAATAATTGTGTAAGAAACACACAGCTTCTCTGTCTTCTCTTGAGTCTCTCTTTATCTCTCACGTTCTGGTCTCTCTTTTGCATGCAGTTGTGCACATGCATACACATGCATAAGCAGAGAGTAGGGTGGATTGAGAAAGCTGAACAGAGGGGAGAGGTAGGTTAGTGTAATGTGTAATACCTTAAAGAACTGGGAAGAGAGGCCATAGTTACATTATCATGATTTACAAATGCCTCAGTTTGACACCAAACAACTGGCTTTCGGCAGCATTGTTTTGGCAGCCTATTTTGGAACGTGTCCTTATTTGGGTACTGATAAGTAATGTGTGTTAGTGTATTACCATGATAGGTTAGTCTCCATATATGCCAAGGCCTGGATGCATATCACATGAACCCACTCTTGAGTGCACATAGTCATAAAGAACAAGATGATAATTTCTTGTCAGATGAGAATGAAGAGAATTGTTCTACTACTATAAATGCAACCCTAGTGCCTAAACTCTCATTCTTGGCAGCAGAGATAGAGCACAAATAGATAAATGGCATTAGACTGTTGGTGTTAGGTGGAAATAAAAGGAGTTTTAAATTTGCTAAGTCCAGAATACATTTTTCATAGGCAGTGATTGGCATATTTGTCCTAACTTATTTAGCTAAGGCTCTGTGAAGTCATCAACACTTGGGTGTACTGTAAGTACATTTGTTACTCGAGATTAAGTCATTTAAACATGCTTTTTTGTTGTATTCCTATTGTTAGTGTCAGTTATGCTTACTTAGATTCAACTTTTACTGGATTTGTTCTGATGCTTGCCAAGTTCTTAGCTTGAAGTTGAATGAGGTGTGCTGTTGTGTCTGTTGTTTTATATTTGCTGAATGTTCTTAAAACCATCTGTTAGATTATTTAATTTGTAGTGCTGTTGGTGTTATTCTTGTTCAGTCTGAATCTGATTTCTTATATCAGTTGCCCACTATCACAGGTGTTTTATTTGTTTGGTGAGGTTTTTGTGTGCGTTTAATGGCACATTAGTTGTAAAGAATATACCACAGCAGGATCTTGAGGTAAAAAAAGGCTGATGATGGAGCGGGGGTGGGGGTGGGAAAGGAAGCTAGAATGTGATCCTCTTTGCGCCTTGTAAACAGATCCCACATCCCAGGAGTAGGTTTGTTGGATACCAGCTCCAAACGAGCACAACTTCTAGAAATAGAAAGTTGCGTGTACATCAGTTGGAACCAGTCTGCATGTTCATTCAGAGTGTGTTATTATATGTATTACTGTCACATCTTAACCCAAACCAAACATACTATCTCTAGTCTTATGTTAGCATTAATGCTGTTGATTGAGATAAATCAGGATTTTCAGTTTTTGTAAATGATGTAGGAGTGGGGAATGCTTAATGTGTATTAAAGAACTCCTTATGCAACCAGATATTTCTTTTATCTAAACATAAGGCTAAATAAGTAAACACAGGTGGGTGTTTTCTTCTTTCATTTAGCTTCACTTTCAGTTTTGATTCTTGCTTTCTGTAACCAGAATTTTACATAAGATATTAAACTGATGCATATTTAAATTTTAATTATCACCATTCAGGTGCAGAGAAAATTACTCCATTACATGAGACACCAACTTTTAAACCATTATGAAAACAAAGCTTGTATTTACCACATGTTACTGTGTTAGTGTATGGTGACACCAAGAATTTAAACAATGACAGCATTTTAAAGAAGGGTCATTTTGGGTTAACCAGCAACTTTCTTCTTAGATTTTTTTCCTCTTACGTGTCACATGGTTCCTGACAAAGAAACAAACATTTGTGTCAGAAGCATTATGCAGGCATGCTTGTAATATAGTCTAATTTATTAGTAGACAAAAATGCAACAGAGAGAGAGAGAGAGAGCAGCTCTGGTCTCCCCCTCTCTGTCCCTCTGACTAGCATGGTTCTGTTGATTATGTGTAATATACAGTAGTTAGAATTTGAAACTTTTATTGTTACTGCTAGATGTAGACTATTACAGTACACCTGTACCTTTCTACTTGAATATATTTGTCTTTGTCAAATAACATATTTATTATTTAACTAGCTGCATGTAATTGTGTATTGGAACTGTCTAATTTAACTCAACGTTATAAAGTTATATGTCACTATCCACAGTGAAAAAAAATAGGTTAATACAATGCTAGGGTGCCCTGGTAAGGACAACCACTCCACCCCAGAACAAAATTCCTGCAAACATGTAGTGATGTACTTCTTATCCATATTCATATTATTACATATTGTTTGGCGCAAGATGTCAGGTTTGGAGACTGTAGAGTTGAGGACAACGTAGCCGTTTTTAACCTTACTGTTATCTTGCCGCGCATGCGCAAACTGCATGCTTACGCCAGTTACGGTAATGATTGTTATTGCTGGCTGGGTGGATTTGAGAGTCACAGTGACGCCTGTAAGGGTGTTGAGTCATGAACTAGATGCACCTAAGATCCCGTTTTAGAGGATTTTCGAAAGACCTGGCACGTGTCTAGCGTCATATCGACAGGGGTAGGTGGGGAAATGGGGGTAGTGCCTCTAGCAGTGCGATCTTTGGCGGTGGGTGGGTGCCTGTGAGCGTGCCCTTGCCTCCCAGCGTTCACTCTGACAGTTTCAAAACATAAAAAGATTGTCACAGCCGTGAACGACCGTCCAAATCAGCCGTGTCTTATAGTGAGAAATACGGACCCCTGGGGCTTGTGACTCAAGCCAGTGCAGGTGGTAAGAGGGGTCTCACGGCGTGACGCACTACAGTCCAACCTTCAATGTCAGCGCTGTTGGAGTGACGTTTAAACCCCGAAACCAGACGCTGACCCGCATCGCGTTGTTTTGTGAATGCAGGTGCATTTGCTAAGGTCACCCCCTCCCCCATGTTTAGGACTGACCACTAATAAAGTGAAGGGTTGAGCAAACGTGTGCGATGAGGCGGAGGGGGGTGCGCTTGGGTGCATGCGAAATGTGTACGTGGTTTGTGTGTGTGAAAGAGAGAGAGAGAAGAAATAAAGATTTATGTGTAATGATTTGCATTTAATTTAGTACAGTGCTTTGACGTATTTGCTGAAAGTGGTGTCGGTGTGGAGTGCCCGTTTGATACGTTCGACACAGACTGTTGTACACTGTAGGTCAAATGTTGAAAAACGTCTGGGGTGGGGGTGGGGGGCTATATAGTCGGAAAAGAACCAGTAGTGCCTTGATGACAGTTCCCATTTTGCAGCACAATTTGAGCCAGACATTCTGTGTGGAGTGGACGAGTCGTCCTGGGCGATTACAAATTTATGATAGCAGTTTAAAAAAAATTACGTTAGGAGGATGTTTTTTTCTGAGACTAATAAAAAGCCTATTTAAACACGTTTTTCCAGCTCCGTTAAAAGTCCGAAAGCATAAACCAGGCTTGTGGACGGCAGTGAATCATTCAGTGAATAGTTTGGACTCAGGGAAGGAAGGTTTACTTACGGCCTCGAAATTGCGTGCACTTGTACCTTAAAGAGTGCCCAAGAAGCATGCAGATTTTCTGATACATATATGCACATTACATATATGCACATATTTGGGAATTGGTTTTGCGAACCTGGGTTAAATGTAAGCACGAATGTGTCGGTTGGTGAGATAGCTGTATTTCTTGCTGCTGGTACTAAAGCTTGTGTAAATGTGTGACGTACACAAGTACCTGACACTAGTAACAGGTTCAGATCTTTTATTGTGTATTACACGTTCCACATAGAAGCACTTGTAGATAACCCCTTTCCCATGTTCAAGTACTAGTTTCGACCTCACAGAGCAGGATACTTTTAAAATGTTCCCATGTAAAGAACAAAGTTATTGGCACTAGCACTGTTTTCTCTGTCCTTCTGTTGCGCATTTATGGGGACCCTTCTGGGAGCGTAAGGGGTGGGGGTGGGGGGGCAACTGTGTAACCAAGCGATGATTTCGCAGCAAGCGTGCTCTCATTTAGATCAATCGTTACCTTTATCCTCCTGTCCTCGGTCAGTCAATATTTCATATCGACGAACCATGTAGGGGTCCTTTTGCCACCGCCGCAAAAGTAGGTCATTTATGCGGGAGGGAAGGGCGTAGCAGGGGGTATAAGCTGTTGGAAATGGTTGAAAATGCTAACACAGTGCTTTTCTCCCTCCGTTTCCACCCTTTTCCACACGTGCGTGTGCGCCCACACACATACACACGCGCGCGCAACGAACGCAAGAGGCCTTCAGTCACAATTTTGAGGATTAAAATCTTCATAAACTGAACCTGTGTAGCCAGTTGGTCCTCTCTCTATCTCTCCTATTCCTGCACAAACCTTTGAAGTTTGATACATTGCTGGTGAAGAACTGACGGCATAACTAAATCAAAAGTCTTCAAATCCAACTACATGTATCGTCTTTTTCCGAAGGCCGGTTGAAATCCCCTACAAGCAGCACAGGTTGTCATTGTCATGTGCGCGTGGCTAGATGCATGCGTGTATGCTTCAGTTCGTGCATGCATGCGTGTGAGTGGGTTGGAAGAATGGAACGTCAGAAAGTTGAGAGCTTATTGATGACGCGGTGTCTTGGGTTCTAAACGACTGGCTGCAGCCACTTGACCTGCATCTTTCTTCGTGAAGGTCTGACCCCAGAAATCCACCGAAAATGTAAATGAACTCACTACTGCTCAGCGACAAACAGAAGCAGCCGGAGGAATCTGTAGCTGCTTTGTTGCCCACACCCACTTCCGTTCACTGCATAAACATGCATGCTGTCAATCCCCACTCCCCGTTTCTTCAAACATACGAAAAAGCAAATAAAATTGGTATATGAGATGAAACTTGTGTGTGTGGGGGAGGGGGGAGTTGGGGAGGGGGGTCTTAAATAATTACTATGGTTCACATGGTTCATGTGCAGGCCGTTGGCTGTAAATTATTGACATACAGAGAGCTTTAAAAAAAAAACTCACACGTTATCAGTTGTAACTTCGGCGGGTCGCATTTAATTTAATTAGAAGATTTATAACGTTCGAGAACACTTCGTGATAAAAATAAGCGCTTCGCGCGGACAATTTTCGACGATCTTCCCACCCTGTCCTCCTCGGCTTCGCTGTGGTCTTTATTGCGATAATGTCACAAGAAGCGTGCGTTTTCCCCTCCAGAAGGCTTGTGGTCGTGATAATCAGCGAGAGATCTGTGTGTCGCTTTTCAGATTATTGTTGTGGCACATGTTTAATGTAGTAATAATATGTATTTCTCGTCTTTTAAAGGAAAATCTTCTGTGGCTTTGTACTTCCTTTACCCTCGAAATAGATACGAGATGGTAACATGGATTTTTTAAAAAAAAACCGTGTGGTAGGGATTTTAGTCATCTAATAAATCGTCGTTATAAAACGCTTGTGAGAAAAAGGCCATTCCATCCTGTAAAAAAATCATATTGTTTGCTTATCACTAATATGACCTCTGATCCGTGTTTGTAGCTGCTCTTCCTCATCCTCTCTCTCTGTTGCTTGTGTTGTCAATTCCCCCAACCCTGCTTGTTTTTTTTTTCTTTTGAGAGAACGAGAACGCGCGGGTACTTCACAAACCAGCAGGCAACCACTTTCTCACTGTACGAAAATGATGCGTTTAGACACAGAGGAAAACTAGACATTTACGCTCGATACCGTCACTGCGGGGGCGGGGGAGGGGGGTAGTTAACGCATATTTCTAACCAGGGTATCTTATTAACGTACGAAACTGAAGTTCTGCCGGGTGAAAAGAGGAAGAGGCTTGACAAAAATATCACTGATTTTTAAAATTTATTTCGTGTCTGATATTTTCAAATGACTAGATTAAATAACGGCAGGTAACGAGTCACGATTGTGGTTGTCTGCCTGCGACTTTCTTGCTGCTTGAAACTGCGTCCAGCAACCTATATAGTGAGCAGTGTGCATGCCATGTCTGTCATTGTAATTTAACTAGGATTGGGTCATTACTCATGGCACGTATTTGCGCTGATATTTTTACGTACAAAATAACTCTTTGAGTGCACGCACCCTGCCTGCAACATCGCAAAACTCTGGCTTCAGCCACTCCCAGTGGAACACTTTTTGTACTTGAAGCGGGAAGTAGTGTCGGAAATTACTTCCGTGGAGGCGAAGACACAACTCCCCCCCCCCCCTTTTTTTTTTAAACAGCTGTCTTACAAAATAGCCAGGCCTGGCTTGCATGAGCGTTCGTAGCTGATCTTCCGGTTATAACGGTGGTCGTAAGGCCCATTCGTCTTGTGTATTTACGATCACTTTTACGTATGAACAGGAGATACGAACCCTTATGCAAGGCAGCCCAGGATCGGTGAATAGCACCTTTAGTAACTTCCTTTAATATCTCAGATACAGTGGTGTGATGTGGTACTGGTAATGTCTTCTTTAAAAGAAGGTATGAGGGTCGGTCTGTTCACCTTTAATTTTTGTTCTTCGTTTGGAAGATGACATTTTGACGACCCCAAGCAGCTCGAACGAAACAGGAACAAAACACGTGCAGCAAAAATTGTCATCCACTTTCGCCCAACGAAACCGGACAGTGTGAAACAGGGATGCACGATGTGCTCACAGTTTCGCAGATCGCTTGTCGATACGATTTCAAGATGGTTTGTTTTAAGTCAAGTCTGCGACAAAGCCTGTACCGTGACGGAGAAAGGAACTGAAGAAAAGGGTGATGGAAGATAAACCCCGAACGACTAGCCCTGTAAACAGGCGCCACGTGCAGAGAGGGTACGCGTGCCGAACCCGCGAACTTCTGTAGTGATGACAAGCTCGCGTCACTGCTGTGCTGCGGATCACTCTTGTCGAGAGGAACTGAAATAAAAACAGTAGCAGGAAAATAATTCTGCTGTGTGCGGCAAAGACTTTGTTGTGCAGTGTTGATCGATATATATATTCCCCATAGGCGACGCCTGAAACAAGGCTGTCAAGATTCTGTGTGCTGCAGTTCGATGTTTGTCTGCCGAGTCCAACACAGAACCTTTCACCTGTACTATCTGGTCTTGGTTGGCCGATAGTTTTAGTTTCCCTTTAACATTGGCTTGCAAAGCTACAGGAACCATGGTCTAGACCTCGACTTTGTACGCTTTTTAGTTTTCACCAAAAACTTTGACTGCCAGTAGTCCAGTAGTATACAGTACATGGTTAAGACCACATGAGATCCCATTCCTCTTGCAGCCTGTTGGACCATGCTGACAATGACAACATTCAACGAAGCAGGATTAACATTTGTCTTGCTTTTGTTTGACTCAGTGGAGCCGCTTAATACATTCTGAGCCCCCAATAAAGTGGCCAACACACTGTGACAGAACACCTGGAAAATGATGGTCAGTACGTTGTCTTATAGTTCTGGCAGCCAGAGTTTTGTTTTCATTGGCCTTAGGAAGATAGAAGATGCCGGCGGTCTTGCAAAGTACAGCAGCTCTTGGCTTCACATTTGTTATCCAGCTCATGAAACACCTTAGGTTGATATGTGAGGTATTCTGGGTACAGGAACGGCATTGTTTATACGGAAGCAGGCGTGACTGACAAAAGGTGCAACGCGGCCACATGTGCTTTGACCCCTGGCCAAACAATCATGCCAGCTGCCGCACCAGCAGCCCACAGTTCGCTGGTGTAGCCAGGAGCCACATGAAATGACGGCAAGTTGTTGCGGAGCTGATGTGCCCGGCGCACAGACGTTGGCTATGGGCAGATTGCTCTGTGTTCCCCACTGGCTTTGAGGTGGACTTCGAATTCAAACAGTTTCGTTTGCTTTTACGCCTTGGGAAGGCGAAGGCCGCGAGTTTTTTTCTGTTTGTGTGTGTTCTTGTTTTCTTTGATGATTTATTGTAGTGGCAAAGAGTAGTGCGTCTGTGTTTGTGTAGAGATGGGAGTGAAGAAAAAATTTCTGTACTTTCTTTGTGGTATTGATAGTAAAGAGCAGGTTGGTCAGTATGTTGATGATTTGTATAGAGATGGAGAGGAACAAAAGGCTTACAAACCTGTAGCTTCTGGGGGTGGCCTGTTTCACAGCGTTAAAGTGCGTGCCACCGATTCATCAGGTCTTATGATGTTTCGAGTCTAATGTCCGGTACATGTATTTCCCTGCATGAGGCACTTGTTTACATAACAGGGGTGGCCATCAGGGTATTCTCCCCTTCCAGCACCCTTGGTCCCCTGGTCCTCTTCTTCCCATCCATCTGGCCTTATTATGTTGACATGGAAATTCTGACCATTGATGTCTGTTGAGAATACATCTTGTTTACAGTATGTTTTGATGTAATTGAGAGGAGCCAAACCATGCACAGATAACATTGTTAACCCTCCACCATATGCCCTTCTCACTTAACTTCTAGGGAGGTCAGACAATTTTTATTTCCATACACTGCATAATGACAAACAACTACTTTTATCAGGGCTCAGCTGGTTTTTACTTCTTGCTAATAATGATTCAAGAGTTAGATCTGGAGAAATATAGTTTATCACTGACGTGACGTCTCTTTTCAGTATCCTCTGTCAGACCATCACCAATCCCTACAAACACTCAGCCTGCTTCTTTTCAACATCATGGATGTGTTCAGAACATAACATTCCTAAAAATGCACCATGGCAGGTCTGACTTAGAAAAACAATTTTCTGAAACAAAACTGTGGGCCTACATACCTACGTTTGTGTCTGGCTTAACTTGTAACAAAGGGTGTGAGTTCTGAATTTGACACTGAGCAAGCATTTCCATCAGGACCGTGTTAGGTAATGCAATGTTAAAGTCTGTATCATAAACAGATGATGGCCATGGAGACCTACTTATTTTGGGAAACTATGGTTAACATTCTTGTATAAAAAATATCCAGATTTCACTGCCAGGGGCAGGAGACAACAACACTAATAAGTTTTACAAAATCATATTTTTAAAAAATTGTTACCAGTTGTATCCAAATCAGAATTTTAATCATTGTAATAATGCATTACATGTTTTCACTTAAAGTAGAATTAGGTTTCTCTGTATCTGACAGAGATGTGTTTTGAGGGAAAAGTAGATAGAATTGCATCCTACATTTCTTTTCATTCAAAAACTTTGAAGCAGAAGGGATTCTGATTATTAAAAAATGTGTAATTAATTTATGTTACATTACATTAGAGGGATATGGACAAAATCAATAATGATGGTTTAGTGCAACAGCAAGGGAGGGTAAATCAAGATTTCAAAAGATTCCATTAGCAGTGAGTGTTTTGTACAGCTGTAGAGTTTTGAAGCAGCCTGAGTTGGTCTTAATACGTGTGGTAAACTTTGGCTTCTGTTTTCCCCATCTCACACATGACAGTTTAAAATAGTCATTTAATAATATATTCAGAGTAATGCAGGCGGTTTGTTTTCAGCTGGCCCTTGCACTGACCTCTGGCTCTAATTTCAATTTGTCATAATTTTTATAACTTTTTCTGCAGTGATGATAAAATTTTGAAAATATTTATTGAGGCAGAGTTATGCATGCACTTATTTTACTTTTCTGCTAACTTCTTGTCTATAGCAAATCAGAGGTATTGACTGTGTGTTAACTTTGTTTTCAGCCAGCAGGCTCCTGCAGGTCAGGCAGCTGAAGCAGCAGTGTCACACCATATTCTAGCAACATGAATGGTGAGGTTGGCAGTGAGCCACCCATGGATGTGGAGCAGGGCTTTGACCAGTTCTTCACGGCCTTGACATGCAAAAGCATCTTGTCCAGCTTCCACCAGCTTCTAGACATCACTGGTCTACGCCATGCTGACCACCACAACTTCTACAGCCGCCTCAAGGAGAGGCTGGGAACCTCCTGGAAGGCTCAGGCACTGTGGGCCAAGCTGGACAAGCGAGCTTCGCATCGAGACTATGGTCGTGGAAAGGTCTGTGCAGACACAAAGGTGAGCAGAACTGAGAATGATAATAAAATTTTCCCCTTTTATTTGTGGTATTCATTTGTAAATAAAAACAGGTTTGTGAGGATCCACAAAAAGTTAATCTGTTCCATATTTAGAGTTCTTTGGCTTTTTGGTGCTGATGCACCAATTTCTCCAGAAATGGTCTGGTGATACCCTGATGCACCAGTTTCTCCAGAAATGGGCTGGTGATACCTCTTCTGCTTTTGAGGAGCATGGTGACAATGAACCTCTCTTTGGCATCAACTACATGCCTGATCAGGAGATTTTCCACTCCTTACTGGACCTGATGGATGAGCAGAAGCAGCAGGTCACTGATGTTCTGCAAGTGATGTGTGCAGAGCTTGTGCAGACAACTGAGAAACAGTTATGTGACTTCTTGCCAGGAGGCTGCTACCATGCTTTGAATAACCCTGACATGCACGAGAAAATGAAGCATTCTGCCATCACCAATTTGTTTGGAGAGCAGTGCTTGGGTGATTTGGACTTTGGCCTGTTTAAACACAGAAATGCAACACTCCATCATCAGAGCAAGTGAACATCCTGAGGCAGAACCAATCAATCTCTACCTGGTTTGCTGCTAAGACACAAGAAAAGCAGTCACAGCTGCTGCTGAGAAAGCCAAAATTCTCAGGATGAAGCACAACGCAGAACATGATGCTGTTGTTGCCTGGAAGGTCCTGCTGGAGAAAAGTGGGAAAAGGAAGCAGCAGCAAATTAGAGACATCATGGGCAATCTCCGCAGCCACAGTGGGCCTTGCACTACCTCCTCTGATGCGGACAACCTCCTGGCATCGTTGGACTCCAGGAGACTACAGAAAGATGCCATCCAGAACGAAATTCGATACCACAAGATGGTTCTGAATGAAAAATCCCCACGGCTTAAGATCTCTGGGTCACTCCTCACTCTGGTGATAAACTTAAAAAATTTTCTAGGGGAACCTGAAGAAAACATGGAGGGTTGGGCACTTCCAGTACTACAGCAGCATGGTCCCTGGCACAACCTGAAGTTCTGTACAGCATGCGCAAAGAGACCTCGTATGGAACTGCTTGACTCTGACTCATCCGAGTCAGAAAGAGGCAATCAGTGATCATGAAGATCCTGAGGATCCAGCAGAGGAATACACCTTTGGGGATTTTCAGTTCAACAAAGAAGTAGTTGCTGTCTTCTTTGTTGAGGACTACTTCATTGGTGAAGTTGAGAGAGCTGAATCTCAACATTTAGCCCATGTCAATTTCATGGAAAGAGCTGACTTTGGGGAAAGATCAGTGTACAGGTGGCCAACACCACTAGACAGGTGCTCAGTCACTGCCTACTGTGTATTTGCAAAGGACTTGCACCTTGACCCATCTTCATCATCAGGGCATGCTTTTGTTGTAACGCATCCTCAGAACCTGGATGAAATCTATGAGGCTTTCAGAGCACAGTTGGCTGACTGAGTACACTAGCTGTTTGTACACTAGCCACAAAAAGATAAGGGCGAGAAAGAAAAACTTTCAAAGAAACAGAACCAACAAAAGCTGGTATTCGAGAATTTGCAGTACATCAGTTTAATCATCAACAACAGGAACTCCCTGCCTTCGAAATGAAGAAATCACACAAAATGTCAACAAACTGAAAACAACATCTAGCTTGGCCACCATGGGCAGCCACAGCACATCTCTGCCAAATGAGTGTCACCAGAGTTGCCCGAGGGATGGAAGCCCACTCTTGCTGCAGAAACTGGCACCTCTGCCATGGTGGGACAGAGTGTACCTGTAGTTGTCAGAGTAGTTTTGTGGCACTATTCCATTCAGTTTTGATATCTAGCATCTGATTCAGTGATTGTTCTGTCTTATTCGCTAATAAAAGTAATATTCACCATGGTCATCTAGAAGCATAATTAAATGGGATTTATCCAGTAAATACTGACTGCCTGTGAGGAGTTTGGTATTATTTTTGGTAGTTTTAGGTGTTAAACATTTTGTCCAAATTTCATGAGAATTTTCCCAGTAGTTATTGCTAGTTAAGTTTTTATGCTGTCTTTATTATAGTGGTCATCTAGAAGCATAATAATATAGATTTATCCAGTAAATATTGACTTTCTGTGTGGGTTTTGGTTTTCTTTTTTGCAGTTTAATATATTGAATCTTATGTCCAAATTTCATGAGAATTCTCCCAGTAGTTCAAAAGTTATTGCCAGTTAAGTGTTTGGTGCCTCACTGCAGGTCTGTCATGGGTCATTTTGGCCATTATGACAAATTTCAGCTCTATATTTCTAAAATTTTGGCTTGTATTTGACCACAAAAATTGGCATGGATTAGTATATACAGGATTTGAATCATATCAAATTTGAGACTCATGGATACAAAAATTTCTGTTTTATGAAGGGCTAAAGTTGGCTTCTCGTGCGATTTGGCACCTTGCGTCATATGCTAATTGACCACTTTTAAGAGGCATTATCTTCAAAGGTTATAAACATGGTATTATGTTTTCTTGGATTTGTGTTCTGTGTGTACATGACTCTTTGAAGAAGAAATACAGTGTTGTTTCATTGAATAGTTTTTTTTTAAGTGTCAAAGTGTGTGCGTTTCCTCACATTGACGACATTGCGAGTACATCAAAATTATAAAATGACATCTTTTGAACCAATAGAGATAGGTTCAACATTTTTTGTGTGTTTTCACACAGAATCAAAAGTTCTATCAAGCAAAATCATAGTTACTGATAAATTTTGAAAAGAAAATTTTGGCTGCCGCTACCTTCTAAAAGCTTATAAGAGTGGTCCCATAAGGAAAATAATTACAGTAGATGAGTAAGGTAGCAGACATTTTGAACAATAGTAATATTTGTTTAAACTAAAAGAGAGAAGGATTACAGGTGTCAGAGTTTGAGAGGGAGGGGAAAGGATGGATAAGTTCATTTAAGAAAATGTGTTTTTACATATTTGACTCAACATCGTATAACTAAAGTAACTGTCTTCTTGAGATATTTATTATTATGAGTATTTGTAAATAATCTCTTGGAAGTGTTTTGTGTAATTAATGTTAGTACATTTAGAAAACAGAATAACTGAACTCAGGAAGAGTGAGATTCTTCAAAAAATGTGTACACACCTAATGTCTGCACATCAAGTGGTCGCAATTTGTGATGTAAGATATAATTGGAAGTAACACTTACTCCTTGCATACTTGCATGGTGTCCCAATTTTCTGTGATTTATTTTAGTGAATTACCTGAAGTCATGAAGGTGTTTAAGAAGCACATAGGGAAGACAGTCCCAAAGCTTGACTGAGATTGCATCTCAGGGTTTATTGTCCTGAAAATTAAGTGGCCAAGATCCAAGCAGCTCATCTCAGGACTTTTTTCCCCTTTTGGTTAATGTGACACTGTGCATTTTTTTTAAAAAAAACTAGAAAGAAGTTGGAATATTTTGTTTGAATGGGATTTTTTAAGAACTCTGAAAGAGGCCTTTTACTCTTTTTTTTCCCATTTTATACTGAGTCAGCGGTTGTGGCTGCATCGCAGAAAACAAGTCATGGAATTTTACACAGAGGAGAAATATGTGCTGGAGATGATCTCCAAATCCATGACTTACGTGTCTGTCTTGGTGACGAGAACACCTCTGCCACCGAAACCCTAAACAAACAATGCGTGGACTGGAATTTTTTAAACACCATTCTATAAGTCCTTTGTACCAGTTCTAAGCAACCACATGGTAAAATCCGGATAATTTAAACTTTCAAGGTGCATGAAATGTGTAATACTAGTACATTAGGGGTGACAGTTCATGTTGTCTTTGTTAATTGCATGTATACACCTCTCTGTACAACAAGAAGCTACTGATATTTTCATGATAAAGGGATACCAGTCCTCCCTCACCCCAGTCCGTGTTCAGTTCAGTCCGTGTCCCAGTCCCAGTTCAGTGCGTCTGCTGCGATTCTTAGGAAACAGAAGGGAGGATCTTCTGGAGGATAAGGGGTTGTATTTACAAGGGGTAGGGCAGTGTTTGATCTCTGCAGGTTAAGTGTGGAGTGGGCTTCTGTTGACTTTGAGTTTGAAGGTGAAGAAACAACAAAGGGTGCCACTTTTCACTCTGAAAAATAAAGTTGAGTTCAAAGGTCCTATGAATTGATCCTTTAATAAACATACTTTGTTGTCTTACAGCCCTGTCAAGCTTTTAAATGATAGAGAGCCTTAGTGTCTTTTCTTTTCTTGTATTGTTCAGTTCAGCACTTCTACTGGTGCAGCAGGCAAGGCTAGAGAACATGCCTCATTTTCAATGCTCATGAAAATGGTCCATGTGGGGAGGGGGAGGGGGGAGGGGCAGAGGAGCAAGGAAATCTTTATCAGAATGCAAATTTATATGCAGCTTTGTTTGATCTTGTGAGTTATTAGCAGAGGAAGCATCATGGTTATAACAAACACTGTTTATTACAGTGTATTTTAAAACAAATTATTTTGTCTGGATTTCCTAATATGTGTCTAAATATTAGTTGCTGTCACTAAAAACCTCATCATTATGTTTTCTTCTAAATAACAAAAGTGCAAGTAGTCACCTAGACAGCCTAGATAAACCTTGCAGTCATGTTCAAGGGGATGAAACTTAAGTTTTACAATTATATATATATATATCACTGTCAGTTTTTGATGCTTGTAAAGATTGGTTTTTAATGTTTGTTTTGCATTTGTATTGACCAGTTGTTGCTGGCAGCTGCATGTCATAACACCATTATGCATTAGGCATTCAGAAACAATGTAGTATTACTATTGTTATTTGCATTTATATTTATATTGTGTTTGATGATGATCATGATAATCATTTCAGGTGTTAATCATTGGCTCTGGTCCTTGTGGTCTGCGTACGGCTATTGAATGTGCTTTCCTTGGGGCACGAGCAGTGATAGTAGAGAAACGGGATAGATTTTCGCGCAACAATGTGCTGCATTTGTGGCCCTACCTCATCACTGATCTCAAAAACCTTGGAGCAAAACTTTTTTGTGGAAAATTCTGTGCCGGCGCCATTGATCATATAAGTAAGTGTTCGCAGTGCAGAAAGGTTTGAATTGTGTATTTGTGTTACTGTATGTTTGCAAATAACCCTGTGCATAACTTCATGTGCTTTTTTGTGAGTACACATATAAATGCTTGACTGCCTACTTTCGTACGTGAGCCAATGCAGTGTGGTCATTGTTATTTATGCTGCATTTTACAAGTTGTTTGATATGATATGTGTTTCTGCAGGTATACGACAACTGCAGTGTATTCTGCTGAAGGTGGCTCTTCTGGTGGGAGTGGAGGTTCATGTCAATGTCTCCTTTGATGGTTTAATAGAGCCTTCAGAAGATGGAAGTATGACTCAGTTATTTGTCTTTTATTTTTTGATGGTTTAATAGAGCCTTTACAAAATGGAAGTATGGCTTATTTGTTTTGTTTGTAAACAGCATTTTATCATTTAAATCCCAAACCCCTCACAGAAAAGCAGGATATTGTAGAAGCCCTTAAGGCACATTCCATGTTTCTAAACACCTTTGCAGACGTCTGTGTGTGTACACACACATGAGTGTGTTCTGCGGTGGTTCATGTGGGGGGCATGCATGGATGCTCATGTATGTTTGTGAACACGTCACAGATGTCACTGAATGAGGTGATTCTGTCTTACTAGGGTGTCTTTTATAGAGGATTAAAGACTCTGAGTGTTTTAGATGCGGTGTGATTGCTGTATGATTGTCTTGCATTCAGTAATATTTGTATTTTATTTATATCCAAATATATACAATTATGAAATTATTTTCCTGATGATTTATATTTCACAGACATGGGATGGAAGTGTAAATGCACTCCCGCAGACCACCCATTGTCAGAGTATCAGTTTGATGTGCTCATTGGTGCAGATGGCAAACGCAATACGCTTCCAGGTAGGCCCTTGATCCTCTGTTGTTTGTGCAGACTTTAATTTTTTTCTTCAGGATTTAATGGTTCACAAACATGGTTCTTTCTCTGTGTTTGTGCTTTTTGTAAAAATTGAGAGGATGAGCTATTTTGCATGCCAGACAGTTAGCCTAATCTAATCGTGTAAATGCTTAGATAATTTAACAAAAGAGTATTGTCAGGCACAGCATGAAACAGAATGGGCTATGAAGATGACTTGTGCTAGTTGAGGGACTAGAAACCTTTAGTTTGTGTATATCCTTCAGAAGAACATGGAACACTTATTGCGGAAATTCCATATGCATGAATAGAGTCAATAGACTCCCACAGATGGATATGCATGCACCCTTACTTTTGAGTGGAATTTAATCTTTTTTCTTCTTTGGCACTTTAGTTGTCTATAAAGATTGCTGGTAGGTTTATCTGTATCAGCCTGGATATCAAACTACTGCCTATGTTGATGCAGGTTTCAAGCGAAAAGAATTCAGAGGCAAATTGGCCATCGCTGTCACTGCCAACTTCATCAACCGCAACACGAATGCTGAGGCACGGGTTGAGGAGATCTCTGGGGTGGCCTTCATCTTCAATCAGAAGTTTTTCCTAGATCTGAAAGAGAAGACGGGAATAGACCTGGAGAACATTGTGTATTACAAGGATGACACACACTACTTTGTCATGACTGCCAAGAAGCAAAGCCTGTTGGACAAAGGGGTCCTGATACAGGTGAGGGGAAAGGATCTGCATTGCTTTTGGATTCTGAATGGTTTGGCTAGCAAGATTACTTGAATATCATAATGGATCTGATCATATGATGGTGGTCACATGGGGTGGCAAAAGTTTATCTGAACAAAGTTTATCACTGTAGAGGAGGACCATCTGCATTTTGTTATATATTTTTGATTCCTAGATCTTCCATGACTTTGCCTTCTGTCCAAAACTTTTTTCTTTTGTTTTTTCATCTTTTCAGTTTCTGAGTATACATCCTGAAAGTTCAGTTATCGAGTTTTCGCTAATTAGCAAAATGTGTCATGAAGCTGAAAAGATACAAATATCTAATAGATTTTGTGTTGCTAAATCTCTGACTGTTGTGTTAGGATCATGCGGATACCATTGCCCTTCTAGACAGAAGCAATGTAAACCAGGAAGCCTTGATGGATTACGCCAGAGAGGCAGCTGATTTTTCCACTAATTATCAGCTGCCAGCACTGGACTACGCTGTCAACCATTATGGGCAGGCTGATGTCGCCATGTTTGACTTCACATCCATGTTTGCAGCTGAAAATGCTTCCCGGGTGATGGAGAAACATGGACACAGGCTACTCATGGGCTTGGTCGGGGACAGCCTCTTAGAGGTGTGTAGACCAAACATTTTCTTCGTGCTGTGGAGAAATAAGCTCTGAAGTAACCGTCAGGAATGAAAAGCATTCTGTTTTCACTTATTGGAGTGGCATGCATGACCATTGTTTCTTTCTTTGTCTGTCTGTCTCTCTTTTTTTAAAAAGTTCATTGACTTGCACACATTTATGCACACGTGTGTTGGTTCATTATTTTTAAATTTAAAATCAGATCCTGGGCATCCACTGATTGGGATGGACAGCTTGAGTGTTTTTTGAGAGGGAGCCAAACATGCACATGCTCAAAGGACAAGACGAGGACACACATAACTTGTTTGTCAAGGAGCCCACATAATTGCTAGACGTGACATGGGAATAGTTACATTCCATGCTGCAGTTTGCTGCAGGCTTGCACCCCAGGGGAAGGAATTATGGCACAAACATTTACCCTGCTTTTGAACGTTTGCCATGTGAAGTCCTGACTTAGCTGCCCCCATCTGAGACACCACTAGACAGTGTGGCTTTTGTTCCAAGGCTCATCACTGTATCCTGTTAGTAGCATTTCACGAGTTCTTTGTCTGTGGATCACCTTTAAGGGTTAAGAAAGTGCATCTATGCCAACCCAATTCTCCCTCCTCACACACACACAAAATCTTCCTGCAAAAGTATCGAACATTTTATTCTTTGGTTGACAAAACTGTCATAAATTAACAGTTGGAAACTTTTTACCAGAATGTAGTTGTTTGTATATCATTAAAATGAATGAAAAAACATAACTCTTGTGCACTAATAAATGATATAAAAGTTTTGTTTCTTGTCACAATACTGTACCATGACCCAAAGTGCTAAATTCTCATTTGGCGATCCCCAAATCGCACCCTAAAAACAAAATCCACCCAGGCAACCCTGGTAAGACCCCTCCGCGCATGCGCACACGCTGAGCTCCCCGTGCGCACAGCTCACTGACAGGTTAAGCTGACTTTCTCTTGAGCGCTGCTGCCGACCGGTCATGCCTTGTGAGCTCCCGCTTACCGCCTGCCCGTCTGCTTCAGCGTTTGGCTTTGCCAGTGATCCCTACAATCAAACCTCTGCGGCCAGCTACGACGTTGCTTGAGGGAAGTGATATCTATTTTTCCTCTGTGTCTGCCTTGTCTT
This sequence comes from Lanistes nyassanus, assembly GCA_004794575.1. Lineage (NCBI taxonomy): Eukaryota > Metazoa > Mollusca > Gastropoda > Architaenioglossa > Ampullariidae > Lanistes > Lanistes nyassanus. The sequence continues at coordinate 80,575 of SMGT01012354.1, forward strand.
ACGCTCACTTTTGACGTTGATACAAACTTAGCGCTTTTGCGCCCTTTGGTTGTCGTACCGGCTAGCGGCCTAAGAGGGGTACACGTCTCTGGGGGTCACCTTGCGTGTCCTACCTACTTAAACTCACGCTGCTTGCAACTGCCTTGTGTTATTGCTTACAGGTTGTGACGTTATTTAGTTCTTTAAACAAATACGTTCACCAGCCACGGAGTAGCTCTTTAGCTGTCCACCGGACTTTGGTTTTTCTACCACCATGCCGCGTGAGCCCCTGCCCGCTTCCGGTTCAGATGGAACCTTCCGCCGGGACCGCAACTCAGACCGCCGTAAGCCAGACTCTGCTCGTCGGATACCTGCCGCTACAATTACCTCCGCGGACCTCCTACCTTCACCGCCGCGTACCGTGACATCAGCTGCCGTGGTGTCTCTACCTATTCCTCTGCCTGGCCTCTTCGGACCCTCGTCCCTCGCCTCCGCCTCTCCAACTTCCGGCCGCTCGGTGCCCAGCCGCCCGTCATCACAACCGACGTTACCAGCCGGGGATAGAGTGCGTACTACCTCGCACTCTTCGTCGTGGTCAGAGGTTCCCTCCCACCGGGGAGAGCATGGTCGAAAGAGTAGCGCGGCGGCTACCACTGCGGGACCCGCTGGGGAGGTACAACCCCTGGCTCCTTCGGGACCAGCGGGGAGTTCACTGGGTCTCGCGCCGCAGGGAACGGACAAGCCGGCGCTTGCTCCCCCCCTCGGCAAATTGGTGTCTCGCTCAGCGTCTAGACGCGCAGACGTGCAGCTTGTGACACCACCCCTCGACCCACGGGTGCTTCCACCAGTCGTCGATCCCCCTCCCGCTGCTCTCGGAGCGGGTGGGGGGGAGGCTGGGGCTGTTAGCCACCCCGGCGAGGGGCTGTCGGTGCTGACGGAAGAGGCGTTGGAACGTCTGTTTTCCCGCTTTCTGGAGAAACGGGAATCGACCTGTCCTCCCGCCCGCTCTGGCGGTTGGCAGGTACAGGCACCAACTACCTCTGGCCACCCTCCAGAGGAAACCCGCGCTTCTGGAGTGCAGTCTCACCGACACCCCCAGTCTAGTCTCCCCCTCAC
>SMGT01012355.1:14848-33510 GCA_004794575.1 Lanistes nyassanus
ACGTCAGTCGAACAACCTGCCATCCTTTATCTTATTGCAAAACTGTTAAAATGTAAAATACTGTAAGTGTAACAGCAACAAAACTCTGGTTTCTCCAGTTATAAACAAAACACTAGCTGGTTTCTCCAGTTATAAACAAAACACTGGTTTCGGGAAAAGAAACCCTGAATCTCCAGTTAAAAACAAAACGGATCCCTAGTTTCCCCTGTTAAAAATGCCCAGACACGTGCTGAGAATGAAATCCAAAAATCTCAAGGCAGGAGCAAGCCCAAGCCAAGCACAGAGATGGAATAAAATTTAAACAGACATCGCACTGAATACGATTGAATACTATTGGCTGGAGCAACATGACTCAGCAGCCAATCATAGCCAATCAATGAATGGTACAGCTCAATAAGAGTTTGTTTTTAACAGGCCTGGAGTGGCTTGCATGACTGTTCTTGCTCCCTGTTTATGACTAAAGCTGCACGTAAAATACAGGACGAATGGGCCTTACGACTGCTCTTATCACTGAAAGTGCTGGTACGCATGCTCCTGCAAGCACAGCAAGCCAGCCCTAGAGACGAAGCTAGCAGGACAGCACCCAGTGGTAGTGTCGTGTGCAAAAGTATAATGTGTGCGCATTCAGCACGGCAACAGATACATGTTATATAATAGCATATAATATAATAGACGTGAAGCTTGTGAAGCTAGCAAAAGTATAATGTGTGCGCATTCAGCACGGCAACAGATACATGTTATATAATAGCATATAATATAATAGACGTGAAGCTTGTGAAGCTAGCAGAGACGAAGCTTGCAGGACAGCACCCAGTGGTGCCGTGTGCAAAAGTATACCCGCGCGTGGTCGACACACACACACACACACCGCATTGACCCGGAATTGAAAAGTTGACGCATGGGCATGAGCCATGTTTTGACCGAGTGCTGTCCTGCGGGTAGCTTCACGTGTTATCGACTCCAGTTAATAAGAACAATGAAACAAGCGAATGAAAAGAAAATCTTTATTACTACAGCGTAATGTTATTAAGATGTGTAGATGATGTCTGCCAAAACAAACATGGTTTTGAAACATTAAGGTCAGAAAGTTCTTAATGTCAAAGACTAAATACAAAATGTGGAAAGTATAGCAGGTTTCATCTACAAGATACAGGTGCCAAATTAAAAGCAGAAAAAATTTACCCCACACCTTTTCATTGTATGATCAACACTTTTAAGCCTGCATGTGCTCTCTCTCTTCCCTATTTTTTTACCCCCAATCCCAAGTGTTACGTCTTTTCTTACTTTCAATAAAATAATGCAAAGTATTCAGATATAAAAGAATATATAGATACCTGCTAACAGTTTTTTAAAATAAAAAAAGCACCTCCTAACCCAAAATATATGCGACCTATAAACAGGGGCCATCAACCCCAATGAAAAGTCATGTCGAGAATAAAACCAGCAGAGAGAGAGAAAGAGGGGAGGGAGGGAGAAAGAGACAGAGCAACAGAGACCGATTAAAAAAAAGACTAGATAGAAAACTTTAACCTGTAGTTAGCTGTGCAATTACAGTCAGAGGTAAGGTCATCAGCAACCCTTCCTTCCCTTCGGCGAAGTGTACATTTGTGCAGTTCCAAAATACAGTTCTAGATTACAGTTCCAGAATACAGTTCTAGATTACAGTTCCCATTAAAAATATTTCCACACAAAAAAGGCAAAAAAGCAATTAAAAAAATTGACCACCCCATCCCTTATAAAAAAAAGAGAAACCTAATTAAATACAGAAAAGGGGGAATAAACAAAACAAATACAAAGAACTATATTATATCTCATTACATATGCTTTGAATATTTGTAATGCTACTTACATGTAAGCACTAAATTGTACAGTGTATACTACAGCTACTTTCTAACTTAATGCTGTGTGTAATATGGTATATGTGTAACTGTCTTCTGTGTGTGTGTGTGTGAGAGAGAATGCGAGAGAGAGGGAGAGAGAGAGTGGGTCAGTGTGTGGAGTTTGATCTTAGATGGATGTAACAGGTGAAAATTGAGTGGGAAACACCCGTCCTTTATTATTTTTTCTTGTTTTAAGATCTAAAACTAAAACAATATTATTTGCACCATTAGCGTATATTCTTTTCAATGATTGCAGAACAAGTGTGGTTAATGGCACCCTTATGCAGTTATTGCCTATGACTCATATTGTAACATTACAATATTCAGTTCAGCACAATAAGAACAGGCAATGATCCACTTATGCATGCAGCAAATAAAATTTGAAACTTTCTAAAATCAAGAAGTGTAAAGCAAGTGATCATTTAAAACAATTGAGTTGACTATCAGTTGTCTTCTTGTCATCATTCTTTGTCACCAAAATATACATTTAATAATCTTGTCTTTAACATGCTTATTCTCAATACCAGTTCATCAGTTTTTTCTCATTTCTTTACTATTATATTATTCATGTTTATCTGATAAGATAAATCATTTGTTATTCAGCACACACAATCTCAATATCAATATCATTACATAACACTTCTCGTAGTCTTTATAAAATTGTCACATTTGTTTCATTCAGGTATTCCCAATATTGGGACATCAGATAATATTTGTTCTTTGTCTTCACTGTCATCATCTTCATATTTATTCATATTTATTTCATGTGGGATGTACATCGTTTTCAGTATCAAACTATTGTCTTCTCACTATCAACCTTGTTAAAATCATATCCACTGAGTTTGACAACACCTTTTTTCAATAAGGGTTATCAACCATCTTCTGATTCTTCATTGTCATTTGAATATCAGAACCTCACAATATTTCCTTCTGTTGTCATCCATTTTCTTCATACATTTTAACACCTCATTATTCCCTGTCACCAAATTTACATTCACTGAATTTGCCAACACCTTTTTTTCAATAAAGGGTTAGTTACTAGCATCTTCTGATTCATCATTGTCATTTCAACATCAGAACCTCACAATATTTCCTCCTCCTCTTGTCATCTATTTTATACGTACCATTTTTAGCATCTTATTATTCACTGTCACCAAATTCCTATTGAATTTGCAAACACCTTTTTTTCAGTAAGGTGTTCTCAGCATCTTCTAATCCTTAATCATTTCAGTGTCAAAATCTCACCATATTTTCTTCTTCATCATCCATTTTATATGTACTTTTTTAACATCTCATTATTAACTGTCTTATTTGCATTTACTGAATTTGCCAAAACCTTTTTTAGTACAGGGTTATTAGCATCTTCCAATTCTTCATTGTCATTTCAATATCAAAACCTCATCATATTTCCTTCTTCTTTTGTCATCCTTTTTATGCGTACCTTTTTAACATCTCATTATTCACTGTCTTATTCTCATGGACTGAATTTTGCCAAAACCTTTTTCAATAAAAGGTTATTAGCATCTTCTGATTCTTGTCATATCAATATCAGAACTTCACCATATTTCCTTCTCTTGTCATCCATTTCGTTTGTATGTTTTAACGTCTTGATAAAGACATCAACATGTTTTTTAAAACTCTGATCACCATCTGGTTCACATTTATTTTAACTGTATGCTTTGCAACAAACTCTGTAACCAAGAGCTGACTGCAACGAATATCATTGACAAAATACTTCAAAAGACGATATGGATAGTTGCCACAAACAACCAATGCAGGGAATTTGCTAAACCCTGTCTGTAGTTATAAGCAAATCCATTACACTTATTTGAAATATCACAACAATCTTATCATCTGTTTTATCAGATATCTGATAATTCCATTGACTGGGACACCTTTTTCAATATCAGGAAATCGTGATATTTTTCCTTTGCATCTTCACTGTCATTATTATCACCATAGTTGCTTCCATTTTATTATACGTAAACATTTTTTCAAGATCAGAGTATGAACAGATTTCTTCTCATAATTCATGATAGTAAATTCATAGTGATCTTGTCTTGAATACCTTTTCCTCAATACAAGTGTATCAGTATCTTTGTCCCATTTCTTCCATATATCTTATCTTTAATACTTTTCCCTCCATACACATTTATCAGCATTTCCCATTTCTTTGTCATCTTTAACAAGTTTGTCAGTATCAGGACATCATTACATATTTCTCTCGGTCTTCATGACATTGTCTGAAAGTTCATATTTGTCTCATTTGGATAAATTTCTTTGTCAAAATGGGGGACATCACATAATATTTCTTGTGAGTTTTCACTGTCACAGTCTTTATACTTATTTCACTTGGCATGAGCATTGTTTTAAATATGATATATGAAACTTACAATGGTTTTCTTCCAATAATTCACTGTCACTAAATTTGTATACCGAGTTTGGCTTTGATATCTTTTTCTTTTCCATAACCAGTTACTCATTATCATAGTCTGATTCTTCATTATCATTTCAATATCAGATCCTCACCATATTTTCTTCTTTTGTCGTACAATTTACATGCATCTCTTTAGCTGTAACGACTGAGTTTAAACATCATTTTCATTAACAGACCAGCATATACAATTTTGTTGTCTTACCACTCCTTTTCATTCCATTCATGTTATCCTCCACGGAGTATAACATGTTTGTTAAAAACAGAACATCATTATAAAACATTCCTGTCTTCATGACATTTTCTTACAACTCGTAACTCATTCATTTAACTTCTTGTCAATATCAGGGTATCATAAAATGTTCCTGTCTTCATGACATTGTCTTACAACTCGTAACTCATTCATTGAGCTTAGATTCTTGTCAATATCAGGGTATCATAAAATATTCCTGTCTTCATGACATTGTCTTAGAACTCATAACTCATTCACTGAGCTTAGATTCTTGTCAGTATCAGGGTATCATAAAATATTCCCGTCTTCATGACATTGTCTTACAACTCGTAACTCATTCATTGAGCTTACATTCTTTTCAGTATCGGGTTATCATAAAATATTCCCGTCTTCATGACATTGTCTTACAACTCGTAACTCATTCACTGAGCTTAGATTCTTGTCAATATCAAGGTCTCATAAAATATTCCCGTCTTCATGACATTGTCTTACAACTCGCAACTCATCCACTGAGCTTAGATTCTTGTCAATATCAGGGCATCATACAATGTTCCCATCTTCATGACATTGTCTTACAACTCGCAACTCATTCATTGAGCTTAGATTCTTGTGAATATCAGGGTATCATAAAATATTCCCATCTTCATGACATTGTCTTACAACTTGTAACTCATCCACTGAGCTTAGATTCTTGTCAATATCAGGGTATCATAAAATATTCCTGTCTTCATGACATTGTCTTACAACTCGTAACTCATTCACTGAGCTTAGATTCTTGTCAATATCAAAGTCTCATAAAATGTTCCCGTCTTCATGACATTGTCTTACAACTCGTAACTCATTCACTGAGCTTAGATTCTTGTCAATATCAAAGTCTCATAAAATGTTTCCGTCTTCATGACATTGTCTTACAACTCGTAACTCATTCACTGAGCTTAGATACTTGTCAATATCAAGGTCTCATAAAATATTCCTGTCTTCATGGCATTGTCTTACAACTTGTAACTCATTCACTGAGCTTAGATTCTTGTCAGTATCAAGGTCTCATGAAATGTTCCTGTCTTCATGACATTGTCTTACAACTCGTAACTCATTCACTGAGCTTAGATTCTTGTCAATATCAAGGTCTCATAAAATATTCCTGTCTTCATGGCATTGTCTTACAACTTGTAACTCATTCACTGAGCTTAGATTCTTGTCAATATCAAGGTCTCATTAAATATTCCTGTCTTCATGGCATTGTCTTAGAACTTGTAACTCATTCACTGAGCTTAGATTCTTGTCAGTATCAAGGTCTCATCAAATGTTCCTGTCTTCATGACATTGTCTTACAACTTGTAACTCATTCACTGAGCTTAGATTCTTGTCAATATCAAGGTCTCATTAAATATTCCTGTCTTCATGGCATTGTCTTAGAACTTGTAACTCATTCACTGAGCTTAGATTCTTGTCAATATCAAAGTCTCATAAAATGTTCCCGTCTTCATGACATTGTCTTACAACTCTTAACTCATTCACTGAGCTTAGATTCTTGTCAATATCAAGGTCTCATAAAATATTCCTGTCTTCATGGCATTGTCTTACAACTTGTAACTCATTCACTGAGTTTAGATTCTTGTCAGTATCAAGGTCTCATAAAATGTTCCCATCTTCATGGCATTGTCTTAGAACTCGTAACTCATTCACTGAGCTTAGATTCTTGTCAATATCAAGGTCTCATAAAATATTCCTGTCTTCATGGCATTGTCTTACAACTTGTAACTCATTCACTGAGCTTAGATTCTTGTCAGTATCAAGGTCTCATAAAATATTCCTGTCTTCATGACATTGAACTCGTAACTCATTCATTTAACTTCTTGTCAATATCAGGGTACAACTCGTAACTCATTCGTTTAACTTTTTGTCAGTATCAGGGTATCATAAAATATTCCTGTCTTCATGACATTTTCTTACAACTTGTAACTCATTCACTGAGCTTAGATTCTTGTCAGTATAAGGGTATCATAAAATATTTCTTCTTAGTCTTCATTGAAATCACAGTCCTATTCATTTCAGTCTGCATAAACATCAATTTTGACTTCAGAATATCAAAAGCTTTCTTTTGGTTACAGACACCAGTATTATATTCATTGACCAAACCTTAGGCGCTCTTTCAATATATATATATATATTTAACAACTTTTCCTGATACTACATTATGATGCCTTTTAAACTCGCCTTATTGAATAAACTATTATCAGGAAAATTTCCTCTTATTCTTGTGCATAATCGTCATTTACATTGATTTCATAGTCTTAGTTGTTTTTTGTCAGTCTGAGCACATAAACCTTATTTTCTTTTACTCCTGTCATTTTAGTTTGAGTTATCTCTTTCAGGATTTAAACAAATTTTTAACATCACTGCATGTTTCTTGTTTCTCTTTAGTCATCACTACCAGCCAGAAAAAGCTCTTAAGCTTTTGTTAGTTTTCCTGGTCAATATTCGGATATCAGCATACCTTTCTTGTGAAACTTCTAAAGTAACAAGATTTATGTTTTCATGTCACCAAACTACAACATTTTTGTCCTTTTCAAGTTTGATATTGGTTTCATCATTATCATAACCACCACTGGCATATGGTTAGTAATGTGAAACGTTGTGACTCCTCCTCATTTGAGTTCTCTTCACATTTCGACTTACTTCTGTGCATATTTCGGCGATCTTACTGGGTTGTAAGCAGGCTTAAGGACACCAGAGCAATTTCAGGAACGCAATGACCACATCAGTAGTAATATTGGTTTCATCATTATCATAACCACCACTGGCATATGGTTAGTAATGTGAAACGTTGTGACTCCTCCTCATTTGAGTTCTCTTCACATTTCGACTTACTTCTGTGCATATTTCGGCGATCTTACTGGGTTGTAAGCAGGCTTAAGGACACCAGAGCAATTTCAGGAACGCAATGACCACATCTGGGTGTCAAAAAGCATGGTCTGTAACAGAGATAAACTCCGTTTCTTTTTGACTTGCGACATAGAAATACATTTAGCACATTAAAGGAAACAGTACCCACTGCTCAGAAAAAAATGCATTTAGGAAGTAACGATACACGACAAAATCCGACCAAACACAAAAAAATGAATTCTAGATGGATTTTGTTGTATGTCGTTAATTCACTTTGAAAATGTATTTTTACCATGAAGACTCTACCAGCACCATGCACCATACAAATCTTTACCACAACTACCATTCACACGAACCCAAATTTTGGAAATGACAATAGGATTTTAAGAACAGAATTATAAGTCTAAAAAAAAAAAGAGAGACTGTGGTAATTGTGTTTAGATACACTGAAGCTATTTGCAGTCTTCGTTATACTTACGTTTCCCACTTCACATTGTTTTGTGCTCCATTATATGATGCAATCCCTGGGGCCCGGGGAGGTGACTTTTTCTTCCACTTCCAGCATAGGCTGTGCACTCTTACTGGACTCACTAGACTCTAACCAATTCTTCTGTCTGAAGCTAATTGAAGAAAATAATCATAATAAAAAGCTGTGAAGAACCCCAAGGATGGTGGATCAATAAGTAGGAATTATATACTGTACTATTAAACGATGATGGAAAGACTAGTCTTCAACACAAGAGATCAGGTATTTAAAGGATACTTAAAATGACCACAAACTGCAGTGATGTTTTTATAAAAATTTAACTCTTTGGACTCCATGGGCTAGGCTAACTTACGACGACCTAAATTCTGAGCTCCGACAGAAAATGGACTCAAATATGAATAACATAATCTAAGAAATCAATAGGATTTTATAAGTTGTTGGATTAGTGTCAAAGATGCAGGCACCATTGTATATTTTGCTATCTCCCCTACCCTGCTCCTTAAGTCCAATGTAACGCAACAAAGGTTCTAAATATTGTATATAAATAAGAGGAGTAAAAAGAGGAACAAAGAAAGCCAAGGAAAGAAACAGACAAACAGAAAGGGTTGGGTCGGCGACCGAATATTAAAAGAAAATAACAGCATGAGTTACTGAGTGAAATCTAGACACAAAGATCCGGAGACAGGAAGCGACAGAGAGGGATGTAGAGAAAGAAAGATAAAATAGACAAAGAAAAAGCGGACATTGGTTCGTTGGCTGCTTGCTGTTTTACTAACAAAGTCAGCAGCTTAGTTCTATTTCATAAAGGTACAAAAGGTGTACCTGCAGAAAGCTCTTGACGTCGAGCTCTGTAAACTGAAGGTGTTGCATGCAGAAAAAGCACTGCCACAGTAAGGGCTGCTTCAGAGGATGGAGAGAAGGGTTTAGGAAGGGGATGGAAAGAACAGCGATTGATGGGGAACAGAGCAGAGAGAGGCAAAAAGTGAGCATAACTTACCGTCTTATCAGACAATACACTAGAATACCAACTGCCGTTATTAGCAGCGGCAGGCTTACTCCGGCGACTATCGCAAGGGTGTTGGTCTGGGGTGCCTCTAAAAAAATCAAAACACACTATTTTAAACAGGCGCTCACACTATTTTAAACAGGCGCTCACACACTCATACACACCTGCATGCATATGCAAAATGTCTATACAAAAATAAGTGCTGGAACATTAGCGCAAAAATGTTATCCATTTATTAATGTATACATGCATTAACATGCTGGATATGTATTAAAAATAAAAAGAATTTTTTTTATTGTTTACATATCTGCAGCTGCCTTGTATTCCCATTCTATTCCCATACAGGTGCAATTGACCTTGAAGACTAATTTGAAGACAGAACAAGGACTATACACACAGGAACTCACGTGTACAGTCACTAGACTCTGCCGTGGTGCGTTCTTTATGGATTTCTACAGTCTGCTCCATCTCACCTTTTGAAGAAGACCCTCAAATATGTTATTCACTGATGTAGGCTTTGAAAAGTATATTATCCCCAAAAGTTGTGTGTGTGTGTGTGTGTGTGTGTTCTTGCATGTTTGTGAGGAGTGTGTGTTTGTGTATGTTAGTGAGGGAGAGTGTGTGTGCGCGCGCATGCACGCCTGTGTGTGTGTGTGTGTGTGTAATCACTGTCTGTGTCATCACCTAACTCAACAAATAAGTAAGCAGTCTTTGTCACTGTTCAAGGTAGTTTGCTGAAAGCTGAAATACTGTAAGGGATTATTTTAAAAAAAAGCTAAGCAGAACATCCATATTACCCTAACATCCATTCCTACTCAACCTTGGTTGGTCCAGGCCTTGTAATGAATTGCACTTCATTTAAACCACTTAAAAAAAGAAAGCTATAACACATGGACAGAATGAGCTGGCATACTTTGATAACATGTTTCATGTGGTGGAAGTGCAGTGCCAAATAATGGAGAGAAAACAAAAAACATTCAAAGTACTTGAACAGCTTTTAAGGTTTTTTTAACTGAGTTAAAAAATCTCACCCCAAAAAATAATCCTAACCTCTTAAACACAAACCAACTTTAAATGCAAAGTCTCAACTTCTAATGTGCTCTGACTCACCAAGTGACCTTGAGTACACGTGACTAACACTTTCCGAATTAAGAAAAGCCATCAGACAGACATCAAAACCATCATAACATCACTTACAAGGAACACGTCCACCTCCATCAGCAGCAAGGCTGTACTTCCTCCCAGTTACACAGGATGTGACAGAATTTCCGACGACAAAGGTGCTGTTAGTTGCTTCGTCGCAGACGTGTCCCCCTGCAGCTTCACAGTAGTAATATCCAAAGTAGTGGAGCACAACAGCGTCCTCTGCAGCAATAGTATGTACAGGTGTAGGTAAGGTGATGATTAATGATGTGTTCGTGCTATCACCAAATGGTTCCTTTGTAAACATGCAGTTTTAACTTAGTTATAGCAGGGGACACACACAGTTTTTTGTTTAGGTTTTTGTAGATTTTGTGACACCTCCAACATTCCTTTTTCTTCTTTTTTCTCTCTCTTATCCGGGGGTAGGGGGTGTGTCCCCCTTGACCCCTCCCCAATAACCACCCTTCTTATACGGGTATGAAGAAGGTTTATCATATAATAAAAGCTCTAATTAATGTTAATTTTCACCATGTTATCCAGAATTCACTGGTACTGCAAGAAGCCTTTTCCTACACTTTGAGAGTTGCTGGTGTAAATCCAGTATGTTGCTGCTTTTGTTCTCTTTCCTTTTCTTCCTAATGCGCTTTCATATTAGATGTAGAAGTTGAGACTTTGCATTTAAAGTTGGTTTGTGTTTAAGAGGTTAGGATTATTTTTTGGGGTGGTGCTAAAAGCACTGAAGGACAGTATTATATTAGTGATTTTGTCCTTAGCATCGCTCAGAGAATGATGAAAAACTTTAAAACACTTGAAATGCAGCCTCTGCAGGGAACCCACCTGTGAACAATAAGTTAAATTCTGGGACACACAATTCATAAAGGTAAGGGTTTTTTTTAACAAGAGAAGGGATTCCAGCTTAGTTAAACAGATGCTTAAAAGAGTGACGTATTTGTCGCCTGAACTCTAAAGAGCCTTTTCAGATACTTTAGATATTTTCAGGTTTGGGGATTCGGGAGAGAAGAAAAGTCGTTGGTTTAGGTTTGTTTGTTTGTTTCTGGTTATCAAGTTTAGCTTTACTTAATCTCTCTCCATGCATATATCCTCACACAAGATGTATATTTATAATGCATGGGTGCACTTTACCTGTCTTCTGTTGAGGTCATGAACATTTCAAATTATATGAACCAAATTGTACTTTCGCACATGTTCTATTTTACCTGTCTTTCCCTGTGTTGACTCAAAGGAAACAGTGAATGGTCTTCCTTCATCAGCATATTTTCGTGGGATGTTCCACTTAACATTAGTAATGCAAGTTCCATTCATTTCCATTCTGCAGGTGTAATCCTCACCTGCAGCATTATTGAGTAAAATGCATAGGTGGCAGTGTTTTTCACAATGTTTATATCAGATTTCACTGTTAATTTAATATCACCTTTTACAAATTTTAAACAGTAAAGGCGAGTATTTCCAACTTAAAGACTGTGGAGATAAGCAGATTCTTATTACTATATTAATTTAAACAGTTCCTGTTGTCATCTCTTGTCATCTCTGCATACTTCTACGTAAATTTTTTTCTTTCCTGGTTGGTTGGAGGGGTTGTGAAGAACTGGATGATCTGGTTTCACGTAACATTTAAAAGTAAGACAATTGTATTATTGTAAGTTGGGCTCGAAATCGATCGTCTGCTCTTCAAGGGAGACCACTATTGTTAGAAGTTGTAATCGGATATGCAGTTTTTATCTCTAATATATAAATATTAATGGGAGAATAATGCAATAAGAGTTTTTGAAAGTTTTGGGTCATTGATTTTCTCATAAACACACAGTCTTTTCTTACGATCTTAACATCATCACAGCGCAGTGTCAGTCCGTCAATCAGTCCGTCATTGAGTCACAGGTCATTAACTTAATGATTAAGTTGCTCATCGGAAGCTCAGTATGCAACAGAGTGTGTTGTTTGTGTCCACTTGTTATGATTCACACGCAAAGTTATTATTTAAAAACGCGGGCTAATACAATAATAATAAATTAATGAGTCTTGAAGCTGAAGAAAAACGCAGTCAACTAGTCTAGTGTTTTTGTTGTTCATACCATGTACAACAGGGGCCTGCAGCAGACAGGCACACACGCTCCAGATAAGAATCAGTTCTCTCCCCTTGAAAGGCTGGTTTCGAGCTGGTGAAAGTGCCATTTTCGGTGAACTCGGTCTTTCTAGAAGGAGATAAATATCAGTTTACGCTAAAAATTATTAAACTGGAAAAAAACTTAGTAATGGAGGTGAAATTCTTACCACATAAATGGGGCAACAGACAATCAAATAAATCTAATTACAGATACGCTAACTACACGATATCTGCAACAGTCAGTAAGCAACACTGTTGAGTATTTTAAAGGTAAAACAACAGGGGTCCGTATTCTAGTTATCATTTTGTAAATCGTGTCAGAACAAGGAGGCCTTGCTAACAGGGTTAATATTTTGAAATTAGTACATGTACTTAAGTAATTTTTGTCTGTGGTTCCGCTTTAATTGTTGCTGCGACATTCTGACATCCCAGAACAGGGTAAGAGAGAAAGAGAGAGTATTATAGAGGGAGGGAGAGTGAGAGACAGAAGGTGAGAAAGAGAAGGTCTAGACAGGAAGAGAGGGAAAGACAAGTGTGAAGTCAGATTAAAATTGTGAGGTAAGTAAAAGGATCTTATAATATAAAACATATTTTAAACCTTGAAATATATATATATAAAGCAAATACTTACTCAGGCTATAGGCCTAGCCTTTCTTGATGTGCAGGTTGACTGGTTTGGAACACTGAGAAAGCAAAGTCCGTCACTGTGAATCAGTTTGTAATAATTGTTACCTCTCACACTAAAAGAGTTTTTCTTCACCAAGTTTTCTTCTTATGGTCTGAATTACTGAATCCACACACTGACACAAGGCGCTGCCAGGCCGGTGATAAGAGTCGCACAAGGTTTGACTCCGAAGAACGAAGTTCTTCTTTCCGTCCAGCAGCAATTTTTCTGCCACCGAACTTTTCTCTTCGCTGGAAGTAATGTATAGCTCAGCGGCACTTTCAAGCGTCAGCTCAAGGAGTCCGCGTGTTTACGTATTCGGCGCTTTTAAAGGACCAGGTGACACTAAGCTCCGCCCAATTCGCTCGAGTCGTGTAACTGTGTCGTTGATCACAGGTGGGTTTCTTAGCTACTGACTAGGCGTCTACCGAACTCCCGAAGACAGCTCCGGACTGAGTGGCGGCTGAGAACCACTTGTTTATGCAGACAGAACTTTGTTACGTGTCTGCTTCGGTGACGGTATCCGGTGTGTCAAACCGCAGTCGAAACAAAGGGGGTGCAAAAGGTGTCTGATCGCGTTTTTCATCAACCATCTTGAAGCATAGTTAGCACCATGTGTGTACTGCGTGTGAAGTTCTTTTTCCCAGTTGAGTTCTGCGCAATCCCAGGCACGCATGACCTTTGGGCAGACAACCTTTCATCCGTTTCAACTTATACATTTTACAAAAATCGCACTAACTGTGCCAGGAAATCCTGGCAGGGTCCTCATGTTAGAGAATCTATTGCTTCGTATTCTACTGTCTATGAAGAGCAATCCGAGAAAAAACCATGTTCTCGTGCATTTCTATTCGTTTGCTGATACCAAACAGCAACCTGGAGTCTGTAGCTCAAAGACTAAAGACTAGACAGGAGTACAAGAAAGATATAAGAAAGCAATTTAGGTTGTATCAATATGGATGGACGAGAAAACTGAGACAGTTAAAAATCAGCAATCCAAAGGCATTCTGGAATATTCAAGCGCAGCGCACTCGCTAAGCCCCAGATGCACGCCGGGGCTTGGGCAGAACTCAGTTGGTAAAAAATTATCTTATCGCGTATGGCAAGGCCAGCTCACCTGGAACCCTGCTCTGTGTGTGTGTAGAGAAAAGGTGGGGAGTGGGGGGGGGGCAGAGTAACTGCGGGTTCCGACATAAACACGCGGACGTCGGCCTCAACTCAGTTCGGAGTTTGTTTCACCGGTTCCATAGAGCAGTTTAATCTAGACGAGGTAAAAACACTCGTGACTGTAAACATCGTTAAACTCACCCCTACCCCTTTATGGAGATGGGCAGGACGTTCGGGATTACCCGATGTTAATCATTAAGGAAAACAGTCGTATATCTCAGACCTGCTCTAACACGAAAAAAAAACCTAAACAATTTAGCGCGCACGTAGTTAATTAAGTGGTTAAGATATATATATATATAGTTTTCTTGCAATATCAGCATATGTCGAATTTGAAATCATCATTCATAGCTCACCTTAGAATATTCGTATACGACCTATAATACTATGAAGGTATTAATTTAAATGTTCCTTAGAAGTGCGAATTTTAATGTGAATGTGCTAGCGTCACGCACGCATGCAAGCCCGCAAACGCGAGCGCGCGCGCGAGCCTGATATATACAAGAAAACAGAGAAAGAGAACTTCGCTGTACTTCAAGTTCACTGAAGGAACCGAAACTTTGCAAAGTTTCGGTTCCCTTCAGTGAACTTGAAGATATGAGTACATATCGTCTGTTCCGTGTGGACAAAGAAGCAACACAGAGCAAGGCTGCAGCAGGTTCATATATTTATAAGAATAGCCCAAACTTGTGCTAGCCATATTTGGTTTGCACGTGTTACTGTACGTCTCTGCCCGTTTATCATCTCGCGGGAAAAAACGGACAATTTCATTCCTTTCCAGACCAATCATTATGTGCAAATATTAAGTGTTCTAAGTGCACCGAAATGTCTTCAGGGGTTTACATCACAATTCTACTAGGGCTGCAGGCCATAATTTGTTCCAAACAAGAAAAATGTAAGTAGCATTTGTGACTGCAATGTATTAGACCTAGCATAACTTACTGACACTTTGTCTCCAACGTGTTTATATTTTACAATTAGTTTAATGGGATTTTACACAATGATTAATTCTAAATTATTTTCTTTATACTTCAAGTGGGTAAATAATATTGGTGGTATTCGAAGATGCGAGGATCCCAAATATTCAGAATAATATATTATATAATACATTTGTTACTATATACACGAAAAGAATAGGTGTGACCTTTGAACTCTCCTCTCTCTCTCTCTCTCTCTCTCTCTCTCTCTGAATATCCTGTATAACATGTCTCAGCACTTAGAGCTGGCGATAAACTTAGAAAAGTCAAATATCGTTGTTTTTAGAAATGGGGGATTTATTTCAAAAAACGAGGCTTGGGTTTTTGGAGACAAAAAGCTAGATATTGTTAATACGTACAAATACCTTGGGGTATTCTTGTCAACTAGATGTGTATTTACTTATGCCCTGCATGACCTAGCAGATAGAGCACATAAAGGTGTAATCTGTATTTTGAAATCATTGTGGTATCTAGCAGATCGAAACCCATTGTTGTTTTGTAGGCTGTTTGATGCACAGATACAGCCCATTTTGTTGTATGGCTCTGAAGTGTGGGGTCTGTGTGCAGATACTGATATTATAGAGAAGGTTCATCTTTTTGCAATGAAACGTTTTTTAGGTGTCGCCACACGGACTCCAAACACTATGGTATACGGTGAGTGTGGGCGTTATCCGCTGTACGTAAATGCTTACGTGAGATGCGTTGGCTATTGGTTGAAAATAATCCATCTACCTCAGTATCGCCTACCCAGAAATGCTGTTGATATGTTATTCGGGCTTCAGCAAAAAAACAAAATAACCTGGCTACTGGTGGTACTGTATAAGTTTGGGTTTGGCGTTGTTTGGGAGCACCAGGGAGTCGGTGATGTTAACATGTTTTTACAGGAGTTCAAACAAAGGCTCCTGGATTGTTACAAACAAGACTGGCATAGTAAGATCTCCAGTAGCCAGCGTTTTTCCACTTACACCCTGTTTAAGGCTGATATTTCTCTTAGTGGTTATCTTTTATACCTCAAACATGTAGGCTTTAGGGATGCTCTGACCAAATTTAGGCTAGGAATTACCAGTCTGAATTGTCATAAAAAAAGTTTATATGTACATCATACTATGGATTGTCCATATTGTCATTCTGATGAAACTGAACTGCACTTTTTATTTGTTTGTCCGCGTTATGACGACTTGCGGAAGCAGTACATCCCTATGAAGTTTTATCGATATCCCTGCATGTCTCGATTTTCTGTGCTTATGGCCGATAGCAGTCCAAGACTTGTTTCCTGTATAAGGCATTACAACGGAGAGAGGCAGACATGCTTAGACCTCTACAAGCTCCTTAAGTCACATGTTGTGTACGTGTGCGTGTGCATGCGCGTGTGCACCTGAGTATACTTGTTTCATGTATTGCTTTGATTACTGTGTATGGTATTGTCACCCCCTTGATATGGGCCGAAGGCCTAACCAATAAATTCGTTCGTTCGTTCTCTCTCTCTCTCTCTTAGAGGACATGATCCTAATAATGTTCACGTGGTGAACGAAGGTCAAGAGGTCAGAATTTCTTGCTCATTTGACAAAGGCAACCCTCCCGCCAACTTCTTTCTTCTGGATGAAAACCGGACTAAAATAAATGCAGCTAGAGGCGAAGAGCAGCTGAACTATTCGCTTGCTGCCAGATGTCAAGATGAATGGCCGGTCATCCGATGTGAAGGAAATGCCTCTGCACAGAACACATCAGCGAATTTCCTTGTGAGGTGTAAGTAGGGAAAAGACAGGAAAACAACAATCAAATGTTTGTCTACGTGTGTAAGGGTTAATCTTATGGGCATAAACCCTTGAAACTTCTATATGCATGCATGTGCAAACTTCCGAATAAAATATGCATGTACATGGTGACAAACGAACGGCGATTCTAATCTATAAATATATAGATTTGTTGATCGATGCATATAGTGAACTAAATTGTGGGATGGACATTTTATTATTGATCTTTCAAAATCGTTAAATTATGGCACCACCACCACGAGTTCTACAAATAATTGAATAATTGTATTTCTCTGATTCGTGTTAAGCTGTTGGTTTAATCATGCACACAAATTTTTAACCTTCATTGTTCTAAATTTGAAAATAAAACAAGATTTATGTTTGGACATACCACATTCACAAATTCTTATCCCACAAGACATTCAGTCGTAAATCTTGTATATCAGTCATGATAGCCATTTCAGAAGATGTCAGCGAATCTGACCGTGGCTAGTTTCTCCTTTTAAATTCTTGAAGGTCAACCACAGTTTATTGACAACCATCCACAAGTTGTCAGAAACGCAACCCACGAAAGCTGGAAATTCAGAGTAAAGGCTCATACAACAGAAATCCAGAAATGCCTCCTGTCCCCGTATTCCCTGGGCTGGAACAAAAACATTGACCTCCACTGCAAGCTGACCGGAAGCCCTCCTGGTCTGCTGTTGACCGTTCTCGTTGAGAAGGAAGACAGCACAAAGTCCGGATACTGGGCGCTAAGCCTTTACAATGAACAAGGCCCTTCGGATCTGCTTGTCTTCAGGGTGTCTCCAAGTGAGTACTACATGTATATTAGTAGTCTGTTTTGTTCAACCAGATGAGTGTAACACGTTCTAGCAATGGTAGCGTATATCTGTTTGGACACGACCCCTGTTTAAGATAATCTTAAATTTAGTCTCAGGTCAGTCTACAGAGACACTCTAGTCATTCACTGTAAGTTTCTAATTACTCCCTGAAGAAAAAGAATCACAGCTTCAATGTTAAAAATATTTTGTTCAAAAATAATTAAATTCGTCTTTCGGGTTTTGTCTATCCTAAATCCTTAAGGTGTGTTTCCAGAAGACGGGCGGAAACTTTGTTGACTACATAAATTATGATCGCCAAAGTTTCTCTCTGAAAAGATTAAGACCGTCTTTGGCATTTTCTCATGCAGACTTCTGACACCCCAAAACCAATATTACAAGGCAATTTTTGATTTAAGATTACTTTTAAGGTGGAAGCGCAGGCCAGCGTATGTCTCTTGAAAAGCTCATACAATATCTTGCTACTGGATGGTGAGAAGTGAAATAAGCTTTATTTTCTATAGATCTTATCGATCGCATTAAGGTTATAGACACTTTTTTATGTCAATCTGCAATTAGTGACATAGAAATAAGTTTATAACAATTGAGGTATCCGAGACCGTATTCTCTGTACGAAACAACGGTCAAACACTGTCAAAAAAGACGGAGAGACGAAATCTCCTTGGTGATACCGAACTCGAAGCCTGCCGTAAGTTAGCTGCCGACGCAAACTGTCCGTGGTTTTATTTGGGTGGATGGAAGATGCTTAAATTAAAAACAAGGGAACTAGACCAAGCTAAGACATGACAAAGACGAAGACAGTCTACATGTTTCGGGGCACTACCCCTTCATCAGGACGACACAAACGAAAAAAGAAAAAGACTTAGCTTCAGTAGATGTGGCGCATGGGCTGGACAGCAGGAAAATCCTGGGATGGAAGATGACTGAAAGCTGCATCACGGTGAGTACAGTGCACATGTCTAGAGTGCATACTAGTTAACTACTTTTTAGGTAGGTTGCGTTTGGAGAAATTGCAGCCGATCGAAATTTACATTAGCTGCTTACTTGTCATCTGGGAAAGATAAGAAAATGTTG
>SMGT01012355.1:33617-44856 GCA_004794575.1 Lanistes nyassanus
AATGGTTCACGTTCCACGCGAAAAATCGTAACTCCCTGAGATCCTTTTTTGTATTAAAGACATTGGTGGCTGAAAGGTTTTCCACAGCAGGTGAGACTACTTACTGAGCTGTCTGTGGCTAGTCTTAAAAGTCTCATTTAATAAATACCTTTTCCCTGCGCAGATGAAAACAGTGATGCTTGCTGTGCAAAGGAGATAACTGGGGACTGACGAAGCACCCCCTTGACCTTGTACATGATAAATGCATTGACTCACCTTAAGAGTCTTTTTGGTCATGTTTAATAGTCTGTGTTCCTATGAATGGTTACAATTCATGGTAAGTAATAAATACTCTCTCTCTCTCCACACACACACACTGTAATGCCTTTTCTTTTTTTTCCTGTGACTTTTTGTGTTTGAGAGAAAAAAGAGCGACAGAAAATATAACAAAAGGAAAAGGAAAAATAGGAAGGGAGGAGGACACAAAAATGTGTCCTTGTTCAGAAAACGTCAGCAGTGGAGGAGAACGAAAGGAACAGCAGTGCAAACAGCCAGCATGATGAGTACAAATATAGTAATTGGTACAGGTCACAAACATGCACACACCCACACAAACGTGCACATATATGCAAGTTGTCGCTTGCTAACCCCCCCCCTCTCTTTTTCTCTCTTATACACAATGCCAGCAGACGATGCTCTCATAGGGTCTCAAAGGTACACGTTCACATGTTACAAATAAAGCTTACATTAAAAAAAGACCGGAAAGTTCAGCCGTCAATAATAAACACAACACGGAAAATAAGCCTAAATGGACATGGAATTTTTTAAAAGGGTTTGGTTTCCGCTTCATGAAACTGCGTGGGTCACAGCCAGTCTACAATGTCGGCTTGCTGTGGGATACAGGCACTTGAGCAAAGTCACTTCAATGTCACGTGCTTTGTGCGTGATTCTCTGACAGCACGATGAGTAGAACAGGCTACGTGCTGCAATACTTCATTGTCGATTCTGGAGGGAAGTATGGTTCTGGCGCGAAAATGTTCTAGTCATTTAAAATTTCTTTGGGGTCAAGCTGCTTTCATTATATAGGACATGCGTGTTTTCCAACAGCTACCGATTTATTGCAGTCAGGACTCGACCACTGACTTCCCAGGTGAAATGTTGCTGCCCTGGGGGAAGACTTTATAAGGTTATTGCTGTATTAAGTAAAACACAACAAACATAATTTTGCATACGTATGTGAGTACTGGAGGGAGGGTACGAGGGAGGGGGGGGGCCTTAACTTCGGAATTTCAGTTCTGCAAGAGGGAGAGAAGGATTTTGTAGACAGACAGACAGACAGACAGATTATAAATTGCCGTCGTTACACACGTCGTTAAAATTGCCATCATCAATAAAGTGCTAGAAAAGCTATATTACACATCACTGATTTGTTTTAGAAGAAAAGCAATGTTGCACACGAGTCACAATAAACAAAACCAGAGAGAAACTTAAGGCAGACAGACAGACGAGAGTTTGGCAAAGTACGAATAGTAATAGAAATCAAAATAATAACTCTTAAACTGCAATATAACGCATGTAACTGCTTTGTTCGACAAAACTAGAATACCGCAGTCCGTAGAATTTATTTGATTTTTTTATCTTTGCAATAAAATCTTTCGGCTGTGACTGAAACATCACATGCGATCAAGACTGTGAAATGTATCGTACAACCCCCATCTCCATCAAACAAGGTAAACGTGTTCTTTCTTCTAAGCAGAAAACGTAACATGTCTGCTTCCTTGTGCAAATCCTGGTACAGCCTTAGTGCATCTGACATGTTTACCAAGTAGACAGTTGTTTGGACTTTGGGCTTGTAATCCGAAGCCAGTTCTACCAGATTATAAATTGCCGTCATTACACTCGTCGTCATCATCAATAAAGTGCTAGAAAAGCTATACATCACTGATTTTTATTAGAAGGAAAGAAATGTTGCACACGAGTCGCAATAAACGAAACCAGAAAGAAACTTAAGACACATTGGGGTGAGGTTGAGAGGGGAGTGAAGATTTGCCAGGATTAAAACTGTTCAAGTGTGTTGTTATGTCGTGGTTTTCATGGCGGCTGTATGTTGTTGCGAATGTTCTCGAGAGGTATGTGGTTCGTACCCTACTTTCATACTTGAGAGTTCAAAATGTGCAGTCTATGCTCGCTGCTGCCAAACACGTGGCACTATGGGGGATAATACTGACTGGCTGGCCCGTTGTCAGTATATTTTAGAGTGACAGGGTGGGACTGAAGCCTGTGTTTAGCGTCAACCAGGGCTGGCTGGTTAGTTTAGGAAGGTAGAATTTCTACCTCGAAGTGATCGCTGTATGGGGAGGAGAGGGAGATGGGGTCCTATTACTCACCTAAACATTGGACATTGGCATGGTAACTGATAGATATGTGAGATGCTGAGTGCAAAGAGGGCATGCTGTTCCAGTTTCTTCACAACTCCAGTATGTAATCCACTGCTGGATTCGGAACAATACAACACCCGAATCCTATTATCTAATGATCAAGTTGTCGCTGCCTTTTCCACCCCTACAATGAATAGCATTAACGGCTCTTTCTATGTTCTAGTCATGCTGGATTTATCGGGAATTTCCGTTGTTTGTCAGTGTTGCCGTAGACCACTGCCACTGATTACAACTGAAGTTAACACAAGTGTTATAGCTACATTAAGTGTTTGAGGGGTGTTGAGTGTCGAGTGCCGATCTCGGATATGATCGCGCACATATATTATCAGGTAGAAATAAGGCTTTAGCCTCGGCACTTAACCGAGGAAAATGACTAGTCCATGAGTAGTGCAAGCAGTGTAACAATACTAAACAGAGTTTAAAGAGCGTTATTAGAAAGTACTCACGTGTCTTTGCCGCCAATAACGTAAGAGGAACCAGAACAAAGAAAGAAAGAACGAAGAATGAAGAGGATAAAGTATTGATTACACATGTTTAATCACAAATTTATAGCACTGTGAACACGTACACAGCGGCACGCCCACATCTGCAGTGACATGCACGCACGCACCCACGCACGCACGCACCCACGCACGCACGCACGCACGCACGCACCCACTCACACACATGAAAAAATCTGTACGTTTATTTTCGCAAACAAGATTTAGTAAAATTTTCACATAAAAAGCGTCAAGGCGTTTCCAATAAAAGTAACTTTATTAAAAATATTAAATGCAACTCTCTATTAGAGAATTCCAAGGCACAAAATGCATCTGCTATAATGAGTTTGCAGAAATACAGAAGGCACCTGGATAAGAGGAATGACAGCTTTGTGATAGAAACATTAATATTTATTTAGGCATCGTTATTGCGATAAACGATTAAACTCGGATTGTCTCTCCTGTAGCTGGAAATGAAAAGGTGACTAGGGGGTCACTCCTTGGGACTAAATGTGAGCAAGTAAAACCCCAAAGAATGAGCCCAAACTTATTACAGAAGAGAAGTCTTTCCGGACTAGAAGAATAAAAATAGTCTCTATTTTGCTCCAGCAAAATAAATGCATTGCACTCTCTTATTGCCTATATACACCCACATGCATATGCATATGCATATGCAAATTTATGACTTTTCTACTGAGATCCCAAATTATGGATGGTCTTTGTTGGTTTGTGTGTTTCACTGTATAAATATGTACAGACTGACTCGTTCCTGACGTCTTCAATATCTACGCAGCTGATTCCTGCAAAGGTAGGCGAAGCAGAGCACAAATAGAAGCATAAAAGCTAGAGGTTTTACCTTAGACCTTTAAACAGATACAATTAAGACTAAAAAGCTACGTCTGAAGTCTGTCAAAATCGTTTGCTTTATCGTTATTTCGCCCAGCAAATGTGTTTCATATGAGCATTTTTTAAAATCTCCACAAATACATCATGGTGGAAACAAATCAGTCTGTAAAACTAAAGCTTCCTAGAGTATGATGTCCAAGGGGTATCACAACAACCTGGACTTGATGACACACCTGTAAATAATGAAACAAAAAGCGTGAATTACTGTGTAAATCTAGTTAATTGTAGTAGATATTTTTATAAAGGGACTTAAGAAAAGTGTATATTTTCCCACTTGTAAATAAACTATTTTGTAGTTAACTGGATCTGTTGGGAGAAAATGCTGTTTTTGGATTTTACGGCTGCTTAAGCTTGCAACGGTGTTGCTTAGACAGAGTTTACGTGCTCCCACACGGGGGACTGCTAGAGAAAAGATTCTCATACTCTGACACGTTCGCTCAGTCTCACACAGGCAAAACACTACTAGCTCAAGAGCCCCCACCCTTGTAAAACACAACTGCAGCAAACCGTTATTCAACATATATTTCAAACACTGACTCGACAACATCAAATATATCTACAGATTATTTACAAAGAATCACCGTGCTCCTGTCTAGGGTAAGACTCTACCTGATTACGTCATACCACGTGGTATCAGACAAAGAAGATAAACTCCAGAGGGGATATCAAACTGCAAAACGGCCTATGATCCCGCTCTATTCACTGAATCAATAAGTGACCGACAACAGAGCTCCTACTCTTGTCACTACAGAAACAAATATTTCTGCAATATACAACTCTGGAGCTATTCAACGACCAACAATGAAGCTATGACACTTCCACGACCAGCACTTCTCTCTATACCACCTCTTTTGGCATATGCCCGGCCTCTAGCTTGTGACGTCTCCTGTCTCCGGCAGGATAAGACCATCTCTTCTTATCAACTCGAGTCCCTGACTCTAAGATAATCTGTGGCAAGAGCAATCCTACAAGGCGCAACAGCAGTCACTTACAAGTTTGTCTCGTAGTCGGCGAAATACACCCTGTGTACCTGCATGAAATGCTGGAGCCCTTTTCTCTTTTCACGTCTTGGCTAAGATGGCGAGGGGTAGAGGTCCGTGGGTCTACACGTGTCCGCTTCTCTTGGTCTTCCTACATTAACTCTCTCTCCATCTCCGGTGTCCGAGTCTCTCCCTCTATCCTTAATGTCCAAAGCTTAAGTACCCGATGCCCCCTTGCCCTGCATTACCAGGAACCAACTTATTCTAGTTCAAACCAGTTCTGGCCAACCTAGGTTGGGCGGAGCTATTAGCCTCGTTATGATGTACCGTCCCCTACTAGCTGTCAGAGAGGGAGGAACCAAGGAGGCTTACCTAGGAGTGACAGGTGATAACCTAGGAGTGACATGTGACATCCCACTCAGTCACATTATACTGACACTCGGTTGTATTTAAAAGAAAACACAACTTGAAACTACTGTGAAGAAGCATGTCGATGCTTGAATACTAAACACTAAACGGGGAATAATCAAAAGAAGTATGCATTTGCTTGTGCAAGACTTTTCCAACGACGTATTGATGTCCAATGTTTATGGCTCCTGATTATACTAATATAACTAATTATTTTATCTTGTGTCCGTCCGTCCGTCCGTCCGTCCGTCCGTCTGTCTGTCTGTCTGTCTGTGCCGTCCTGAAGAAGAGGCTATGCCCCGAAACATCGACTTGTTGTCTGTCTAATTTCCGCTTGGCTCAGTTTTTTTTTCTGCTGTATCAAACTAATAAATATACAAAAAGACAGGCCAAACTGGTTTCACTTTGACCTAAGGCATTGGATATACTTACACATGAAAGATATCCAGCTCTGTTAATAGTGTAAAACACAAAGATGTGGTCGAATAACAACAGCTGTAATTATCTTGTCCATACTGAGGTCAAAGTTGAGTCCTAAACTTTCGCGATAGCATTTTTACTTACCAGATGGAATGAGGGGCAAAACGACGACTGGCTAATTTAATCTTCTTCCCTTGGATTGTGTAGCTCTTGATCAAACTCTCCGTACCCTTCGACATCCACCACGTCGCTAGAATAACAAAATCATATTAAACCGCTGTAGTCGCTTCTGTCATCGTCACTGTTGTAGTTAAAAAGAGCAAAGACACTGCCAACAATGGCATTTAATCGCCAGCATCTTTTGTAAGTAGGATGGAGTGGCTAGATTTATTAAGATATTTGGATCAAAACACTTTTGTAAAAAATATGTTCAGCTAATATTAGTTGGAAACAGCCACGTATTCTTCACGTATTTATATCTAATTCGACTTTGCTTGTGTATAACTCTGTCTTCGTGTGTCCTTTGCATTTGTTAATGCGAAGTTGTCTGCCATTAGCTGGGAGTACTTACAGTATTCAGTAGCTATCGAGGGATCTTGGGGGTTGGTTGCGGGTGGAGGGTTGTGCGGGATGGGGCGGGGGCAGGTGGAGGGTAGGAGGGTTGGATGGGGTGCGTGGGGTGTTTCGGGGGGGGGGGGCTGAAAGGAGGTTGTGTCTGAGGTTCAAAGCCAGTTTTTTTTTCCAACAAAAAACCTGGCAGCGCCGGGTCCTCTCGCTAGCATATATATGCATATACAGTTAGTTCTGGAGCAATTTAGACATACAAACCACAAGAAGTGGACTAAAATTCTGTATAGGCCGCCATGACTGGGTCATGTGTTCGTGGCACAATATTGAATCAAAATTAACCATAGTTCCTGCGTGAAGACTTTGTAATTTTCTATGCGCGCAACAGTTTAGAGGATCATACCTTACAACAGTTATTCGGCACTAAAAAGGGCAATAACCCTCTGTCTCTATATCATGTAAGTTTCCATCTTTCTTTTCTTTCTTTAACCACTTAGTAGATTTTGCATGGCTGCCGTATATATTTGGTAAGGGGATATGGTAGCAAGACAGCCCCCCCAACCACAAATTAGTCATCTCTCTTCATAGGGTTACCTCTTCGTAGTTACTGAAGCCATCGCCATCTTTTCTGTATAAAGTACATGTATTCACATTTATTACATTACGAGGAGCTCATGTTCTCTATCACTTTAGCCGCCACACTGGGCAGGAGGAAAGCGACGAGAGCGTAGGTAAAGACAAATAAAGGGTGTGGTGGGGGGCAATTTAGGAACTTATGGTGGGCTGCATGAGCGTTCGTGTTTGCACATCCGATTAATTATACGAATGGTCGTATGTGCACGTTTACGTATGAACAGGAGATGTGAAAGCGCATTCAAAACTGATTGTTACAGGAGAAGGGCGGAAAGTTTTGCTTGCTGAGAGCGCACGGCTGAACTGGTTTCAGCTAGATCTGTTGTTTTGAGAAAGAACTGCGAGCATCATCCTCCTCATTTTGTTCGTCTGCATGATCCGTCTTTCATCATGTTTTGATTGTTTTGATGTAGTCATGGTGTCATAGAGGGTTTCACGAGATGTATGTGTTTGGACAGGCAGGATGAGTGAGCCACATCTGAGCCAGTCGGTTGTGTTATTTCCCCTTAGAGTTTGTTACACCTGTTTCGGTTACTGGTTCCTGATGCAATTCGCATGAGAACATTGGGCTTTCACAAAATTGAGGAGCGACAGAGACCGCTATTCGTCACACTTTCGGTAGTTTCTGTCGTGCTTTGAGTATTCTCCATTCTCATCCCCTGTCCATAAGTAAAGGTATATGTAAAATATATCGGACGAATGAGTTTTACAATCGTTTTTATTACCGGAACGGCAGATAGGAAAGCCAGCACAAAAACCAAGCCCTGGCATTTGTGTTTTGTTTCTCTACTTGTGCTATAAATAAGGACCAGGGTTGTTTTCCCCAAACAACGAAGAACAGCATTGACTCCTCTCAATACTGACAAAGGCATCTACAATCGGTCTTACGGATGTATATGATGAATCAAACAACATTATAGCCATTCAGGAAACAATAGTTTTACAATCTCTATCGACAAAAACTAGGCTCCTAAAGCGGGCATACATAATGGTGTTAAATAAACTGGGAGAAAACTAAAGCAGCCTGATAGTAACAACTGGGCATTGAGCATTAAACAGTGCCTCGATGGTTTTGGATTTTCAGAGGTTTGGCTAAACAGAGGGGTTGAAAATAAATCATCGTTTTTACGTGCATTTAAGCAACGCATGATCGACTTCTTCAAACAGGACTGGGCGAGTAAACTGTCCGATAGCGACAGATTTGAAACCTATCGCTCAAGTCCTTACTACAGCTCGATCAATATCTATCAGCAATCAGTGTTAAGTTTCGCTTTGGAATTTTCGGTTTCAATGTAAACCATAAATATGCCATAAAGGCATGCCCCTTCTGTACACAAATCGAGGACGAACTGCACTTTTTGTTACATTGCCCAGCGTACGTAGAAAGTTCACATGGAACCACTAAAATTAATGCTACAAAATAAACATTACAGTGTTGTTAGATAGATACCTATGTTTGTGTACTATGCACTGAAAACAAGAGAAGCAAGAATCGCAAAGGAAGGTGGTGATTGCCAAACGTAATGTGTCACCCCATTGTACTTTGATGTTATGGTGTAAAGCTAAAGCGTTTCATTATTTTATCTCTTTCCACGTCACAAGACTGACCCCATACTTATAGCCCAATAGCCTCGCAGTATAGAAATTCAACTCAATATGTTTTTTTTTTCTCTCTCTCTGTGTGTGTGTGTGTGTGTGTGTGTGTGTGTGTGTGTGTGTGTGTGTGTGTGTGTGTGTGTGTGTGTGTGTGTGTGTGATGTGTTACTGACAAATGACCTCTTTAGAATTGTTTATTTCTGAATAATGTTACTTAAAACCTCTTTTATTAAAATAACCCCCACCTTTCGGGCTCTAAAGCGCTGCGACGAAGAAGTACGGCTGGGTTAGCATGGGAACTGACATCTGGATTGTATTCCTCTCCGCTAAATCAAGGAAATGAAAAAAACGAGTTATTGTTTTAAAATACTTACAGGTAAACATTTTTCACGCTATTCATTAAACAACCTTTCAAAAAGAAAATACCAAAACAAATGACTACTGAATCGTAACAGCGAAAGATGCCTTTTACCTTACACGCATGCTTAATTGCCACAAAGATACATATATACCTCGTAATTTGTCATTAAGGTGGGGATGAAGGTGGAGGATATGATTATTTCAAGCCAATATACCCCACTTCCTTCAGACTTCAATAGAAATCCTCAAACAGTGGGATCGAATATTGCCAAAGTAAAATTTACACCAAATAATACAGAGAAAGATCTGTAACTACAATAATAGTACACATATATTAACCTGCTTTCTGACATTAAGCCATCCACTTTTCCCTTGCCTTCAGCTATGTTGGTGTCACATTCATCAATTTCTTCGGTCGTGCTTCTATTTGTCATTAATCTGTGTACAAAGAAAAAAATTCTTTATTATAATCTGTACGTAAACGTATTCTCCTGAGTATCTGGTGAAATATTATTGTTGTAGTTGTTGTTTAAGATGTTGCTGTTGAAGCTTGTGTACACATGATCCATGCACCCGGGTTGCGAAATCGGTTTTTACTCACCGGAAAAAACTTTGTATGGTCTAGTGGTAGAAATATTCGTTACAAAGGGAAAGTGCCTGGGTTTGAATACTGGCGTGTGTGTATGTGCGTCACGGAAAAGACCCCCTCTAGCGTTCCCATGACAAGCAAATGGAACCGTTTATCTACAAAATGGCGACACCTCCATTCACTGTCTTCCGTTGTTGCTATAATGTAGCATGTTTAGGAGAACAACCCTGATAGACACAGACTTGCTCATTCAATCAGAAGTTATAGTAAATCCCCACGCATGTCCCATATAACAAACGATCTTTTATTAAAGGGCTTCCTTTTTGTCAGTAGGTTCTCTGCTTTCTATACACAAATATCTAGGAAAACTTGACCCCAACGCACTAATTTCCCGTTCTTTTCCTAGATCAGCATGTAGATTTCGCGCCAAATTCGCTCAAGGACATGCAAGCCAAGCACTTTTATTCTAGAACATTCTAGTTCTAGAAGAATCTGCAAACGACCAGGAACTCACGCCACTTGTTCCACCCAATCAGAAATAGGCACGTAGCCACGTGATCGCCCAAAATGAATGGGTTGAACGCGTCCAGATGAGACAGTCACAGAAAAACCATCAGGGAGGAAAGACGTGGGGAGTGCTTTCTTAGGGGGCAAAGATTTTGGCCTGTAGTGTCAGACAGTTGTAAGGTAACCTAGTGCTCTGTTCGCCTAGTCAGGGCAGCTAGAAGTCCCCTAGGGAAGGGCCATTGTTTGACAGACTGTGGAGAGTCTGTGTATATGCCAGAGGGCATTAATTTCTCGCGCCATGGGTGGCGAATGATTGTACCAGTGAAGGTACTTTGATGACAAGACTGTAGTCTTGTATGTGGCCAGTGTTGACATTTCTGGAACCGGTGTTAGGAAACCCGGATTATCGTGGTCTAGTTGTTGCCCGCTCTAGGAAAGAAACCTACGCTCTGTGATTCCAGTCTTGAAGAAAAACCATCAGCCTGTTGGACCGTGAAATTTGGATTCTTCGTTGAAAAAAAAATTGTGATATTTATAGATCGTCTCACCAGCCAAACGTTGACTGAGAACTTGTCCGGCGAACTCGAGAACTCGGCACACGCATAGATCTGGACCTCCAGCACCTTGGGGAATGAACGTTATCTCTTGTTCCTGTGGAATTTTTGGTGACTTGTGTGACATGACGGGTCGTACCTTAACTTACTGGACTCGACTTCTCCAGAATTACTGAACAAACTGTTATGGTGATCTCGTAAATGCAGACTTAATTGAGCAATCGTCACCAAAACCTTTACTGCAATAGGTCAATGGTTTCTACACCAGAGGGTGAGGACGCTATGAAATAATGTGAATAACTAGAGAAACCTACCGAGGGAAAAGATTCTCATACTCTGACACGTTCGCTCAGTCTCACACAGACAAAACACTTCTAGCTCAAGAGCCCCCACCCTAGTAAAACACACAACTGCAGCGAACCGTTATTCAACATATATTTCAAACACTAACTGGCATCAGTCATAGTCCCTATTTACAAGAAAGGTGATCCAAATAAGCCAGATAACTATAGAGGGATTGCTTTGACAAGCACTGTCAGCAAGATTTATACCCACATACTGAACAAGAGACTAACTACTTGGGCCGAAGAACACGACAAGATAATGGAACAACAGGCGGGATTCAGAGCTGGATATAGTACGGTCGATCACATATTTACTTTATATGCCTTAGTTGAAAGATTCTTAGAAAAAAACTCCAAATTGTACGTAGCTTTTATAGACTTTAAGAAAGCCTTCGACTCGGTAAATAGAAACATCTTGTGGTCTGTCTTGCGGAAGACTGGAGTAAACGGCAAAATGTTATCTGCATTGAAAGCTATTT
>SMGT01012355.1:45908-81483 GCA_004794575.1 Lanistes nyassanus
AAATAGTTAATCTAGCTAAATTTCTCCACTTAGCACTAGACAGAAGACAGAGCTCATCGTGAAGACGAAAGCTTTTTCATTCAGTTGATCGCGAATGGCCTGCCGTACAACCAGCCTATATACAGGTTATTATCATGACTGTCTCAAGGCATTGGTGTACGAATCACGTAACTTGTTCGGTCAATCTACTGACCACATCTAAAGTTTGCTTCGAATGTGAAGATGAATGGATGCGTTTGAATGGGAAGTAGAATGGATGCGTATGCATTATAGTTGTGTAATTTCTTCTTATATCCCCCTTGTTAAAGGACAATGGTCTTATGACAATAAAGAAATCGAATCGAATCGAAACACTAACTGGCTCGACAACATCAAATATATCTACAGATTATTTACAGAGAATCACCGAGCTCGTGTCTAGGGTAAGACGCTGCCTGATTACGTCATACCACGAGGAAACACACAAAGAGAATAACCAAACTATTGCCAGAGGGGGAATCAAACTGCAACCGGCCTATGATCCCGCTCAATACACAAATACAGTAAGTGACCGACAACAGAGCTCCTACTCTTGTCACTACTGGAACAACTACTTCTGCGTAGAAAGTGATTACGAAGAGAAAAACGTGAAAACACGTGTAGTAAACAATGTCGTACAGACTGTGTATAAGGAATGGCGAGGACTTTTTGATTTCTTCAACTTCAGTTGTGTTTCCATCAAAGGATTTACAAAATTATGGAACAAGGTCCAAGAAACACAGTAAGAAATGAGTTTTCTTTTATTATTGTAGTTAGATACCAAGTTTAATTAATGATTTTATTGTTTTGGGGGATTTTTAAATGAATTTTTGAAAAAAGGCTAAAAATGACCCGTCCACCGGGACGGCTCGAGCTACGAACGCTACGGTGCAAATGAGTTAATTAACCTCTCCTGTGTCTAGTCCGATCTCTGTGTATATCCTATCTGAGTGTCCTTTCCTTGAGTACCGTGTGCCTTGCCACCTTAAACTCGATTAAACTGGTCCTGGCCGGCCTAGAGCAGCTACCCACATAGCGCCCACCTACCCGGTGTCGAGGAAGGAAGGAGCGAACCGGCTTACCTAAGAGTGACAGGTGATAACCTAGGAGTGACATGTGACAACTTGCCTGGATCTTTTACCATTGAGATTTTGTAAATTCTAGTTGAAAGGCCCGAAACAAACCGTGGATTTGTTGGGCCTGTGTCAACGTAACTCTGTTGTGGGTTAACTGAATTTTTTGGAACATAAACGAACATTTGTGAAAGATTGACTGAGAGTACGCCTAGAACTTAATGAACCCTGCCGATCTATCGCCTTCGTATGTGATCACTAATGTGAAAGTTTGCTCGAATTTAGTTGAAGTATCTATCCTGCTATTTGGATGTCGTTTATTGTTTGTTCCGGCAAGACAAGACTCTTTTTGAATAATATTCTATAGAGGAGCTTCATTGATGTGTTTGAATTGGTTTTGTTTTCTCCAGACTGAGAGCGAGATTGCGAGAGTGACCGTGTGATAGAATAGAGAGAGACTCCACGTAGAGATTTACAGGCTGGGATAGGAAGTCTCTCTTCCTATCGCAGCGGATAAGTCTCGTGAGGGCCTCATAACTGAGTGTCCCATCCGTGGAGCGTACACGTGTTCCCATATCCCCCCTTAATATCCCTCACAGTGTGTATGTGTGTGAATCCAAATAAACTTTCTCTGGGTACCATCGCATGTAGGAATCCAAGGAAACGAGGAAGCAGACAGATTGGCTTAGCTAGCGATAAAAGACAATGCGGCAACAAACGTCATCCAGATAAATGTACCAATTTCAGTAGAAGAGAGAAAAATAACGATTAAACCAGCTATAAAAGTACAGTGGGACGAAAAGTAGAAAAAGGAAGCCAAAGGCACCAGGAGAGAGCTAGAAGAACTTCCGAGTAACGAGCTCACACTGTTTCACTCCAACAGAACCAACCAAAGTAGAATAGCCAGAATGAGACTAAATGGAGAATACCACCTTATTCGTAAGGACACGGTGACCTGCAGTTGTGGGGACAGACTTAACAGTCCTCATGTCCTGCTAGAATGCAACATAAATAGCCAGGAAAAGGATACACTTAAAAATGCTCTGGACAATCAACACCTTAACTTTAATATAAAATCGTTTCGAAGTCATCTAATAAACAAGATAAGACAATACATAATGGATCTGACAGCGCAGGTGATAAACCCCAATCCAGACGTAAGATATATCTTAAAAAAAAACAAAATTAACTAAAAAAAGGGAAACTGGTTTGTGCAAAACAGGTACACTAATACAGGACTCGCACAAGTCCAGAAAAGGGAAGTAAACACACACACACACATGTTTCTGCATGATATAAAGTTTAAAATATCTTATTTTTGTAAGGACTAACCCCTCCAGCTCTGAACAGTTAGCATCATCTCTTGCGGGTAGGTCCAGCTCGTCTTCTTGGCTAAATCATGGAAGTGAGAAAGGTTTATTGTCTTAAAATACTTGAAAGCAAATTTGGTTCGCTAAAAACACGACAACACAAAAAACGACGAACAAACGAAAAAAGAAAAAGACTTAGCTCCAGTGGATGTGGAGCATGGGCTGGACATTTTGTCTTTTTTTGTGTCGTCCTGATGAAGGGGTAGTGCCCCGAAACATGCAGATTGTCTTCGTCTTTGTTTTTGTCATGTCTGTTGCTGAATGTCTTCTCATGCATATTTGGTGATTTGGTGATCCAGTTCCCTTGTTTTAAACATAATTGACAACTGAATCATACAATTCAAAGATTGCTTTTACCAAGCACGAACGTTGAATATCCAACGAGATACATATATACTTCGTACTTTGTCATAGGCGGTGCGGATGAAGGTGGGGACCTCATTTCAATGTGCTCATTTCAAGCTAATATACCCTACTTCCTTCAGATTTCAATAGAAATCCTCGAAGAGTCGGTTCAAATATTACTTAAAGTTTACACCAAATAATACAGACAAAGATCAGTAACTACAATAACAGTACACATATCTTTACCTGTTTTCTGGCATTACAATAGCCACTAGTTCCGTGCCTTGAGCTATGTTGTGGTCACGTTCATCATTTTTCTGGATCGTGTTTTTGCATATGCCGGCCATTAATCTGTGACAAAAATTATCTTTATAACAATATGTTGCTGAATGTCTTCTCATGCATATTTGGTGATTTGGTGATCATCTGTTGTTGATGACATTGTTGTCGTATACATTATCTGGGTCAAGAAATCAGTTTTTACACACTAATTTCTGCCCACTGGTTTATTTTTTTTGTCTCTCTATGTCTTTCTCTCTATATATCTGTCTCTCTCTGTATCTCTCTCCTGTCTCTTTCTCTCTGTCTTTCTCTCTCTGTCTTTTTCGGTCTGTCTTTGTCCCCCTCCCTGTCTCTCTGTATGCCTCTCTCTATATATCTATCTCGCTCTCTCTCTCTCTTTCGCAGAGATTAATTTTTTAAAGCGGCAGTCATTGCTTCGTCTGAGCAAGACACTATTAGATGATGTATACGTTGAGTCGATAGTGCTGCTATCAAACAATCAAACTGCCACTAAAATTTAAGTGCCTACACTGAAAGGCAATACAAATAAAGCCGAGTTTAGCCAGAAATAAGCAGGATTCAGAGAAGTAGAGGCTTATATTTTGATTATATTTTTTATTAGAAGATATGCATCACAGAGATGAGAAACAACCTGAAGAAAGCTTTAAACATCTTGCACCGTAAACCGTCAGGATATGTCAAGTGGGCTCACAATATTCTTAGGCAACGATTATATAAAAATCTCTTCCATATATGTTCAAACGCCGAACTATGTCACATGTTGGGGTGTTGAGGGTCAATAAAATTACCCCATAAACTCTTGATGTGATCCACCGACAGCCCTTTTGCCTTTAAGTTTTTAATCACCGTTTTAAAGTCCCCATCAGAGGCAATGTTTACACCTCCAGTCAGGGAACTTTACAGGAGGCGATGTGTTACTGGGACCTGATAGCGCTCAGGGACAGCTGGGATTCGGATGATAGCCATCAAGTAGTGTCATGTGATAGGCAGGTACAGGATTAGTCAGAAAGGAATTACGCCACTGAAAAAGCTGTTAACGATAGTAGTGCTGACCATTAGGGCTTTGATGCAGCCAAGGGTGTGAACTGCTTAGGGGGCAGAGATGTCCACTTAAGGTGCCTGCGCACTCCTGTAATTAACAAAGGGAAGTGACCTGCTGTCTTTGTCCTGGCTGGTTGTTGTAGATAACTTTCTTGATGACCAGGTTTGCAATAATGTATGTATGAGATTCTTCGAGTGTGTGTGTGTGTGTGTGCGCGCGTGTGTGATTAGATACGTGTGTCTTGATCTTACAGGGCAGGTGATGGAAGGTGTTTTATTTTATTCGCTGAACCAGAAAAAAAGCCAGTAAATGTTACCCTTATAAGCCTATATATTTAATTCTGCAAATACTCGCTATCTGTAAATATAAACGCCCCAAACCCAGGAAGCATTCGCCTAATAAGCCCCTGATATTTTATTCTGTAAATACTCGTAATCTGTAAATAATATTTTTTCTTTGTTCTTTCAAAGTTTTTCGTAGTCCATAGTGTACAGTAAGATGAAGATAAATGTTAAAGTAATACAGTAATAACGTTTCCACGAACGCATATATGCGTTAACAGCAGTCGTGTGGGAGGCGCACACTGAGGACGCGTTAATACTTAAAAAAGCTCCCATATGAGGACATCTGAGTTGCTGGGTCCCCGATACCAATGTTAAAAGTTTCTTTTTCGTTTGCCTTTTCAAGATTCGAATTTTGAAGAAACTCTTTTCTGTTTGGATAGCTGTTAGGATATCTGTTTGCCTAGTGCTAGCATAAGCCAGTGGTAAATAGGCTACGCGTGTTACTAGCATGCATGCTTTTTTTTTTTTAGCAGATTACAATTTCCTTGCTTTTGTAAGTTTTGTTTTCGTAAGTATCATTGCTGTGTGCAAGCATTTTTGGGTGTATGTGTCCTAGTGTGTACGCATAGTGTGCAAGAGAAGCCAAGAAGAGCGAGCAGAAATGTAAAGGGAAAGCGATAAGAGGTTCGAGTTTGAGATAAGGATGGCTGAGCTGAAACTGAAACTGAAAGAGATCAGCAGCTGTAGTGGGGGTGCTATTACTGGCGGTGACAGTGAGGGGGCCAGGTGAAGGAAAAATCCCCATAATCAATATGCTACAATTTGACACTAAAAATAACATGATTAAAAGATTCTTGAGGCTGTTTGGAAAGACGACGAATGCTTACAATGTGCTTCGCAAACAGTGGCGATTCATGTGTCTACTTTTCTGCAAGGCAGTTCGAAAGAAATTTATTACCAGCTGATTACCGATCAGGCGGTAGATTATGACTTTCTTAAGAAATCTCGTTAAAGCGATGCCAGATTACTGCCGAAATGTTCCCCATCCAGTTCTATAAAGCCTCCAAATGGCCTGATTAGACATGCAGAGTTTTTCGCCATCGGGTTTTGTCCGATTTCCGACACTGGATGGAATTGACGGAATATGACAAATCAGGTAACGACAATATTGAAGCACAGATGGCTCGTGCCGTTATTCTACACAGCTACCAACCGGAGCTAATATGTGATATCAAGACAATCAGGTGCAAAGATCTTAACAAGATTGCTGAAGCAGCTGAGCTGAACGTAATGCTAAGCTTGTCAAAGCAAAGAAAGACAAAGACATCTAGCAGTGAGACAGGTAACATGTCCAATGGCATGGTGACACCAGTAATAAGCCGGCAAGTAACCCGACAAAAGATCACGATAAAGATGAGAAACGTGAGAGTCAGAAGTAAGATAAGACAGTGTCAGGTTTTACATGTGGTGAGAATGGTCACATTTCGACTAACTGCCCGCAGGCCAAGAAGGGAGTGAGGTACGAACAGCGCGCGTCCGTTAACGCTATAATAGGTTTTGGAAACAAGCTGTTTCGTACACACGACAAGGTTAATAGCCGGAAACTGCCGATAATCTTGGACTCAGGTGGTGATTTTTCTGCTGTGGTGGATCAGAAGCTGATCAGGGAAGGAGGCAAGCTTGACGAGAGATCAAAACCATGCCGGTTGCTTACGTCACGACTGAGTGTCCATGCCAGCGCCAGAATAAAGACGGCCTGGTTTGAGAACCCACCCCACTCCCTTTTTGCTGGGCTGTGAGCACGTGGGCCGCTCTTGTCTAAGAGTTTGTGCCAGGACTCACGGGAAGACTTGCACGTTAGCAGCTATCAGATGCCCAACTCCATCTTTGATGCCCACAGCAATGAGAGAAAAGCCTGCAGAGGAATACCAAGAGTTGATAAGCAACGCAGAGGACGAGCAGGAGTGGCTTCTCCTGTCTCCGCCCCTCACGCTAAGGCGAACGGCGTGATATCGCCATTGGAGGGTGCAATTAAAAAAACAGCCTGCAACACCTTCCAGATCAGCCAGTGAACGGAGAAGACAGTTCAACGGCCCTGCTTACAGAAGAAAATCCCGTACACTCTGAAGTAACCGAAACATCTGAAGATGACGTCACTAGCCAGCAAATGCATGCTAGGGTCTGTCACGGAGAAGAACAGGTTGTAACTGGTAGAGATACAGTAGCATTCGAGTCAGGCCTGAAGCCGTGGGCCGACGGACCATTTAGGGCAGCAGCAGCAGTGGCGGCTTCAAATAAAGGATGTAGAGGACTTGGAAGGAAAAAACCTGCCTTTGCTGAAGGAGAGAGAGAGAGAGAAAGGTTTGCGGAACGAACCCGCACCATCACACCAGTGTCTCTAACCTTAGAGGCTCCAACTAAGTAACCGTACTTCAACCGATTAAGATAACTATCGGAGAGAAACCTGGAGTGCCCAGTCTACTCGGCTCCCTGGGTGTGCCTGACGACAAACTAGGCTGAGGATACTGTCCTGTCTAGATCACGTGAGGAATCTAAACAGCTGTATTAGGTAAAAAAAAAAAGCCCCCCCCCCAAAAAAAAAAAAGTTGAGAAGGAATTTAACAAACTGGTGAAATATGGTGCGAAACAACGGGCGAAATTGTCCGACGTTGTGCAATGTAGGGGTCGGTTTACAGTTATCGCTAGCGTAAAAAGCGTGAGACAGATCCAAACCTCGGGAAATATGCTACGGGCTTAGTGTATACAGAATTGGCGGGAAAGTAAGATTCAGGTCACCTAGGCATACATTTGTGTTGACTGTACAAAGAAGCCGAATCCTACATATCCAATAATTTGCGATACAGAAGTGTTTGTTGATTGAGAGTGGGAAAGTATCATTAAATCCTTGCGTGTAGTGAGAGATTGAGTCTAGCCTTGTTGTCGAAATTTTAGCGACTGAAATTTTGCCACAGTGCATCTGTCTTTTTCTTGTCAGGGAAACCGTGCAGAGGAGTGTTTTCATGGTAGCTAGTCAAAATTAATCCCTTACGGAAACTTGAAGAAAACTGGGCTTGAAAACAAAATGTAGGATTCACTGTGGTCAGTATGCGGCTGTGTAGTCTCAGCAGCGGAAGTAAATCTGCATTGTAACCAGGAAAGAATATGCTGTGGCAATATGGAGAAATCTGTAAGATTCAAAGACAGGGGAGAGATGTGTAGGGAGGAAAAACGAGATAGAGAGAAAGAATACCGCGAGGGTTATACATTTCTTTTATAATCACATTCACTTACTTGTTCCATATGGTTGTTTTCTTGATCTCTGAAACACAAATGTAACAAAAACTGTTATATATTTGGAAACCTGGAATTTGTCACTTTCATTCCAAAGAATACTGCAACTCAAAATTCCAGAAGATTTTAAATTCTGTTAATTTCAGTTTCCAATGGAATGTTCCCGATATCCATTACTTTCAAAATGATCTTAAACACCAGCTACACATTGCTTTAATGTTTTTTTATATAAAAAATTATAATTACGTGTATATTTTCTAGTGCTAGTGTAATTCATACATACTTTTTACAAGTTTGCAGCGGATTGCGAGCAGTATCAGAACCACCAACAGCACCACTACTAAAATAAGATATTCATCTGCAACAGTTAAGCCGAATGTACACTGAACATTATTGGATTATTAGGAAGTCCGACTAGATAGCAAAGGAAGCAGAATTATATTAGTAATGATGAAGAATAACCTAATAAATCAGAAAGTGGTAGTTGCAAACAAAGCATTATTACACTGATAAGATGAAATGAAGGGTCTTTTGTGAAAATAGATCAACCTTTGAGTTTTTCAGCGATTTAAAACAACAAAATTGAAATTCTACACGATTCTTCGCCACACCTCGTTGCTACTGATAAAGTTTGAAGTGATAGTCCTATGTTTGGGGTAACTTTTGATATGTTGTTGGATTGGTGTCCTCATTTGAAAATGTATAGATTAATTGAAAATTTCTAATACGAACGTTATTTTAAAAAAAAAACGAAAAAAATGCTGTTTGAGCAGACGACGGATTCCCAAAGAGGCGCGTTGCATTGTGGGGCAGCCCCACTAGAGCGACCTGCAGGAGCTTGAAAAAGCGCAGAAAAACTGGAACCAATCAAAATACAGTCTGATGTAAAATATGCTAATCATAGGGGTCACCACTGAAAACGTTGCAGTTTCCTGGAAGATCTTTACTGCCTATAGCCCACCCCACCCCTCCCCCTAACCCCACCCACCTCTACCCCTAGCCCCATCCCTTCCCCTCCCCCCGCCCCCGGAAAGACCTGCGCAATATAGCTCGCCATTTGATTTGCTCCGCTTTCTTACCATCATAAATAGAGCTCGTCATTTGATTGTCTCCAATGAATTAGAGCTTTTACGTGCTGGCAGTGCCTTCGCTAATCTTGACAAGAGCTTCAGTCGTATGTTTGAACCGCGCAGTGAGACTGTGCTTTTGTCAAAAATAATTAGAAAACGTTCAAAAGGCAACTTTGAAGAAAATTACTATAACTTGTACGTTTCAATGTCTTGTTAGTATTCTTACCACAATAAGTTTCACTTAGTGGAAATGCTCATTTAGTGGCATTCAGTCCACGCACTTACAAAAAAAGAAAATCACAACTACGTTTCTTTACTTTGGAATGAAAAATAAATCGGTGTAGCTTACAGCGAGAAATAACGCATTAGAAAACTGTACCATGCGGACATAAGCACCTGCAAACCAGTAATGATCTGTAACTTCACGAAGAAACTTGCGTACTTATGCAAACACAGTCTCTTAGTAATTAGCACTGAGTAATTTGTTTTTATAAAACAATCTACTGATATTGAACTGTTGAATAAATTAATGTTTTTTGTTTTTATACATCTTGTTTAGCAACATTTCTATCCAGATGCGTGTAATTTATACAGTGTGTGCGAACGTCGTAGGCCTGTTGTAGGTAGTATAAGGGATGGCTAGGCTGGGGCTGGATGTGTACATCTAACAAAACCATTTGTGAAAGCTGCAGAATGCCCTACCAAGACACAAAGTAAACACCTGGCAGGAAACATCATGATACAAAAACAAATTGATCAACTAACCCTAAACGCATTTCGAGCCAGTTTTGAAAAATGTATATCCCTACACAATGAGGAGTAAATGATGAGTGTCGCCAAATCCGCTCGCTTTTGCTGCACAAGGTACAGCAGAAAGAACTGAACCCAGCGGGAATTAAACAAAAAGTCGACGTTTCGGGGCTTAGCCTGTTCTTCAGGAGGCCACAGTCGGGGCTGTCGAGAGGGGAGGCAGGGAGGGGAAGGGAAAAGGAGTGTGCGGATCGTTGCAGTGAAGAAAGGAGAGGGGGGAGGGGAGAGGATACGTTCCGTGTGCGTACAGTCTCGCCGATGTAGAGCAGAGTGGGGCAGACGGTGCATGTAATGGCGTAAATGATATTTTTTGCTGCTACAGGTGAAGTGATGCTTTATGTTGGTGGTTTTTGGCGTGTGGATCTGTGTGGCGGTGCTGAGGTGTGGGCATGTGTGACAGCGGGGCACATTCCACAGGTAGTGCCAGGGGGTAGGGTGGAATGGGTGCATGTCTTGAGTTTGGAATGAACAAGAAGGTCGCGTAGGTTCTTGTCCCCCCGGTTGACTAAAGAGATGTGGCTTAGATTTAGATAGTAGGTGCCAGTTGGAAAGAAGGATTCTGCGTACAGGAAGGTGTGGGTGGTGGATGAGTACGGCAAACATCCCAGTTGGTATGGATAGCTTACACCATTCTCGACCAACAGATGGTGTCATAGGAGTTGCCATAGTAGTTGTCGCAGCCGGTGTCATAACGGGTGTTGTAGCAAGTGTCGTAGCAGTTGTCATAGCAGATGTCGTAGCAAGTGTCGTAGCAGATGTCGTAGCAGATGTCTTCGCTAAAAAAAATGAAAATTTTGATTATTCACTATTCACATTATTATTTAGTCAACATAGCTAACACTAGAAACTCCAGTTAGTAAAATTGTCTCTAAGTGACAGAGATAATAAGTTTTTAAATTGTTTGTTTTTGTTTCAAGTTTGTTAGACCAAGTTTACTTTAGTCAGAAAAATCCATGCACCCTTACACATAAACTCACCCACCGTCCTTCTCTCTCTCTCTCTCTCTAGTGGACCAGCAGGGAAAAATTAAGTGGGTAATGAAAATCCGCCTTATTTTTGAATCGATGGGATTCAACCACGTGTGGGTAAACCAAGGAGCTGAATGTCATCGAGCCTTTTTACGTGTGTTCAGACAAAGACTGGTGGACGTTTTTCAACAAGAGTGGTGTGCGGATACGACATATTAAACGTTTTGACGGGTACCGTTCATTTAAAAGTATCCTCGCACCGGAGCACTGCCTTGACTATATAAGGGTAAAATGTTTCAGAGTCGCTCTCTTACGGGTGAGACTATGTGAAAGTGTTATAAACACGCACAAAATCCCTTTGTACAGAACAACCCGTATTCTAATGGCTGCACCTTCTGTATAGGTGCGGTACAAGACGAAAGTCATCTTAGTTCCACTGTACCCGGTAGGGGTACAGTTCAACTTAACACACTCCCTGATGGTTACTGATAAACTCTCTCTCATTCTCTCTCTCTCTCTCTCTCTCTCTCACACACACACAGACGCACACACACATGCATACACAGGCAGGCACACACATCCGAACACACACACACATACACGGGCGCGCGCTCACGCACACACACACACTCACTTACTCACACATTCACATACACGCGCGCGCACCCACGCACAGTGTGTATGTAGATTTGTGTGAGTACGTGAGAGAGAACAAAGATTAAAGAAATGAAAAAGATTGAGGTCGAAATGACACAGATGATAAGCAATATAAACCATTACTTTAGTGCTAGCAAAAACTTTGCTGATACAAAAAGACCTAACAGCGAAGAGAGCTACCACTGTATAATCGATTACGACAAGTGTTAACTTCAAAGATTTTTTTCCCAGAATGAACATTATAGTTCAGAGTACTCAAGGAACACAAAGATAAAACTTCTGTTCTTTATAGTTATATTTTTTCATTTCGTACCCAAACTGC
Source organism: Lanistes nyassanus (assembly GCA_004794575.1). Classification (NCBI taxonomy): domain Eukaryota; kingdom Metazoa; phylum Mollusca; class Gastropoda; order Architaenioglossa; family Ampullariidae; genus Lanistes; species Lanistes nyassanus. The sequence continues at coordinate 57,462 of SMGT01012355.1, forward strand.
AGTGAATAGTGTGAACTTGCTGCAGCTATATGATGACTGTAAACTTACCCATAGAATAAAAGTTTTGCTGAAGTAGTGGTTTTTATATTATTAAATTTATCTCTATTTGATTATAACAGTTACTTCTTTTTCGTAATTAACGACACTCCAGTCTCAGGGTGTGTAAGCTCTATTATACAATTTATACTAAAGCGCATTTATATGACTATAGGAAATGACGAAAACAGTTTAATAAATTTCACATGTTTATATATTGGTTGAAATTTGATGTCAATAATTTACATCTCAGATAAAATAGTGATGTCGACAAGAGTCTCAAACATTGATCCTTACCTGGTGGGGGCCACTGACATTCTGACATAAACAAAGGGAATTGACATGTAAAGATGCCGGAGTTGTTGTGGTAGTTTCCGGACAATATAAATTGAACAGGACCTCCATTTGTGATATTGGCGATGGCATCTGATCCGCAATTCATGGATCCTTTCTTTTTTAGACGACAGCTTGCTATCGTCTCTTTCGGATGAAAGACAAATATTATAAAAGTAATAAGCTTGGACTATACACATTATTTCTTAGTGGTGACTTGTTTTGAGAGCGACAGTACAGACAAAAGCTCTTTGTGGTATGTCTGCAGTTTACAATACTTTTGAAGTCTATCAAGGATTACTTCAAAGAGTGAATAATGACGTTAAGAGTAACAACGTGCAATGATATATTTTCGTTTGTATATTTCGGAGGTGTAAATTTTCTCAAACAGAGAGCTCCGAAAGTTACTTTACAACAGTTAGATTCTACATGCTGTATTAAGCAGATAAGCCAATAGATGCGAACACTCCCTAGCAAACAGACAAAAACAGATTCACGCACGCACACAGGCAAACGCGGTCAGTTGAAAACTTTTTTAATGTTCAGACGAGCCTTGTCGGACAAGAAGAACTGTATAAATACTTCCTGCACTACCCTAACTTTAGTAGCTCGTTCTCAAATTTTAGCAATACTCATTTTTTTAGATAATGTGCCTTAGGCTATTCATTTTGATATGTGTGTGAGTGTGTGTGCGTGTGTGGTATGTGTGATATGCTTACTCTGTATCTGTGTTGCATATTCACTTTGTCGGTCTGTCTTTCTCTGTCAGGCGAGTTAGCTTGCCCCTCGCGAAGGCGAGGTGAAGCGCAGCATACTTTCATTTCTTCTCCTAGTATTATCATTGCTGTGATGTGTGACTCGTTCTCACAAAGGGGTACCAAATTCGCAAACCACGAAAGTGCTAGATGCTCAAACAAGTGAAACTGGCCTAACCTGGCCATTTGCACTTTTTTGCAAATTCAGGCTGATCAGCATTTAAACTACAAGGTCTTCGAATGACTTCACCTACTAAATATGAAAATGTCACATTTTGGGAACACATTTTCACATTTTTAGCGCTTATGTTGCAAGCAATTAGCGAAGTTGAACTAATTTACCGCCGATTTTGTGTTTTAAACCTGAAAAGGGCCTCTGAACGCATGATAACTCAATGAACGCAGCAGCTCGTGAGATTCTAACAAAGGCAACCTTATTATAAATGCAATCAGAAAAAAAACTAGCACAGCATTTAAAATTATAAACGAAGTCATTATTGGTGACCAATCGACGAGTTTACAGACTAAAACTAGCAATGGAAGTACCAGCCTTAATCTGATTTGGTCAAAGCTAACATTCGTCTTCATCAGAAAAGCAGACTCTGTCTGGTTTCTTCTTTTACGATAGAGGAGAAACGGGCAACTGTGCAATTCTGGAAATATTTTAAGCAAATAGCTGTGTCAGATGGTCAAACCAATTTTGTTAACACTGAACATTGGTTGGTAAGGAAAAAGTAAGTAGATATGAAGTGAAACTTTAAGGGCCGTTTTCTCTGTCTGTTCACACTTTCTACTTTCAATTAGGCATAACATTTTTTTTAAAACCTACATATAACAATATGCGTGTCATCTGTAGGTAACAGAGTTGTTAGGTGTATTGTTAGAGTACAGTTTAGGAGAGGATATGGGATATATGATAGGTTTGGGAACTACATTTAACACAGAGCACAACAGACATTAGGGAGGCCAGACACATGAAGAGAAAGGTGTCGGTAAATGTAAAAAAAAATTATGCAGACTATAATTCCTAAAGAAGCCAATTAGACTATTACGATGATATTTTTGTCATACTTTACAGCCAATGACGACAGACATAGCTTTTCTAGAGTTGGAAATGAACTTAATAAAAGTAGAAAGCAGTAAAATGCCATGGCATTTATGTCAGGATGTATATTGAAAAAAATTATAGAAAATACTGCAATGAAAAAAATGATGATGTATCTGATGATAAAGTAGTTTTACAACCAGAAATGTGGGCTTCATAGATTATTATTTAATAACTATATTTAACAAAAATTATTTAAATAATTGTAGTAACAGAGCTGATCCATTGTAACAAAGAATTAAAAAGAGCACCAAAATGCGCCCAGGTACTAACAAGTCGGTCTTAAGAGGAAGTAAAATAAAACACATTACCACCCCTAGTAGAAAAACCAAGGAATAACATGAGAGAGAGAGAGAGAGAGGGGGGAGAGAGAGAGGGGAGAGAGAGAGAGGGGGGAGAGAGAGAGGGGAGAGAGAGAGAGGGGAGAGAGAGAGAGGGGGGAGAGAGAGAGAATTCCTGTATGATCATCACCGTCGGGTCCATTAGTAGGTCTATAACGTATTGATACAAGGGATGCGGTTTCAGGTCTGTAGCACATCAGCCGAAGTTTATCTTCATCCGAACTCACGGAACAGTTCATCCTTCGATCTCCTGCAATCCAAATATTCAAAGCAAATACAGCATAAATAGAAACCTGAAACTCAGACAGTTTGATTGAAATCTTTTTGCTCAAAACCTATTTTTGCTAGATTGTAGATTATTATCACATACTTTATTTCAGTCATGTGGTAGGTTTTCAATCCCAGAAGTTCACGATGGACTTCAGATACAAGGCCTAAGTTGTGTCTATTGTCAGGGCGCTTTGGTAGATACTCATAAAATTACCCCTTTTTAGTTTTATGTGGTAGAGGTAATTTTTTTAAATAGTGGGTACAGCATAATACTTAACCTTATGCACATTTTCTGAATAGCTCGAAGACAATGTAGACCGGTGAGGAAAAAAGGGGGGATTTATATAAATGGCTCAAGCCATAAAGGAATTTAGGTCAGTTAATCTAAGCTAGGTGCTAAATTTATTGTATACAGCTAGCATGGAACTGCGACATAATAGCAGTTACAGAACATGATGCTAAGGACTTACTCTGATGCTGGATAAAAGTGAATTGCTTCTGACATTATGGCAGAACCAAAAACAGGGCAAAGATGTGTATGATTTCATCACCCATGAGGCTAGAAGTAGAGGAAACAAAGCATGTCTTTTCGATTGACACTGAGACAGGGTTAGCTTGTCTGCATCATGGTGGGTCATTCGATGAAATGGAGTGCCCATGGAACTGTAATTGGACTATGTATGCAAGGTTTCTCAGTTTATAACAAACTTCGAGAGCCCCGCCGTGCACCGGGGCCATTACAATTGCAAAACTATCAGAGGATACCAAAGGATACCAGAGACGTGCCCACAATGTTGGGGCATTTAGCAAGTAACCAGATTATTAAGGTGGCTTATCGTTTACGGTTTGGGGAAGAAGAAAGGAAACGAGCTGAAAAACTGTGTATCAGTCTACACAGACAGTTGTGGAAAATATATGTACTGAACAGGCATCTAGAAATTGTGCAATGTGAAGGAGGCTGCAATTTTTACAGATGTTTTCTTTATATTTAAAAACCTTGAACAAACACTAAATCATTGTCGAAACGGACTTTTAATGGCCTGTTTCTCCTGCAATAGTTTGCATCGACACTAAAGGAAACTGAAAGTAGGACGCTGAAAAACCAGAGGATTTATAAATTGAATGCACTAACGCATTAGTGTAGATAAGTCGATGTTTCTGAGTGCTAGGCGCGTGCGACATCCAGGATGAGCAAAATCATTTCCATCCTTTTGTTGCTGTTAGCGTCGGAGCATAGGCTACAAGTCAGTTCCTGTGAGTTTTGTGTTTTTCACAGTTTTTATTATTTAGTGGTGAAGTCAAAGTCGATACCGATTTTACTTTTTCTGTAAAAATAAAAGTAATTTGTTTAATATTTTGGTAATATATGTCACAACCATGCACACATGCACTCACCCAGTCAAACGCACCCAGAGCCTGTGGCGTGTTCTTTTTCTTTCCCAACAAGCAGGTTAAAGTTGAAGACAGGACACCCCTAATTTATTCGTATCTGTTTTGAACGGGCACTTAAGTTTGTCAGTATCAATCACGTCATATGACGAAGGTAAACACCAATGCGCTACTTCAGCGTGAAAAACCCAAAAGCTTGTAATATACTCTTACTGGTAGTCCAAAACACCATTTCTTCACTATAGCCGCAGGAAAATACCTCCCCCCAATTGCTTCATACAGAAATAGCCTATCGCCAGTTCGCCCTCTCGCAGACTACAAAAAGAATTCCTCCGGACGACGTGTGCGTCGCACAGATAAATATTTCCACAGCCTGATGAAACACGCAGTTATAAGATACTCGAGAAAACACTGTGTAGTTCACTATGGAACTCCATGCATCTTCTACATTTGGCCCTCTCGAACGAATTTTTCCACGCACTCCAATTTAAAACACGTCCGACTTCTCTCGTCGCTATTCTCCCTCCCTCCTTACAGTTTCTTTCTCCCCCTATTCTTTGTGTGGTTTTTCGCTCACGCTTCTGAGCCAACTTCTTTCAACTTTCGCTCCCACTCCTGAGCGAACGTCACTCAGCTATCTTAACACTATTCCTATGTAATTCCTATGCCTATGCAATTCATGAAGTTTTAGTAAGACGGAAACATAAGCACGAAATATCAACAAAATTTTATTCATTTCAGGTGATACTAACAGTTCCAGTGAAATTTTGCGTGTGACTGGAGAAGGTCTTGCTGAAATCAGCACCATTTTAGATACATCTGATGAGTCCTTAGATTTGGACAATGCACCTGTTATTTTTGAGGTGTGTGAAGATCAATCTCTCACCACTCGGTGTAGCTTCATGTGGAGTGGCCGCTATAAAAACATGACAGTTGAACACTGGATGCTGGGAAGTAAAACGAGTTGCTTTGCAGAACTTCTCAACAATGACACCACTGTGCCTACAGTCAAGATCGAGATTTCTCAGCTGGTCAGACGGTCTCAGAGCATGATGAAGTTATCAGCTATGAACATAAATGGGAAGTTTAAGACTCTGCGCCTCATTCGCCTTGAATGTCAGTGGTGTTTAACTTTATGGCTGAGCTCATGTCATTTTGCATATTCCTGTGTCCGCTCTTATCTTCTTGTAATTTGTCACCTATTATGAAGCTAAATTATATTTTAGAACTGGTTCATGCAAATGAATGTTTTTGGGTTTGCCTCCCTGCAGACAAGAGGTATGCCATTTGTTTTGAAAGTTTCCAAAATGGAGGGATGGATAAATGAATGGATGGCTAGGTGTGTCTTAGAGTAGTAGAGTATATAGTTATACATAATGTAAAGAAAGTATTAAGGTGTTTGATAGCCCTTTAAATGCCTCTTGTCTGGTTTTATACCCTTTTGGGACCACTTTCCTACTAGACGTTTTCAGCTGCAGTTTTGTCATTTTCAATACAAACGCCAGTGAGTTACAGTCCCATCAAAATTTCTAAAAATCGGCGTTTAGTTTCCAGTATATTGATTTGTTCTTTGTTGCTGCTAATAATCTATAGGCAACCACATTATCGTTTTGGGTGAGTGTTCCATCCAACCCCTACAACCCTCAGTGATATAGATCTTTATGCAAATAAACGTCCCCGTTGCTAAGGTTGCATGCATATAGTAAAGGAGCATCCTGAAAAGAAATCCCTTTATCAACCAACAAATTTCTCAATAACAAAATACAAAGAGACAGGCCTATTAAGACGTTATTTTGCTGGTAGATGTGTGTCCACGCGTGCGTGAGTGCGTGTACATTTGTATGTGTTCATGCTAGCTAGAATGCAGTCTTTTCCCTGTTTGCAGACCCAGCCAAAGTCACGAGCCTGACTGTGGATGGCAAAGAAGTCAATGGCAGTTATGAGATTAAGGAAGCTCAACGGGTCACTTTGACCTGTTCATTTGATAAAGGAAGCCGCCCGGCACCTTTCCGAATGGTGGACAAACATGGGCAAGAACTGAGGGGTGCTGTCAACGACGAAAGTATTAGCGAATCTCTTTCAGTCAGGTGTGAAGATGACTGGCCAATCGTTACGTGTGAAGGAGCAGGGTCTGAACAGAACAGATCTGTTGTATTTCTTGTCATGTGTAAGTACATTAATGTTGCTGTATCGCACATGATAGAAAGTCCCTTCCCCATCACTTGTGTAAGAGAGCGTGAGTCATGTGTGGGTCAGTATTATTTATTACAACAAGTTGCCAGCAGATGCAATTGGTGCCAGCCAGCGGAGACTGGTCACAAAACCAGAAAACACGAAACTCCTTCAGTATCGTATCTTGACAGTAACATGGACATCGGAGAGCCTCACACAGAGAAGCTTGAGTTAGACTGCTTTAAATTCCACAAAGTCTTCTTTCCTTAAATTTACACCGCTGGAAAATATGGATTTACGCAAAAAGGAAACCCGTTATCGCGTTATTTGGGACTGATTTTAATCTCCGACAATAAGTAAGTAGGAAAATACTGATCTAAACTACCTCGTTCCGGCTTGAGAAAATGTTCCAATACAAGCCACATAATTCATACTGTATCAGTTTTGTGTTCTAAAATGCCATAAAACATAATATTCTATATCTCTACGCCTATATCTCTATCAATATAGTTCTCGGTACGATGATTCTTGTCTAATATTAAGTGAGCGCTTCGAGTCCTTTTTTAAGTTTTTTTTTTAAAGCAAGAATTAAATGCTCTTGTTGAATTATTGCAGGTCCTCCAGTGTTTCTTGATAAGGTCGCAAACATAGTCAGATCTCATACAATCGACACTGCTACGGTCCGCCTGAAGGCCCACACGCAGTCGATCAGAGAGTGCGTTTTAAAAGAGAAAAACGCCGTTAAGAACGCAACCTGCAGTTTAAGCGGTAAACTGCCTAATCTAGTTCTCACCCTTCGACTGGATAAGGAAGATGATATTACCCATGGAAACAGGACACTAATTCTTCGCAACGAATGGGGCATTGCCAGTACAACACTTCTTTACACGAGTAAGTATACAAAGCTGTTTTCCTAACGAACGCATTCATCAATGGACCTTTTTCTTTATTTTTGGTATCCATAGGCAACAACCACTCAGCTCCTAACAGTATTTGCGCCATTGTCGTTTGAACATTTGATCATTATTTTCTTTATTTAGCTCTAAGCCCTGGTGGGTTTGGCTTTTAGCTTTGACGAAGTATACATTTACATAAAATATTTATTTACAAAGCAAATTTATAAAAAAAATCGAATACATAAAAAGACACTGGAACTAGAAATTTGGTGTATGTCGTCTGCTTCTAGAGCAAAGTAGTAGGATCCAATGGCCACGCACACAGTTTTGTACTCACTGAAATTTTGACAATTGTGATCTTATAGTTATGTTTTGGAATATTTCGTGACATATTTTCGTGCCGTAGTAAAACCGGGAAAACATAGCTGCAGATACAATATCAAGGGTCCGTCCTGTTGTACTCACAATTGCCATAACACAAGTGCTTATTAGACAAATAATGTAACAGCTTTAAATAAGCGCTCGAATCTTTTTATGAACAGATATTAATGTATCGCGAAGACAGCAGCAGAGAAAATGCAAATAAAGGCAGCTGACGAACTCTAGTATAAGTCAGGGCGCATTGTAGTTACATTGCCTCAGTATCCTTGTAATACAGGAAACAGTTATTCTATTCAAACAGTACTGAGTATTAAATGTAATTGCAAATATAATGTTTACATTTTCTTGGCTGTCTTCACGCTATTATTGTCAACATTTTGTCTGGTGCTACCAGCTCGCATCAATGAAGTCCTAAATAAGTGTTCGCTCCCTTGATCATCGATGTTATAACATTGACGCCATGCTGACCTTGTTTCTATTTATATCACATCAAACGTCTCATTAAAAACTGTTCTTTCTTGTTAAGTTATCATTAGACATGATTAAAGTTTTGAAGTATGTCACTTAAATGTAAAAAATTGACACTGTTATGTGTTTTTAAACCACAATGAAGTGAGGCTATACCAAGCTCGCCACCACGTTGTTTTGGGCAGTGTTTTCAAAGTCGAATATCTTGAAAACATGAGCAGTTCTGAGCTCAAAGTTGATAGTTTCTACTCAGAAAATAGGTCATTTAAGATTTCTGACAAGGATATTGAGGAGATCGATGATGCTGAGAATATTTTATCAAATCTATCCTAGTGCAACCGAGATGCTCAAATGTAAGCCTTTGTTTCCTTCTTATTGATATCACATATTTAGTAAAAAAAATAAAGATAACTTTAAATTTTTTAAATCCTGTTTGCCGTTTTCACAATTCTGTGTTTTTGTATCTTGGCAGCTTTTGTCCAATTTAAAACATGTTTTTTGTGGTTCATGCTTTACTGATGTTATCAACTGTTGTTGATATGTTGCGGATGTTGTAAAGAGCTTATGACAGAACTGCAGTAAGGTTTAGATGAACCAAAACACAATTATTTATGTAGCTGGTGACAGAGAAACTTTCCAATATTATATTTATTTGTTTTTTTAAAATCACTTTTCAATCAAAATTGGTAATTACAACACTGAAGGCCTAGTTCAGTGTCCCAGTGTTTTCCTCAAGCAGGGAGGCAGGCGTGCATAATTCACATTTTATTTCCTTATGATCTGGCCCAACCTCCTTAGACTTAGCTCCGGAAAGTCGGTGATCACGCGTGTTCTTCAATATGTCACAAGAACAGTTTGAAATGATGTTTTCACAACCAAGATATAATAAGGGACAAGCGTCCGTTTCCACCTTTAACGAAGCAATTTAACAATAAATACATTCATCGAGTAGAACGTTCACGCTGGTCACATTTGTATCCTATCGATTATCCTTATCGAAATTTCTTTTTAAAAAATGTTAGAGCTCTGTACTCACATCACCTCGAATCCAGTGTTCAGGATACACACATTCACAAAAGTCAGTACGATACGAATCGTTCCACTCGCTTCTCGATACGCAGTCTTTTGATATCGTGGTGATCGTCAGTAATTGTTCTCTTCCACAAATTACAGTCCACTTGATAGAATTCTCTCTCTCTCTCTCTCTCTCACACACACACTGTCTCGTCTTCGTTTACGCGGTTCCCGGCCTGTCAACTCTTGTCGTCGGCATGACTGGTTATCTATCCGAGAGGTAGTCCCCGCTACGATAGTATCGGGTCACACTGTCGAATGGTGGCCATGCGTTGTCTGGTATCAACGCTCTTCGCCGCTATCGTTTTACCTTCAGCTACGATCTCTTTCGCTGTTTTTATGCAAGCATTACGCATGCTTTTTGGCACGTCAACACTGACTTCTATTCTGCTTCTTCTTTCGCAGTTTTCATCCAAGCCTACGCCTGCTTGGTGGCACTATTCTGCTTCACGGCTCTACGCAGAATCCTCGTGTCTCCACGAACTTGGAGCTTATCCCTCTTTCCAGCCTCTCTCTCTCTTCTCTCTCTCTCTCTCGGCTTCTCGCGCCCCAGTCCCCACACCAGATGTCGGCATTTCAATACGACTCGCAACTGTCAACAATTCCCGGAAGCTGCCCCCCTCCCCATTTACCATCGCTTTGCTCGAGGAGGTAACATACGCCCACGCAGTACCATTATGCTCTCAGTCCAATCTAAACTTCAAAAGCACACTGTACTCATTCAATCCCTATCTCTGTGTTCCTGACATTCCTGACTTGTTTGGATTTATATGTTTAATCTTTAGGCATTTGTAATATATACTATTTATATGTAAATATAAGTTTACATAAAAATAGGAAGCCATTTTGTCATTTTGGTTTTGTAAAACAACTTTATAAATCTTTCCCCAACCCTGAGCTGCACAAATCCCAAAATGAGTGTGCACCATTGACCAGCAATATCTCAGGTATCTGAGAAGAGAATGTAACAAAATTAGGATATGTTATGTAGAATTGCATGGACATTCACCATATGGCATCAGATCTGATATAACTGAGAACGCAAAAAAGTTTCTTCTTTGTGGCTTTACAGTCTTACATTTTTTGGGACTGCACGCACACACGTCCTTTGCGATTTAATTAGGGATATTTCATTTCTAGTACTCCATTTGTCCTTCTATCTGTATTATTTCAAAGGTACATTCATGTTCCTTCATTTTGATGTATGCCAATCTCAGGTTAGTAACAGTTTTTACCGTGAAAAACAAACATTTCCACGACAGCCCCATTTCATGCAAGTAGTCCCCCTTTAAACCACGAACTGTTAAGTTAGTTATAAGCATAAGCAAAGAGACTTACCGAAAAGTGTGATACAAATTTAGTAAGCCAAACTAAACTGTATATCCATAAGACAACGCGAATATGCTACGAATCCTGAAAGAGGTTCGCGTAAAGATATCTAATAAGAGATTTTACTATCTTGCGAACTTGTAGGCAACACACGTCAGTTTTCACTGTTACAATACGTACTTGTTCAAGGGAATTAGTTATAAAGAGTATTTTTTGTGAAAATGATTGAAAATCTTCCATTTTATGTACTTCAGTATTTCAAAGTCGCCATTCTGGTAAGACTTAGGCGGTTGATAACTGTAATTTGTGAAACTTTGAGTGTAAGGCATTGCTGCTTGCTTCAGAGTCTAGCACAATGTCCATCTTTAAAACAAAAGATCAGTAAGCAGGCCGCTGGCCGCTCAGCCCTGCCTCCTTCTGCTTTAGCCGCTGCTAAACAGACACTGCGCATGCGCGGAAACTAATACGAAAAGGGTTCATTAGATGGATGCTACATCTTTGCTTTCGGTAGATTGCACACACGTACACACCCGCCTGCATGACAAACAAACGCATCTTCAGGCTGCATAGTTTACATTGGCATGCTGTTGTCTTTCCTCCAGTCAAGTCCACATTTTGAGATATTGTTTGTATTTTTAGATACGTCATATGTTTTCTGCAACTGTGTGTTAGTTTACAGTATCTCCCGGCGATTCGCTAATAAGCAAGTTTCGATTTCCAAAAGAAGTACTTGACCTGAAGTTTCGGTTAGTCCACTCCTGTTGGCATCTGCCAGTTGTTGTGACGTAAATCCGGCCAGATTTACCGATGCGGTGAACGCGACCGGACAGCGCAAACAGATGAAGAGTTCGCATTCCTTTATCTAAATTGCTTCCTCTACGTTCACCTGAAAGGACGCAAAGAAGGCTGGGGTGGGGAGGTGCTGGCTGCAAGGCAATCTGTTCAATAATGATTGTGCCTGAAGGTAAGTAAAGACAGTTAAATATACACATATAAGAGGTAAACCGTGGTGGAGCTTTAGTGACTGTAATCAGGGTAATGGTCCCGTCCCGACTTCCACACACACACACACATACACACACACATACACACACACACACACACACACACACACACACACACACACATACACACACACCACAGCTTGTGAAAGTGTAATTTTCGGTGGTTTCGGTCTTTCTAGGAGAGAAATATCAGTTTACGCTAAAAATTATTATACTGTTAAAAAAACAGTAATGGAAGTGAAATTCTTACCACATAAATGGGGCAACGGACCATCAAAATAAAACTAATTACAGAATCAATTAACGATTAGAGTACACTATATTATAATTAATACGCTAACTACACGATATCTGCAACAGTCAGTAAGCAACAGGGGTTCGTACTCGGTATATTTTAGTCACGAGCTACTTACCATTTTGTAAATCGTGTCACAACAAGGCCTTGATAGCAGGGTTAATATTTTGATTTACTACATGTACTTAAGTAATTGTTAAGTGTCTGTGGTTCCGCTTTAATTGTTGCTGCGGCATTCTGACATCCCAGAGCAGAGTAAGAGAGAAAGACAGAGAAGGAGAGAGAGAGAGTGACAGAAAGAAGGTGAGGAAGAGAAGGTCTAGACAGGAAGAAAGGGAAAGACAAGCGTGAAGTCAGACTAAGATTCTGAGGTAAGTAAAAGGACCTTATAATAAAACATATTTTAAACCTGGAAATATATATATTATTTAAAACGCAAATGCTCACTTACTCAGGCTATAGGCCTAGCCTTTCTTGATGTGCAGGTTGATTGGTTTGGAACACTGAGAAAGCAAAGTCCGCCACTGTAAATCCGTTTGTATTGAATAATAATTGTTACCTCTCACACTAAACGAGTTTTTCTTCACCAAGTATTAATTATAGTCTGAATTACGGAATCCACACACTGACACAAGGCGCTGCAGGCCGGTGATAAAAGTCGCACAGGGTTTGATCCCGAAGAACGGTGTTCCTCTTTCAGTCGAGCAGGGATTTTTCTGCCACTGAATTTTCCCCTTCGCTGGAAGTAATGTATAGATCAGCGGCACTTTCAAGCGTCAGCTCGACGAGTCTACTTGTTTGCGTACTCCGCGCCCAGGTGACGCTAAGCTCCGCCCATTTACCGCGAGCCGTGTAACTCGTTTCGTTGATCACAGTTGGGTTTCTTATATACTGACCGAACCCCTGAAGACATCTTTGGAGTGACTCACGGCTGAGAACCACTTGTTTATGCAGACAGAACTTTGTCACGTGTCTGCTTTGGTGACGGTATCCTGTGTGTCAAACTGCAGTCGAACCAAAGAGGGTGCAAAAGGTGTTTTTCATCAAGTATCTTGAAACGTAGTGGGAACTGTGTGTGTACTGCGTGTGAAATTCTTTTTCCAAGTTGCGTTTTTTTTCGGCGCAGTCCCGGGCACGAATACACTTTGCGCAGACCACTTTTCATCCGTGTAGCGTGATAACACAGGCTTGACAACAGAAGCCCCACCTGTCACAACTTGCGAGATTTCTTTTTGCTCTTGACGGGTCGTCTCCGATTCTCGCTCACACGACCACCGTCAAAAGTGTGACATATGCGTAGGTGGAACTATCACTGTATTACTAAACTTAATTAATATGATTTCTTAATCATATGGCCGAGCCCCCACCACCTACAGTCTCCCATAAATAACAACAAAAGACTGTAATACAGTGAATACATAAAGAAGAATGTATTGTTGATAGAAACAGCGAGTATTTACAATCAAGACAATATATGTTATAACTCGTTACAACTCTAGGGCTCCCGCAATTTCCTTCTGTTTGAGCTAGGTCTACTATAACATCGGATACCAACCTACATCACCCGCCTCGCCATTAAACACAATGACAAACCACGTACCTCAATCTCGCCTTTTCTTAGGAGGAAGGAAATAACATGTGATGCACAACACTCACAGAACACAACACTCGTTCCCGAATGCTTCTTACAGTCCGCACGACAGTCTGTACGTTGGAGCGCTCCTTCCTTGATATGTTCACCAGTAGAAGCCCTGAAGACCTCTTGAACACCTCCACGTAACAGCAGACTTCGATGCCGACGATCACACACGCCACAGAGGATATGACGTTTTCCACAGGCTGACACACAGCCCCTTGAGCTCACCCCAAGAGCTTGGTTTCAGGCAGCCTCCTTGTAAGGCTGGACCTTCGCCCCCTGCTTCAGACGGTTGTCTTATCCGCGGTATTCGATCTCCCTCCTTTACGTTCTGCAGTCCTCTCCCGCCCGGTCAGCGTCGAGGTTTTTCCACAGCAGAGGAACACGTGTTGCTAGAGTCACATACCAGTCTGGGGGTATCATACACCTTCGCAGAGTCCCTTGCGCTATGCAACTGGCCTACTCAAGCCACGTGCTGTTGCTGCTAGACTTCCACACGTCTAGCAGAACGAGACACCTCAAATTCTGCAGCTGAATCCTTCAGCCTTCAGCAGACTTGTACCACAAGACACGTACGTCTCACCACAGCAGCTCTTCTTTACAGGAGTTCAGGCTAACAATGCCCTCACTGTAGATTTCGCTGAAGATGTCCTCTCACAGGATACTTGGGTGAAAGACGTCCTCTCACAGGATATTTCTGGGCGTAAGACGTCCTCACAGGATGTTTTGGCGTAAGATGATTTGACGGTCTAAACCAGTCCTTTTATCTTCAACTTTGGTCCATAGACTCTTTCATTCACACGCACGTGGTCAACAAGGCGGTTACATGTATCAACCAATCAGGTCAGAGACAGCAGAAGCCACACCCGGTGTCAACTAGTAGAACACGCCCCTAAGTGGACACCTAGTGTGGACACAACTACCCCCTCCCCTTCCTGGTCGTTTACACCTATCGGCTACATCAAAGCCCTTGATGCTCGATACTACGCGTCACTGGATTCCTCCAGCTACGTAATCCTCCCCTGAACAAACTAAAGCACACCTGGTCAGGCTGACACCTGCACTAGTCGCTCCCCAGCTGCCCCAGGGTAAGTAGCACCTTACCCCTTGCTTCTAGGGCCGGTACCCCCGATCATAAGTGTGAACAGGGACCGAACCTGAGCTGGTGATGACGTGAGCTGCTAGATGGCGGCTTGAACAAGGAATAATAGACCTTAATTAGGGGCGGAGAGTCGAGGATGGATCACACCTGGAATCTGTGGTGCAGTCTCCTTGACCCACCAGACCCCAACACATGACACCCCACCTAATACCACACCCTACCTCTACCCCCTAAAAACATTAATAAAAAAATCGTATGCTAATATGGGTTGGGAACCTGCTACATAACCGTAAAACCCAGCGTCTTTACCATGCACCACGGACTTGGTTTTCACTCTAAATATATGTGATGGAGCAGGTTCGCTCCGTACGTTTTCCTCTCTCCTCTCCCCCCTCTCTCTCTCCCCAGGTTTTCGTCCTCTACATGGATTTATTTGGAGCCGCCACCGCTGCTGCTGCACGACGGCTAGGGTCGCTCTGAGAGCCTGCCCTTTCCGATCTGCTCGCTCGTGCTCTGCCTACATGGTTCGTCTCCCCATTGCATTCTACCCTTCATCTCTCCCCTTTGCACGGTCTGTGTTGCGTTACGCAAGATTTTCTTTCAGCGCGACTGTTCTAAACACTGTATCATTTTTTTGTACATAGTATTGCATCTTTTCATTCATAGAATTGTTGACACGTTAGTGACGCATAAGATTTACGTAGCAGTAATAAGAAGAAAGACGTCATTTGTTCTTTAAAGCAATCGCGTATGACTCAGTCTTCGGGAACCAATGCGAAAATGCTAATTCGGTCGTGCATAGAAACAGGGGAAACATTGGGGGAGATTAAACGGATTTTGGCAGTTCTGGTCTGGAGATACGGAAGAGTCAGACGTGTTACTAGTCTGCGAGACTTGTTAACGGTTTTCCAACAGTTCAAGAAGCGCTGTTAATGTAGGATCATTGTTCAGAGGTCACTGGAAGGAGTTACTTCGCGTATAGACTTAACTCATTCAGAAAAATAGCGTTGTGGAAAGAAAGTGTCGATAAACGAAATAATAGCTGTCTCGTAGCGAATCCATCATCGACGGTTAGCCGTACGCTATACGTTCTACTATGAAGGCTGCATCCGTGTAGCTACATAGTAAGCTATTGTAGTGATTCATTACTAAGCCGGGAGAAGTTCACATGGTACAAATAAAGCTCACATTAAAAAAAAAAAGACCTAACAGCTCAGCCGTCAATAATAAACACAACACGGAAAATAAGCCTAAATGGACACGGAATATTTTAAATGGTTGGCTTCCGCTTCATGAAACTGCGTGGGTCACAGCCAGTCTACAATGTCAGCTTGTTGTGGGAACAGGCACTTGAGCAAAGTCACTTCAATGTCACGTGCTCTGTGCGTGCATCAGCCGGCTGGCTCTCTGACTACACGATGAGTAGAACAGGCTACGTACTACAGTACTTTCTTGTCGATTTTGGCGGGAAGTGTGGTTCTGGAGCGAAAATGTTCTAGTCATTTAAAATTACGTTGGGGTCAAGCTGATTTCTCACGCACACACACGCGTCTGTATTTGAAGCGAAACGGGGGCCGGGTTATAACCACACTAACCGTGGTCACCAAGAAGGAAAGGGCTTACCTCATCGCCCTTTGGTATGTAGACTACTTTCAACAAGTTAAATCTAATTTCTGCAGAATGAAATATGTAACATCATTAGTGTTTGATTTTAACGGGTTTCATTCTTACAAACTGAGGTAACACACACCAACTGGGGCACAGAAATTTAAGTGATGTAGTACAGATTTCGTACGAACTAACCGCACACGCCAAGCATACACAAAAACCGGGGACAAAAATGCCATGACATATGCAGTAACTGGGCGCAAAATATGCCACGTACACAGGAACTGGAGACACCTGTTTTTGTTGTATTCTTTACAGTAAAAGGGATGAAGGGTGCTATGTTGCGTATAAATAAGCAGTTATGTGTCACTTCGGCTCGAAGTCTGGCGTTTAAAGTACACCTTTTGATACATAAAAACACACTGCACTTTAGCAACACTGCTTGACTGAAAAAGAAATTCGGATATGATATACATAGGACAAAAAGGATAAGACTGGCTAAAATTATATAGTACTGCGTTGCCAAGGTAATTCTATATGTTTCTATTCACATCAAGATGTTGCACCCCCCCCCCCACAAAAAAAGAAAGAACGAGAGAGCGAGCGAGAGACCGAGCTAGAGAGAGAGAGAACAAGAGAAAAAATGATTCCAGAAGATCTGAAACCGAGAGGGAGGGGGCGATGGTGGAAAAAAGAGAGGAACGGAGGGGAACAGAAAAGACAAAAAAAGCGAACCAAAGAGAGTGAAAACAGAGAGGGAGAGAGAGAGAGAGAGAGGTATGGGAGACAATCCCAGTCCCAGCTAGCCAATTAGACATTGCCGATCTGCTGATCCCGTCAAAGTCATGTTTTCTTTCGTAATCAGTCCGAAGCCATTGCCCCTCGCCACCACTTAAAGAACCACCCATTTTTTTCCTCCCAGTCACGTGAACCACGAAAAGTTTGAACCACAAAAGGCTGGTCTGCTCATGCATATGTAATAGCAAAAGCGTTTAAAGATGGAAGACGCTGCCGGACTGGTGTCCTCTCAAGATCTGACACCGAAGAACGAAATTCTTCTTGATGTCCAGCAGAGACTATTTTGTAACTGACCTTTGTGCGTGTGGCTTAGCAGCACTTTCAAAAACAGGAATGATATGACGACTTATAAGTAAATCGTGGTTCTGACCACGTGATCCCAAGACAAGAATAGTATCCCCTTTTGCGTCAGCATCACTCGACGTCAGATGACATTCTTTGCGGCCATGTGTGTGTCTCCCTACAGGCCTCAATGGAGTCTGGTGTGCAGTCTGATTCAGGGATTTCCCGATATTAATCACTGCAATCCTAATGCTCAGCACTACACCAAAACGCCTTGTGTGTGTGTGTGTCCGTACCTTACTAAGTGTGTGTGTGTGTGTGCGCGCGTGCATGTGTGTGTACGTCTGTGTGTGTGTGTGGTTTTATTTATATATATATATATGTACAATTTATAGTTGTGAATGAAGAAAGTGGCCAGTCTTGTTTATGCATGAATTATTAGGAAAACACATGTGTTCAGTCGAGGGAAGGGCAGCCATGACCCAATTCATACAGGACGGGACTCAGACTGATTTCCATGGAAACTACCTTGTAGCTTACGATCAAAGCACTGGTGTAATCTACTGACAGATTCCGCACGTTTGGCAACTTCAGTTTGGCAACTTTGACGCCTGGTGCCTCACTGTCATACAAAATGCGCTACACGGCATACACAGCGAAAATGTCTATCGAATGAAAAGCTCGGCAAAGAAAGGGACTTCGCAGATTTTTTTCTTACACCACTGTACGTTGTCATGGCTACAGACCGCCTGGCTAGAATAGTTTACGCAAGGCCCATGTGCGTGACCATGGCTAAACCCTTCCAGCAGCCATCGGTTTAGCAAGTGTATGCACCGGGTGCGGCGCACAGACACTTGCAGCACGTTGGTTCAACGTCACGCGCTCTGTGCGTGCACCAGCCCGGGTGGCCGTCAGTGAATCTCTGATGGCTACAGAATGCCTAGAACAACCTTACTTGCTACGATACTTCCTGGTCGCTTTTGGCAGGAAATGTGCTCCCGTCGCTAGAAGGTTCTAGTGTATGAAGCTGTCGGGATCAAGTTGCTTCCCTTATAGGGGGACATGCCTGTTTCCAATAGCTACTGAATTATAATCAGGACTCGATCAGTGACCTTCCAGGTGAAATGTTCCTACTGTGACAGATGGCTTTATGAGGTTATTGCTGTATTAAAGAACACAGTACAATAAATATACCTAAAGTGTAGCTTTCGGATAGCCCCCGCGCGGATATTGCTTATTAATAAATCTAATTAGTGACAGATCAGAACTCCCTGATAGAAAAGTAGAGGGCTTACACCATAAATGTTAATAAAATATTTGAATTTGTATGCTTTCATGAATAGAAGTTTCGTATCCAGAAGCTACACTTTGGGCACACACACTTTAAGCATACGTGTAGGTGGGGGTTGGGTAGTTAACTTTAGGGTTTCTCTTCTGCAGGAGATTATAAAATGCCCCTCGTTACAGTTTTCTTTAACGACTACAATATCAATAAAGTTCTTGATGACAAGAGATCAAACTACACATCAATTAATTTTTTTCCAACACAAATATTGAATACACGTTCCGTAGCACATACATATCAATGAAGCCAGAAAGACACATTGGAAAGGTGATTGTCACGGCGGGCGGGTACCTTATCTTATTGGACTTCGACTTTCCAGAATTACTGGTCAATTTTTATGGTGATCTCGTAAAAATGTAGATTTAATTTAGCAATCGTCACCAAAACCTTTACTGCTTTAGGTCAGTGGTTTCTAAACCAAAGGGTGACGATGCTGTGAAATAATGTGAACAACTAGAGCAATCTTCCGAGGGAAAAAGATTCTCATACTTCGACACGCTCGCTCAGTCTCTCACAGGCAAAACACTACTAGTTCAAGAGCCCCCACCCTCGTAAAACACTCAACTGCAGCGAACTGTTATTCAGCATATATTTCAAACACTAACTGGCTCGACAACATCAAATATCTACAAAGTATTTACAAAGAATCACCGTGCTCGTGTCTAGGGTAACACGCTGCCTGATGACGTCATAACACGTGCAACAGACAAAGGAAATAATCAAATCAATGCAAGAGGGAAACCAAACTGCCAAACCGGCCTATGATCCCGCTCAATACACACGTACAACGAGTGACCGACAATAGAGCTACTATTCTTGTCACCACTACAACAACAACTTCTGCGATACACCATAACAAAGCTATCAAACTGAATCAATAAGTGACCACCAAAGAGCACCGACTCTTGTCGCTATTGAAACACTACTTTTCTGTAGAACAAAGATACGAGAAGCGACCGTTACAGAGCACCAACTCTGGTCACTACTATACCAACTGCTTTACTGCAATACACCAATGCGACACGTGACTGACCACAGAGCACCAACTCTGGTCCTATTTTACCGCAGTACACAGATACCAGAAGCGACCGTTACAGAGCACCAACTCTGGTCACTACCGTACCAACAGCTTACTGCAATACACCAATGCGACACGTGACTGACAACAGAGCACCAAATCTTGTCGCTACCGACACTACAGCTATTCAGCGACCCACAAAATAAGCTACGCCACTGCTTCAGCCACGCTACACTCAGTCCCGTCTACTGGCACACTTGCCCAATCACTAGCTATGAACTCTCCTGTCTCCGGCAGGATAAAAACACTTATCTTACAACAACGCGAGTCCCCGACTCTAAGATAAGTTTAAGGTAAGAGCAGACCTTACTCATAAGGCACGTCCACTGGTCTCTTTCCGTCTCAGTCCGTCGAGGCGGTCAGCAGATTACACTCGTAACTGCAAGATGTCACATGTCACCCTAGGCTATTACCTGTCACTCCTAGGTAAGCCTTTTAGCTCCTCCCTTTGTAAGCTAGCAGGGGAGAGATACGTCCTCACCAGGTTAATCGCTCCGCCCTTTCCGAACACTTAGGTAGGGGTAATGCTACGCCATTGGTTATGGAAGTCGCCATGCTCTCGCTAGTCTGGCTAGAACCGGTTTACTTGAGGGTGGTGTGTGAGAACGCTTACTACATAAGGAGGTAAAAATGTTAGATCGGGAGTGTGCTGTGGGTTCTGATTTGACTTGTGTGCTGTGGGTTCTGATTTGACTTGTGTGCTGTGGGTTCTGATTTGACTTGTGTGCTGTGGGTTCTGATTTGAACTGTGTGCTGCAGGAGACAGCAGTGGCGGCTACCTTTACCCAGAAAACAGTTCAGTACCTTCATCTGATTCGTCAGAAGACAGCGAAGTGGAAAATAACTGTTGATAATGTTAGCTTTGTCATATATATACATATAAGCACCGTTTGGGCGGAAAATATAGAAACGCTGCTGAACAAAGAAGTCGATATAAATAGATTTCTCTACTTCTGTTTCTCTCCTTGTCGGGGATTTTCTCTAAAGGCAATATTTGGGTTATTTTTGTCACTTTATTTGTATATATATATATATATTGTTTTCTGTAGTCACGTCCGACACAGCATACCATCACCACAAAAGAAGAAAAACTGTGATTTGGGATCGCTTGATATAAATGCCCCAATCACCACACTTTCTGCGTAGACGCACACTTTGTGTGTGTGTGTTTTTTTTTTTTGGGGGGGGGGGGACAGGCGAACTAATAATACTAAGGCTATACACTGGAAGAGCAACCAGACTGATAGCTACAGTGTGAAATGACAGTTTGGTAGAAAGTCCAGATGAAGTTTGTACAACGCTTTTAACTACAGGAAAGAATCCTTGAGCACTATTGGATTGGAACCGCAACTTTCCACAGGCTACTTCCGCAGCTATGCTTCAAATGTCATCCCCCAGAATTTTGTATACCACCCCATCCCACTCCCCGCCATCGTCTCCAAGAACATGATGCAATCTCCGAGATAATTGGAGCATTTCTCTCTGAAGAATATAGCCAGCCAATCGTGTTGCTCCGTACAAGAAAACAACGGACTGCTCTGGATGTAATTAAGACAACTTGTTCGTTCGACAGTGTTTAGCGTGAATAATATTACTCAGTTACCGGTATTATCTTTGTTAATAACAACTGGACGATTTTATTTTAGCAAAACTATTAAAGTACATATGCATTACGCATTTAAAACTTAATTTTTTAAATAGAAAATTATCAAAGAGAGAAAGACAATGTTACTGAATGCTGTAAAAAGTCGTCATTAAAATGCTGGTCAATATAAAGTGGATATATATATATATATGCGTGCGTGCGTGCGTGTGCGCGCACTTGTGTGTGTGTGTGTGCATGATGCAGCAGACTGGTTCGTTAGCCGGTATAAGAGTGTCGTACTCCAGGGGGTCCATAACAAAGTCTGCTACCAGTGTGTCTGCAATGTTCGACAAAAAGTTTTGACAGCGTTGTCCTGAGTTTAGAACTGCACACTGTTCCGGTTCTGCAATATTACGTTTAAACTCTGTAAACTCTTTTCTTGTAAAAAGAAAAGTGTTTTGACCAAAGTAGCGAATTTTGTTAAAATACTTCTTAGTAGAGAGCATTAGTGAATAGATGAATAGATGCCTACGTTTTTGAGTGTGTGTGTATGTGTGTACGTCTGCGTGCGTGATTAAGGTGTTATTTGTGTGGATATTAATCATTGAGTTTATTTATATCAATATACGTATATTCTGATCTCAGGTGAACTACGATTGACATGTGTTCTTTGACATTTTTTTCTGAATACCCCCTGATGGTAAAAGAATAAAGAAACTTGAAACTTGAAACTTGAAACTTGAAAAAAAAAGAAAGCGAAAGTGAATATGAAAGCGAAAGCCAACCTAAAATGAAAGCAGAAAGTGACTGAAAGCAAAAATGAAAACAAAAACCCAACAAACTTAAATTAAGTTTTGCAGAGCCACGTCAAGATTGAGTTAAATCTTTGGTGGTTTCCGACCTATGCTAACTGTGGAAAGTCTGCAGGTCCCATGGAAACAACAGACTATAGGTGCTGCTGTGTGCATGCATGCGTGAAGGCTCCTATGTCCTGCGTTACAAATTAACTACCACATTTATCAAAATTCCAAATTTACGAAGTAAAATCAGCTACACATACCGCAAAGTCTGAAAAAAGTTTTGTGAACAGAAAGGACTTATCGACTGCATAATAAATTCAAAAGTACAATACATGCACAGTGCACGCAAAATTTATAAATGTAGTAGATGATCAGAGACCTACGACAAGTCTAAAACAATATTTACTCCGAAGCATAAGTTGATATAGGAGCACCTGAAACCCAATCACAAGGCCGGAAATACAGGCATAGGAGACCTAATACAACGCGATACTGATGTGTAATCATGAAATAAAATTGTTGTCAGATATTACCCTAATACAGCAATCCTGTGACTGCTACACATTTGTATCTTTCGGGCCTCCAGCTAGAATGAAGCAAGATTAACTTACATGTGTATCTTTTTGACCTTTGGCTGGAATAGAACAAGATTAATATTTGAGCTTTGCCTCCTAATGACTTATACACACTTGTAGATAATTTATCCTTTCTTAGAGAAACAGGCTCTGTGAGCTAGTCTACTCGCCGTGATGTCTCCAAATAAAGCGTGTATAGTGCACAGAAATGCAGACAGACAAACAGAGAAACGAAAGGATGGATGGGATGCATCACGCATGCACGCACGCACAGATATTTAAATTTTGACGTACAAGCAGAGAGTTGACTTATATTTTTAATTAGTCCATGTGTCAATTAGAAAGTGCGTATTAGCTGTGACCTCTGGCTGTCTAGGTAACCCTGTTGATAACTTCCCTGTCTCTCCAGCCACACCCAGTAAATCCTCAGGAACAAACATATGGAGTAGGAAGCTCTTTCTCAAGCGCTGATTAATGACTTGTCCTTTTGGTATTTTGTGTAAATATGTGTCTTTATGATTTAAAACCTTCGCCACTTGAGCAAATTTTACATAATAATTCTCCTGAGATTCTCCTGAAGAACTCGCCATTTGACTGTCTTCAGAATGCGGTCACTTTTAAATGTGGGCTGGTACTTTTTCCCAGCATGCCCTCTTCTTTTGCATCCATTGTGCTGTTCACGTGCTACTTCTGATTATTTATACGGATTTTGTTTACTTTGTATCTGATTGTGTTGTCCTTGTGAGGGGGTAACACACAACTTTGTTTTTGCTAATTTTAGCTTCATCTAGCTCCTTATTTGTCGCTTTGTGTATTATTCCAGGTGGCAGCCACGTGTTACATTTCATGGGAAGACCCATTAACATGTCCTCGCGATGGTGTTTATATGGGGGCGATCTCCGAACGTGTACAGTGTTTAACTTTTAGATTCTTTACCGACGCTTTTTGCCTTGTTATTTTCGAGTGCAACTGCGTGGGTATACGATCCTTTGAGACTTGAAGAGCGGTGAGAGAGATTCAGATTTGACGTTTGGGTTCACTTTCTTGGAGGAGAGTGGAGAACAGAGAGTCAGCTCGGGGTATTTGTCTCTTCTCGTGTTTGTCCGCTTGTGGGTAGACGTAATCAATCCTGATCAACGTGATCAAATCAGAGCCTGACATCGATATCAAGGGGAATTTGGAAATAAGTACTTTAGTTTTCCTTCTTGAATAGAAAATCTTGATAGTCTGCATTTACAAAATATTAAACACAAAGTGGTGGACTAAGGGTTGGAGAGAGTGCTGGGGTAAACTAACCTCTGAACTAAAGGGGGGGAGGGATGCAAACCTTCGTGGCACGCACACTGACCTCGCTCACAGCCTTTA
>SMGT01012356.1:0-10366 GCA_004794575.1 Lanistes nyassanus
TTGGGTCATGGTAAGTATTGTTAAAGAAACACAAATTTAGATAAGAAATTTGCATATCTAACTGAAACTTGGGGAAGTACCTCTGGCTGTGGGCTGGCATCACTCACAACATGTGTTATACATGCATGTAGATGTGCATGTGCATGCATTTGAGAGAGAATGCATACATGTTTATAGATACCTACAGTCATATTCAGCCACCACATGCTTTAGTAATGGGCCTAGTATATTTCATATTTGTCGAGCTTTTTCCATCAAGGATACATATTTCTGTGATGACAAGCGATCAGGTACACACGACCATGCCAATATAATACCAGCATCATCCAAAGATGTACATGCACAGCAGCACGGTTTTAATGCTTATGATTCATGCGGTATTACTGCATGGCACATAGTTCATTATTTTTTCTTGTTAAAAAAGCACTAATTTGCCTAAAACGATTTGTTGATGCAGGTTGTTCAAGCTGCCAAGAATGACTACGAGGCTATGAATGCTCAATTGCTGGATGAACTGCCCCGTCTTTATGAGCTGTCCTTGACCTTAATACGCTGCTGTTCTGCTGCCCTTGTTAGAGCACAGAGAGATTTCCTGGATCATGCTTTAAAAGACAGTTGTATTCTTTTGGAGGTAACAAAAAATTCCAGTCACTTCATTGATATGATCTTGAGATAAGCAAACTCACCAAAATGCTATTGTGAAAGGTATCCAATCTATGGATTAACAAACAAAACAGATCATTACAAATATAAATCTGAGGATGAGGGATCCATTTCCAAGTGTCTAACAAGCACAAGGGAAGAAGTGGTATTGTTTCTTGACCTTAATCCAATGCTAGTTACAAAACACCTCCTCCAGCCCTCTCCAGACCAAGGCCCCACCAAAAAAAATTAGTATTTCTCTCAGATTATCCAAATCTATCTTGTCTTAGTTAAACAAATGGTCTGTAGAATAAGGTGAAATTGAGGAGGGACTAAAAAAGTGATAGGTATCATATCTTCAGATTCTCACATTGATGTGTTTGTGTGAATTTTGTTATGATAATGATGCCTTTTCATGTTGGTCACTCTTTTGTTCTAGCTTCCATCAATTCTGGGTGCAAGCCAGAATATAATGGAGAGCTTCAATGTGCGGCACGTAACAGCCTTTGACCACGTGTCTTCCCTTAGTTTTATTCCACGTGGTTTTAATCCCAAACTTGATGCTCTCAGATTTGACCGCAAGACCTCTGTTCGCCAGTCTGCTGACACAATTAGACCATCCCTGGTAAAGCGATTTGCTTAACCCTCAACAACTTTGTTGTACCAAGCAGCTTGCAGATGGTTGAGGTGCTACAAAGTATGTTGAATGGCAGAAAACATTTGCAAGCATGGCTTTGCTGTGAAAGCCCTTGTACCACCTCAGCTTCTTTAAAGCTGCTTTTAATGACATTCAGAATGTGACAGTTTACAAAGGTGGTTGTGAAAGTCTGCATGATTAGTGATTGGACTTGGGAATGAGGTTTTTGAATGGCATTTTTTAGATTGATCAACGAGAGAAGTAAAATTATTTCATTATCCAACCACCCTGGCAGTTTGATGCGTTCTCTTTCTCAGCCTGTGTTCAGCAAAAACAAGTTGAGTCTCTGCACTGTGCCTGTTCTGCCACTTCTTGCTGACCTGAGGGTTGCAGCTTTGCTTCGTCTGTCAGTTCTATTATGTCATACCTTCCTCTGCTGACTGTCAGTTCTATTATGTCACACCTTCCTCTGCTGACTGTCAGTTCTATTATGTCACACCTTCCTCTGCTGACTGTCAGTTCTATTATGTCATACCTTCCTCTGCTTACTGTCAGTTCTGTTATGTTGTACCTTCCGTCTGTTGTTTGGCCTTGAAAGCCATTTTACCTGTCATGCAGAAAAACACCCGTAAATGTTGTTTTCCAGTTTGTCTTTTTGCCATTTCAGCTGATTCAGTCTTCCAGCCAGACAGACAGCCAGCGAGCATATCTCCGACAGACATATGGGGAGGACAGGCTGTATCAGGTCACACAGACCACGCCTGCTTCTGATATTATGGACATGGCCGTCTCACAAGGAACACTTGTAGCTGTCATCAAAGACAGAGATCCTATGGGGGGTAGGCAGCGGTGGTTTGTTGATGATGGAGGTGAGTATTGAAATTTTTTCAGTTAACAGTTTTTGGCTGTGGGTTTTGCTTATGGCTTGACTTGATTGGAATGGCTAGGAAAAAATGAAGAAGCAAGAGATAAGAATTTTCTCAGACAAGACAGATTATAAACTTGCTGTGTTCTACACCTGTGTTAACTGTAATGTGTATGGGCTTACATATTATGTGTGTTACATGAATAAATGTGTCATAAAAATAACTGTTCTGTTTCAGTTAACAAAGGTTTTGTACAGTCGTCTGCCCTAAGCAAGCTACCACTATCTTTGTCTGGTAGCTCCTCTGATCTGACAGCAGATGACACATCTGATGCTACGTCAGTTTACTCATCCATAGAGGATACAGATACATCCTTCCTTAGTAGCCAGCAGCAGCTGTATCCTGATGTGACAGAGATGGAGTCTGGAAGTACAGTCGCGCTTTACTGCGATGCCTCTTTGCTAACCGAGGTGAGGTGCTGCTACAAATTTGCATCTTATGAACAGAGGGTCTTGTGTAGTGCAACCATTTTTAGTGTTTCTGGAAGTTTTAATATTATGATGAAAGAAAGGATTCATCACACTGGATTTACCAAACCTGCTGCACGCCAAACATAATTCCACAGTTTATCACTTACATCTAGCTGTTACTAACAAATTCCATTCACCTGGAAAATGTGCAGTTTTTACAAAACTTGGGTGACATATTTCATCGCCCCCAGTGATTCCAAGTTTCAGTGAAGTAAAATTTAGGCATCCGAGATGAATTGCTTCTTGTTACTTTTTCAAATAGGGCTAGAGTTTCTTGTTTGATGGTCCTTTTCATTACCTTTGGCACCCTATCAGTCATAGCAGTGTCGCTACATCTGCTATTCTCCTCCGAATTATTAGTGAAATAAAATACAGGAGAAGAGGAGTTAGGCTAACTTACGACAGACATGAGAAACCAAGAAGACCCCGATGCTGACTGATGAAGAGAGAAGAAAGCCTGGTTCTCACAAGGCTGCACTGTCTCATGTTGCAGCATTTCCGTGCAGAGTTCCCATTTACAGCTCGCAGTGAGAATGAAGTGTCCCTGGTCAGCGGCCAAGAGGTGCTAGTGCTTGAAAAACATGATATGACGGGCAATGCTGAGTGGTGGCTGGTGGATGCCCATGGTCGTCAGGGCTATGCGCCTGCTGCATACCTGCGCAAAGTTGTGTGAGCAGGTGCCAGAAACAGTCATCAGGGCTATGCGCCTGCTGCATACCTGCAGAAATTTGTGTGAGCAGGTGCCAGAAACAGTCATCAGGGTGGCAAATGTTTCAGAATGCCAGAGGTTTCTTGCACACTTCTTTATGTTCATGAGAGCCATGACATGACTCACCTGTGTGCATGTGTGTGTGTACATGCACATGTTTTTCGTGTTAATTTGTATGTGCCTTTGCCCAAACATGTATGTGGTTTCTCTGTGCATCAGTGGATGTGTAGTACAGCCTTTGGGGTAAATATTTGTTAAGAGAGCTTCACTAAAAACTGTTATCATCTTGTATATCACATTTACTCCTCATGGTTTGCTGTTCGTTAAAATATTTATGAAACTTGTGATATGATAAATGTTTCTTGGATCTACACCATTTGCATTCAGCATGTTTTCAACTTAAATCATTTATGCAAAATTTGTTATATCAATTAAAATTATTGAGTATATGTGTTTGTTGAACATGATTCAAATTATCATTATTGAGCCATGTTTGCCTTTAATGCATCTTGTTGTAGAAAGTTTGCATTAATCAGTGCTGGTCAGGGTTGTTGCTTTGAACTGTTACAAAATGCTGAAAAATTATGCATATAAAATATAATTTTGTTTGCCATCATTGGTTGATACTGTAGGGGATGGGGGACATCATGTAACTGAGTGAGTGAATAAGTCAGATATAATGCCAGCCAGGAAACCAATGGCTATCACAGCAGACAACTTGGAGTCGGATTTCCAAGTGTGATTTCAGCTTTGATACTTTTGAAAGGGGCTGCCCTTAGGCAATTCAAGATGAGGTGACTGGAGACTGGGCAGCAGCCCATGATAGGGCTTACAGAGTCTTCATGAACTAGGAACCCAACCCCTTATTCACGCTTGTCTTCTTTCCCGCTGAAGTGGAGTTGCTGTCTGTCGTCTGTTGGTATTTCCCCTGAAGTTTATCCAGCGTACCTCAGAGACCCTGAGTATAGTCCAGTGGTATCTTTTCATTTCATATGCAAATTCTTCACACTTTTCTTCTTCTCTTAGCATTCTTACAATCTATGTGCCAATGGTGATGTTGTTCCAGGCACAGATTCGTTTGAGTGGTCTGCCAGTCGCACACTTTATACGTCTGCCCTAGTGGGCGACAGAAAGCATGACCCCTGTTAACCCAGGTGACGACTGATCTAGCATGACTCGTTATCACAGTGAACCTTGGGCAGTTACGATTTTCTGTCAGAGTTTTCCTCCTTAACCATTATCTTTCCCAAGATAGCTCACAGGGCAGTGGGTAGTGGGCAAGTCATCTGGGAAAATAGATGCTCCTTCCCTCCATGAGTAGCCATTACCTTTCCCAAGATAAACCACATAGCATTGGCAGTGGGCAGTGGGCAAGTCATATGAGAAAATAAATGCTTCTTCCCTCCTTGAGTTCTCCCATTGCCTTGGGGCCAACTGTAGAAAAGATGCAGACTAAGGGAGAAAACGAACACTTCTGCAGCAGTAGAAATAATGGATTTCTTGAATATTCCTACCTTTTTGGTTGTTAATGATGTATGAGTATCAGTGAAAATTACAGAACACTTTGGTTTATTTCATCATGTTACAGTAATTGTAAATTAAACAAGAACATATCTTGACTTTCAAATGATCATTATTTCCTTTGACCTCCATCTGAACTTCATGCTTTTATTCTGTTTCATGTGTATTGTCTTCAGAAACCATGTAAACACATTGTCTGTCATTTCTTTTATTACTGAAAACTCTTTTGGAGTGGTTCCAGTCAGTGTTTTTGTTTTTCAGTATCATCCCTGAAATCATTATGTGTGTGTGTGTGTGTCTGTGTCTAATTTGGTTATGAAATGCATCGTGAGCATGCTCTTTGAAATCAGCACTTCAACACTTTAGACTTACCACCATGTTCAGGGTTTGGGGCTGGGGTGAGATTGTAATGGGAAAGTCTGGAACGTTTTTCCTCATTTTTTACATAACGGGCTTGATTAAGGTTGACAAATAGCTCACATAGAGAGAGGACACGTTTGTTTAGCATAGACCATTTTCAAATGAAAAAGAAAGTCTGCTCATCGTACAGCCACTTACCTGGTATGGATGTGCATCCATTTTATTGTTTTAATGTTTTCTACAAAATTCTAGATTTTTCAGTTGATGACAAACATTTTAAATTATGACCAAAATGTGTCTGTCTCCTAAATCGTTTTGTAGCACTCTCTGAGTAATATTTATTGTGAAGGATTTTTCCTGCTTGGTCCCACTCTTTTGTGTGGTTTGAGGTTTGTTTTCAGGTTCAAACCACAGGCCTCTTTTGGGGTGCAAGTGCTGTTGCACAGCTCTCCCTGTGTCTCCTGTGTCACTTGCAGCAGCTTCGTCTGTCTCTGCGTGTAACTGCACTTCACTAGTCATGGCTTTAGTGCACATTGTAGAATTTAATACAGAAAGGAAAAACAGAAATAAAATCAACCTCAAGGACAAGCTTATATAGCAAATTGGAACCTGAAAGTATGTAAAAACTTGGTTGTGAATCACTTATCTTGCTGCAGTTCATAAACTCAAAATCCCGTTAATCATCCTTGTAGAGGCTTGTCTCGTGGCATCTGTTGTCACAGGTGACAAAGTTTAAGTCCACCTTACAACTACTGCCGCTCCACACTGGATGGACCTGGATGTTGCCCAAATTCCTTAATTTATTTTTAGTGCTGGAATACGTTTGCCAGGTTTGCCAAGGAATTATGTTTTGCAGGTAGAGACTCTATTCTGTGCAAGTAGAAGCGACTTTTACCACCTTTTCATTCTTGTAGCAAAGCGTATGACGAAAATGTCAGCTTCTGCTTTTAGGTACTTTGAGGGGCACCAGGGCTGCTGATGTCCTCCCCTCCAGCTGTAGCTAAAAATCTTACTAATAATTTTTTTACTGTTCTTTTACTCTGGAGTTTAAAAAATTGAGCGAATACTCAAATGTCTTCTATCTTTATGTCCTTTTAAACATTTCTCAATTATCGTTGGCTGTCAACGTGTCAAGCTGTTGATGTGTTGTTGTATAGAGTGTATATAGTGATTTGTTTGTAAATGTTAACAGTAGGTGTGATTATCGGCTTCTTAAGGCACAGATAAAACTTGACCCACCTGTGGTCTTTATAGGGCCTTCTCAGTCGACTGGATTGTTTCAGCAACAAGCAGCCTGTTATTAGGTACTTATTTTTGTCCTTACTAATGGCAGTGGGAACAATACAGTGACCGACAAAATGGGAGAGCTATCTTTTCTTGAAGGTGGGAATTTATTGTATTGAGATATTTTTTCCCATCAGTGCCTGACAACTTCTGCACACCAGGTGTGGTAAGCATACGGTGATTTGAAGCTTAAGGAACAATCTGCTGACAGCTTTTGAACTACGATATGAAAAATCCAAATGACCTTCCTCTGCATGTTTGTGTATGTACAGTGATATAATTGGCTTTGAAGGTAAGAGATATGATTTTAAGCAAGAAAATGTCCCAGGTATTTACTGTGCAATACCACTAACTTACTGGCATACTTTTTTTTTAGTATTAATAATCTCTTGGTCACCATGCAGTCTAATTAAAAATGAATCAACTCAGGTAGTAATCATCTCCACGTGGAATGACATATAGTTAATGTTGACTTCTACCAATGCATTTTAAACTTTTTTGAATTAAATTGTCCTTGGGGTAAAGAAGTGCATGTGTTTGTGCTTTTTAAATACATACTTTATTGATAAATATATTTACATGTGTAAATGTTAGAAGTGTTAGTTGTCATGGAGGCAGTTTAAGAATGCTCAAGTCAAATGCATGACAGATGACAGAGTTCTTTCAAGTGGAAATGTAATTCATTGTGGTTGGCAAAAGCAGTGAACAAATTTCATTAAGGGTTGTGGTCTGCTGTTATATTTGTGCATTCTTACACAATAATACATTGATTTTAGGGTAAGGGGCAGCGATGGATAACATGAGTACACTATATATATGTATACACATGTATACACTTTTTATCTGTAAGTTGTAGTATGTACTCATCTCTCATGCAAGAAAAGCTTGCTGCATAATTATGTAGGGGTTTAATCTTCCCTCCCCTGCTTCCCGAAGACCTCCCTTCATACACCATTTTGGTGTTTCACAGTAGCTGGTTTGAAGATAGGCAAAAGACACACGCTCATCAAGAAATCAGCAGAAGCAGGAGTCATGACTTTCAACAAACCTGACAAGATTTCAGACAAATGAAAAGCTAAATCTGTGAAGAAACAAGATTTTTCTTCTTTTCTTTCATTTCATAATGCGTCAGTGTGCACTATTCATATAAAAAGGTCCATGAATGTCCTAGTGCCAGAAATAGTCCTGTGTGTATTTCAGCTAAAACAGACATTCTCAGCATATACAATGTATATCAGAGGTTTGTGCATGTAGGTGTCTGTCGTGCCAGACTGTGCTGGCTACAGTCCAGAGATTACCACTTATTGTGTTCTGGATTTGGTACTGTATTGCATCACTTGTGTGATCTTTTCCTCGTGTGGAAAGTTGGATTGTTGGATGCTGAGTTCTTTGTTCTGTCTCTGCAGCGCATTTTTAACCATATTTTAACAATGCCATTTTGAAGTGCTGTTCACAAAAATCAAGTTACATGTGGATCCTTCCACATAATTGTGAAATTATGTTCAAATTATTTGTAAGCCTGGTTGTCAGAGATTTGTGCTATCTTTGGTCATGAAAATTTGGCCTTTTTTCAGAGGGACCTTTTTCTTTCTTTTCTTTTCTTTTATTTAAATTTTGGCATTTTACAGCAGTTTATTTCTGCTGAAATTTTATTTGCTTCACAATAAAAGTTATCAGATATTGACTGTTCTTCATGCATTTTAGCAGGGTATGTGCTTGTCAGCTCTTCTTGGAACATTAATTGTGAGTCTTTGTGACTGCATTTTTTAAAATCTTTGTTTCCATGTTATTTTTGTAATAACAGTGTTAGGACATAGTTGTGGAAAAAATGTTCTTGCTTTTAGTGTTTCCATTCATTTGAAATGTCCCCCTCCCCCATGGGTTGTGTGGTCAAATTTTCTTTCAAGATATTTTTCAAGATATGATGAAGTAGCATGTATTGCTACTTATCAAGTGTGGATTTGCCCCCCCCCCCCCAACCCACTGCTTTTGGTTTTGAGCATTTTTATCATTTGATTTCCATCTATTTTGTCATTCCTTTTTTTAAAATTGTAAGAAAAAAATTAATAATAAAGCTAAGAGGCACCAAAATGTATAACATAAACTTCTTGCTAGAGTTTGTCACTTGGCTATTCTTTTGCAGTACACTTGAAGAAGGAAGCAGGCAGTAAAAATGAGAGTTTTATTCCTGAAAATTCTTTTCACTTAACAAATTGTTCAAAAGTAAATGGTTTTTTTTTTTGGCTGCTTCCTGCTTGTTTTGGGTTTTTGTTTTTTGGTAAACATTCCCCCTCCTGATAATAATAAAGATCAAGAAAGAACAACTAGTGTCAGTATAATCACATGGCACATTTTTTAAGCACTATGCATAGGGTTTCATAAAAATAGCTTATAAACTGTTATTCTTTCATTTTGTATTGATAAAATTGTGTGACTGTTGTGCATTTTCCAAATGTTTTGTCATATAAAGTGTCAAACTCTTTTCCCAGTCTCATGCAATTGTTTGGTTCTCTTTTGTATGTGATACACATGAATGTGCACACACACTTATTGTAGACACTCTTGTGCTTCCATGCCTTGTCTTGTACATACTTATACATGGCTATTTGTACAGGCATACAACATTACATGTATATTTGCTTTACATAGTTTTACTTTTGTGAGCTGTGATATATATTATTCTGCAATTGATTCATGGCTGGATTTGCTGAGTGAATTGGTTTTTCTTTCTAATACTTCGAAAATCAGTAAGCTGTTAACCAAAATTACCAGTAACTTTTTTATGGGTATGTTTGTCTTGAGTGATTTTCATAACATTTAATCGGAAAACATATTCTCATATAATAGGTCCCTTTTATGATGCTGTTATGCCATTAAACAGAATCAAAATTTTTGAATATTTATTTACAGTCTTGCTTGCATTATCAAATACTTCAGTGGGTAATGCTGCTAAATAGGTTGTTTTCAGATGAAGTCATTCGCTGCATCTTGTGCAGTAACAAGCAATTCAACTCATCATACTCTAGGTAGCCATGTATAATTGTATGTATCGGAAAGATTGACAAAGATGCTGTGCATTGACTCAACTGTCAGGTTTCAGAAGGGAGAAACATTTGGATAATATGTAAGAACGAACAGCAGTACTGTGGGTCATTTTTGCAACTTCATACATATTTCATTACCAGTACCTGGCTGTATGCAGCTACGGCCTGTAATATATATTCCAAACATGGGAAGGATTGAAGGTACCAATCTGTGTGTCATGTAACATTTGTGTTTCAGGCAAACAGATTATTTTCTGTTATATTGTTCCCCTGCTATAATACTGGTGGCCCTGTAATACCTTGCATTTGTAAGTGTAATATCTTGCATATGTGTAAGGTTGCAAAGTGTAATACCTTGCATTTGTAAGTGTAATATCTTGCATGTGTGTAAGATTGCAGTGTAATACCTTGCATTTGTAAGTGTAATATCTTGCATGTGTGTAAGGTTGCAAAGTGTGATACCTTGCATTTGTAAGAAAGTGTTGAGATGTGCTAATTTTCCATTTTCAGAAATTCCCAGAAATGTATATGAGTTACCCACAGTGTATTGTCATCTGGTTGTCTTGTGTACCTCAGCAGACTGATGATTTCAGTTTCTTCACTAGTTTCTTTAACAGACCTACCAATGTAGAGAATAAACTTCAGAAAAATAAAAGCTGATTACAGTTTGTTGGGCATTTTTATGTCAAGTCAGCAACTAAGACTTGTATCATGGTAAGCAGGTGTGAAGATTATGATGTGAGAGATAGGATCTGAACCCAAGCCCAAGATTC
>SMGT01012356.1:15901-29298 GCA_004794575.1 Lanistes nyassanus
CCCACCTTGCGATGGGCTGCCCCTCTATTTAACCTTTCTCACTCAGTCCCCTGGTCATTCTCCTGCTATGCAGCCTACGTGCCACTTCTACTGCAGATAAATCTTTTTCCTTTTCGTTTTTTCGTCGTTTTTGTGTCGTCCTGATGAAGGGGTAGTGCCCCGAAACATGTAGATTGTCTTCGTCTTTGTCCCCTTCTAGCTTGGTACAGTTCCCTTGTTTTACATTTAATCTGGGCTTATCCTCCAAGCGGCAGTCACTTGTTTTTCTTTTCTATTTTATTAAAATGAAAAGAATAAATCTGCTTCAGACGTGCTTTTCTTGAAAACTTCCTACTTGTAGTTGGACTGCTGTCCAAAGCCATGCCCACAGATTTCACACTTGTATGGACGCTCTCCTGTGTGCACTCTCTTGTGTTTAACCATGTCAGCTCTACGCAGGAATTCCTTGCCACATATGTCACATTCACACTGCATCTGTAAAACAAAATCACCCCAAAACTGATTCAATAACCATTATGGTTTTTCCATTAAAAAAAAGTATACATTGTACTTATCTAAGTAAACCCTAGTGAAAAACAAAGAAAACTTAACCAAGCAGAAACAGATAAGGACAAAGTCAATGTTTTGGGGCTTTGCCCCTTCTTCAGGAAAACAGATAACAAAACGAGTTACAAAACTGACGGATAATGAGAGACAATGCTCCAGCAAGGCCACCGACAGGAAATGTGGAGAATAGTGGACAGTGCGTGGGAAAAAGAATGTGCTATGCTGCCTATCAATGGTGAGGAAAAAGCCTAGTCAATAGAATCCTACAGGGGCTGAGGGAAGGGAGAGGGTAAGGGAAGAG
Organism: Lanistes nyassanus; assembly: GCA_004794575.1. Lineage (NCBI taxonomy): Eukaryota > Metazoa > Mollusca > Gastropoda > Architaenioglossa > Ampullariidae > Lanistes > Lanistes nyassanus. The sequence goes on from SMGT01012356.1 coordinate 16,749, forward strand.
AGGCAGTGTACCAAAACATTGACATTGTTCTCATCTATTTTTACTTGGTTAAGTTTTTTTGTTTTTCTCTTTATTTACCCCTAGCAGCAGTCACAGGTTTCTTTTCACTTAAGTAAAACCCTAGTCAACATGCTTCCAAAACCATATCACAGGCTGTTTGTTCTTTGTGCTAGATGTGATTATTCTGTAATTCAATATTACTATTTTTTTGTACCAATGTCAGCCCTGAGTGTCCTTTCTAAAATGCATTGTATCATTTGAAAATATGCAAAGCCAAGTGAGAGGGAAAAAAAATTCCCAGAGATCTACAGCACATCCTCACATCTCTTGAAAAAAAAATGGTTAGCTCAATGCAAACCTTTGTTCACAACCTGCATATGGAAATGAAGCAAAGTTTTCCAAGGTACTGGCAACCACTGACCCAAAACAGCATGTATACATCATATGCCATCAACCGCGGCATATTCTCCACTGGCTTCAGACTTACTTTCCGAAGATGTCTGTAGCGCATGTGGCGGTTAAGGTAGGCTTGAAGAGCAAAGCTCTCCCCACACTCCTCACACTGGTGCAGCTTCACAGATGTGTGAGTCTGCTCATGCATTAGTCTGTTGGCATTACGAGAAAAGCCCCGCTGGCAAATGGAGCACCTAAATGGAAGAGCATCAGGGTGGCTTCCTGCCATGTGTTCTTTCAATGCACCAATCCGATGAAACTTCTCAGGGCAGAACAGGCACTGCAGCTAAAATCAATATAGAATTATTGAATTAAAAAAAATGATTGGTGTTACCTCAACTGTATTCTAACCTGCATTGTACATAGTTTTACATTTAAAAAATGCACAATATAAACCAGTAATAAAGATTAACAAATCAAAGGGATATTCACATGACTGAATAAAAGCATGACGATTTGTAAAGGCCCCAATACTAGACTTGAGGTCAGATGATGACAGTCCAGTTTATAAATATAAATTTAGCAGGAGAAGTATCAAGACAGGTGTAAAGTACAACTACACAGTAAAGTCAAGGTATAGATCTGCCAGATCCACCACAAGCATAAAACATAGCCATTCCTCACTTGCCTATCCAGATGTGCACACACACACACACAAAACATGCAGATCACAATGTTCCCTTATTTACCTTGCCACTCAGGTGAGATTTCACGTGAGCCTTGAGGTAGACGTCAGATGAGAAAACTTTGCCACAGATTTCACAGACATGGTGAGGAGACATGCTGACTGCCCCTCCTCTGCCTCGCCCTCTGCCCCGGCCCCGGCCCCGGCCCCTTCCAGACAGGATGTTCTTGCACATGTTGGCATGAACACTGAGCTCAGCAGCAGATGTAAAACTTGCTTCACAGCAGATGCATCTGAAGGTGATTTTGTTGTCAGGGGAGGCATGCAGCCTGCTATGGTTTTCATACGCTGTACTGGATGAGAAGGATTTGCTGCACTTGTTACAAGAGTAGACCACACTAGGATGTTTATGGGCATTACTGATGTGCTTGCGCAGGTAAGCAGCGAATGGGAAGCCTTCGCCGCATTTACTGCAGACATGAAGACTGCCATCTGCTCTTCTGATTCCTGAGGTACCCGAGTTACCCTCACCTGCAAATTCCTCCATCAGACAATCTTCTTCCTCACCATCATCATTGGCACCATTATCTGCCTCTTCATCATCATCATGTTCCACTGCCAGGTGCAGCTCCAGCTCTTCTTCATCAGCCAGCTGTTCTCCACAAACATCACAAGAAAACTCCTCTTCGTCCTCCTCATCTACATGCTGTGCGACATGCTGGGCACGTTCGGCAACATTCACCACCTCTCCACACACTGTGCACATCCAATGTCCTGCTCCATCTTTTGATTCTACCTCCTTTCCAGCATCTTTTCCCGGTGAGGAGGGGACAATAGCGGGTGCTGCTTGCATGTGTGATGAATTAGATGGCGATGTTTGTTCAGGCAGATCGTGAACACCCTGTTTTGGAGAAGTCTGATTTTCAAATGAAGGCGCAAGAGTTATAGATGCTGTAGATAATCCAGCACTGGCCGAAGCAGTGGGGTAAGCTGCCTCGGCCAAAAGCAGCAGACTTGTTGGCGTGTCATCCTGTTGAATGGTGCTACTGGCCTTTGACAATTTTACTACAGTGCTACTTGTATGAAGGTCATGACCTTGCAGACTAGCAATCTCAGATCCTTCATCTGTCTGTACACTGGCTGCTGGTAAAGCTGTCTCAAAAGGGTGATCCACAAACTGCTGGTCAGAAACATTTAAACCTTCACTTCTTTCCAATTTAAGAGCTGCTGCTTCATCAAGTGAGCTTGTAATCACTGGAGGAAATGAACTGATGGCAGAGGAATTCTGGGAAGGAACATTCACAAGTACTTGATGAGTCTCAGTGCTCCTGCCTGGAGAAGTCACCATGGCCACTTTGGAACGAGCAGAACGGGGTAGCATGTTAGGATCAAGTATGAGCAGGCTTTTGGGAACAGCTTTGGGCATCTGGTCATTATCAGGTCTAACTGCTGACTCCCTGGGACCACGTGACCGTGGCGAAGGCTGCACCAAGCTGGCAATCATGTCCTGGTACTGCTGAGACCTGGCCCTCTTCCTCGTCTGAATGGGTTCGTACTTTGGCACAAATGCAGCTTTGGAACCAGTTTTCTTATTTTGTTCGGCTTTTCTAGTACCCGAGATTGGATCTCCTCCATCTTCAACTACTTGCACGATTCTTCTCTTGGAATTTTGCTGGATCTTATATGGTATTTTTTCATATGAAATCTCCAGGGCTTCAATCCCCTTTTCTGATTTAGTTCCTCCAGAATCTTCTGCGCACGAACGTCTTAAAGTCCCTGATATTTTAGCATTCTCCCCCTTTTCTCCCCTATCAGGACCTACCACTGTTTGTGCACTTGATATTGTCCTGCCATGCAGCAGTTTCTCACCCTCACATACGGGATTTTTGACAGTTGCTGCCAGTTTGGATGGTCCCACAGTATTTTCATCAGACTCTGCTGCAGCAAGTCTCTTTCGTGTTATTCTTGTTTCGCCCTTCACTGCACCAGAAACTTCTGCTGATGGAGTTTTGCATTGAGTCCCTGCAGTGATGAGTGATTTGCTGTGCGACAGTTGTGTGGCTGAAGGGATATGGTTTCCCTGGGAGACAACAGCGACCTGATTCTGCATTAATCTAGCTTTGCCTTTTGGTGTTGGCAGTTCCTGTTCAGAGCTTCTTTCGGCTCTTTTGGTAAGTGACAACATCTGTTCTTTATCAAGGTTTTCTGCAGCCATTAACTCAGATTTCTTGTATTGCACTCTTGTTGTCAGCTGTGTTGACGTGGCACCAAGCTGGCCTTCTTTCACAACTTCCGTAGACCCACTCAGCTCTTTATGGCCAGCAGATTCTTGGGAGATTCCTTCTACCACTACTATTTGTGGCAGGTTTCCTTCTGAAGAAGTGAATTCTAAAAGAGTTGTTTGCTGATCTCCTTTCTCAGAGTCCACATGATCATATTTCTGTGCTATTATAACTATCTCAGATGGTGCTTGGGTTGTATCTGTATCTGCCTGAATGGAGGAGGGTGAAGAAGATTTAGCATTCAGTTGATAATCTCCTGGAAGAAGAGCAGTCAAAATAGTCTGCTGATCATTTACCCCAGCCTGAGTCACAGCTGGCAAGTCAACAGCATCATGTGGCGTAATGATGATAATCTCTGAACCCTCACCCACTTCTGCCCCTAACAACTCAATCTGGTCCTTGGTCAAGGCTACAGACTCCACTCCTCTTCCATCTCTACAAGCATGGTCAGCAGGACTTTGATCCTGAAAGGACATCTCAGAAACTTGTACTGCTTCCTTTTCAGTTCTGCCATCTAACTGGAACTGATGGGTATTTGAATACCTTTGCAAAGACTGGCTAGAATGAAGCAGGTTACCGACATCAGAAACTGTCGACATGTATGGCTGTGCTGTGCTTTCAAGTACTGCAGTAGAAGATGGTTCTGCTGTCTGTGGAATGGTTGTCTCTTTCAAGAAAGCCGACTCAGGCATTACAGGGTGAGGCTGATGCCCAGCTTCTAGCCCATTCTCCACTTCCAGCAGAGCGTCTTTGGGCACAATCACATTTCGGGAATGACCAAACAAGTGCATTTTTAGGTCAGCTTCCCGAGTAAAGATCTTCTGACACTGAGGGCACTTCCCATCCGCATTGACAGTGTGCTCACCCAAATGGCTCAGCAGTTCTGACTGAATGACGAAGTATTTTTGACACAAACTGCATTCAAAAATTGTACGGCCTTTCACAAATTCTTGCTCTTCTAGGGCATCATTGTAACGTCGACCTGGGAAAATGTTCACCATGAGCCGGGAGCCATGGCTTGACTGATGTCTCTGCATGATGATGGGTTTCCCCGGGAACAACACAGAAGAGCTGAAGAAACTGTCACTACAAAATATACAAAAAGAAAAACCACAAAGAATTTCTAGATGGTACTGGAGAAATGGAAATTCTGTGCCCAGAAGCCTCTCATGCACACAGAATAACAAGCTTGTTCGTGCACCTATGTCCACGTTCCCTCTTATCACATAACCACTTAACCCCCAAAGTTTTTAAAAAAAATTCTTTAGAAGTTAAAAACAAATCGCTAACAAAAACATTGGTAATAATATTCAATGCCCATTCCATGAGAGCAACATTTAAATTGTTAAATGTGTTTTCTTTGAGGTAAGGCAAACCCTAAGGCAAACTAGCATTAAATTTAACTGAAAAGTGCTTTCCCTCTTGCACTGATGGGTGTTCAGGTCTCAAAACAAATGCTTGAGAAGGCAAAAATGCATGCATGCTTCTTTAATGGAACAGCTAATGAACAGTGAATAAAGCAATTTCTCCTTGAAAGGCTGGAACTGAAACCAAAGAACACTCATATACTACAGTTGCAGATTGTGCACATCATTTTCATAAAGTTACTGGTCCACAAGTACAGGTTTCTTGTGGTTGATGCTGCTGTGTTCACTTCTGATTGTTATAAGCATGCTTATTTACAGTTTACGCTGCTGCTGATCACAAAATGTGATAAATTAACAATCTGTGTGGGATAGCCTGCATCTTTCATTCCACTGTACTTTTGTATCACAGAATTGAGTATAACTGCCATTTCTGGTCCATTAGGGAGTGAAAGGAAGAACCTTTTTAGATCCCAGAGAAAAATTTGGGAAGAAAAGCAACAGAGTTCTTAGTAGACATGTCACAAGGGGAGTCAAACAGTGATGCTTGTTGACCCTGTCCTCTTCAGTATCATGATGGACCCTCTTCTGCCATCTCACTTCATCCACTGTGCGGTACAAATCAAAGTCCAGATGGCTGCGATGGGATTTGGGGACACCACCATACTTTGAGTTGGAACAGGGGGCGAGGCACAAGTCACGCTTACAGAGGGAATGTTATAAATTCTGATGGGTTTCTCTTTCCTGAAGTGTGAGTCTCTGGATAACGAAATGTTTTGAATCTTGAAGGCAAACCTGGGGGCAGCTGTGTGTGTGTGTGTGTTTTTTTTTGGCAAGATGTCTTCCTGGACCCCACCTTTCATGTCTCTGTATCCACCCCAATTTCCAAAGCTGATTCAGATTGCAAATCTTGCAAAATTTTCTGCATTTTCGTTGACTCTTCCTTTACCTTTACTGTGGTCTTATCAGTTTTGAGTTGATCTACTGTGAGTGTGACAGAACCATATAAATGCAATAATTTGGTTATCAGAGTATCAGCATCATTGTGGAGGAAGAGGGAAAAAATGTACGCTTAAACTGAGGTATTTTGTCTCTGAAGAACGGACAAACCATCCTTGACGGCACTGTCATTCGATAGAAAATGCACTTAGAATACACTTCTGACTTCGTAGTTGTTGGGCAAACACTACCTATTACCATGGAACAATTGGCAGGCATGGGAAGTTAGATCTAATATCTTCTATGTCACGAAGTCGTTAAATGTCAGTGTCGAAGCTTGCTGACCTGGTTTATCAATCATGGATAATCATAATCACATAATTCTTTGAGTGGCTATGCACGTTTATTTGCACGAAACTCATGTGCGAAGCTTATGCAAGAATTTTTTCTTTGCTCATCGCTAACTATACGCACTACTGCCGAATTAAACAATGAGTCTATCATAGACTCTATGTCATAACTCGTGGTTTGTGCTATACGTTTCAAGTTAAATTAATTCTCATATTGTATGTTACAACAGTTTACCCTTTAAGTTTAACGACAAACTCGATATTCAATCTGGGAAAACCTTTTAAATTTAAAAAATGTCTCTGAAATCAACATATCATGGGTGCAAACACCAACATTTCAAAGAAAATAAATATTGTGTGATACTTCACAAATCTTTTCGTAAAGCAATAAAAAACATGGGATTCTTTGAAATATTCCTAGCTGCGAAGCCGCGATCAACTCACAACTGCACGATCTGGGTTGAACTATTTAATGACCAAAAGAAATACGATAAAATGTAAACTTCTCTAGTAAATATGCTTAATTGAAAGTGATTTTAAAACTTCGAAATCACAGTTTTATTTAAAATCTCAGTATATTGTCCCATTCAGGACAATAAACTGTAATCATACCTAAATCAACTGCAAAATAAGCTTTAGCTGGCAGCCATTCTCCTGGAACTTCCGCTGTTTGGTTCAACTAAAAGTTCAAAATTGGGAAGGAGACGAAATGCTTCCCATTTTGAAAACCGTATTTTTTTTCCTATTGTTGGGTACTGAGTTTGAGGATGGTCCATGAACATCTAGAGTAAATACTATAACTAATAAAATTCCTCCTTTAAACTGCATTCGTGGTACATTTTGTGCTACCAGTTTTTTAAATGTATTTTCAAAAGTCCCCACTATGGAGCATATGGGAATATTTTCAAAACTAAGCCTTTTGAGAACAATCTTAAGAAGGTGACAGTAACGTGCTTTGTACATTTTATTATTTTGGCTACTTTTAGTGCGAAAATGAGATATAGTTGAAGATTCCTCATTTGCGCAACTCATTTCCACAGAGCAGATTTGATTTTAGTTGAAGGTTGGTTTCTAACAGTGGTCAGTAATATAATGTCACTACGTGACTACCCTACCAAAAGTACCATAAATTTAAACAGAAATTCCCAGTATGAAGTAGATAAGGGCCCGGTTTGGAATTGAATACGATGACTATTTGATTAAATACTTTCCCCTGATTTTTTGTAAATAGTTATATCTGACTGAGTAAAGTACTTGTCATTGAAATTTTTTATGCATATTTTTGTTATATTCAGCGTATAATAGGTTACTATTCTCTTTCGTACACTACACATGACTACTGTCGAGGATTAATTGAATTTGCACTTCGTTTAAATATCGTAATCAAGATCTCTAGTTAACTCACTGGAATCACTTCGAAATCTTCTTATATGCAGGCAACAGCGAGGGGTGGTTAGCAAAGTTGCAGCATTATTTTCAAGCATGAGCGGTGAGTCGCTACCAAAAAAGGCAAACATGGTGGTTAAGATAGGAACACACAACGGACAATTCCACTGTGACGAGGTGCTTGCCTGCTTCATGCTTAAACAGCTACCTCAGTACAAGGATGCAAAAATTGTTAGGTAAGCATTGTATTTATGAATCCTGAAGAAATGAACTGCTGTCACAACTTGTCGCCACTTGGGAGTTTACTCTTCCCTTAATGTGTCGTCCTTGCACTCACTTCACGCGACCGCCATTAAGGTGAAGATGTATTCATAGGTGGAAACTATTATCACTGTATTATTTACGATTTTTATATGCTTATCTCACAGCACACCGTGCCAAGAGCACCCCCATCCACCTAAATCTGTTCTCATAAAAAGGGGCGCCCCTCTCTGTTGTTCTGGAAGACGGATGTCAGAAAGCCCTCTTGGCTGCTCCTTGCTAGAACCAGTGCCTCTGGACACAGCTTACTGAGAGACGCAAGTGCTCTCCTTGGTGTCGCAACAGCCACCACTCTGTACCATGTTTCTCGGTCGACCTTCGACCTCTGAACTCACTCTCCTAGAGCTCAGTTGCAGGCAGACTTTCTTCAAGGCTGGATCTTTGCTTCTGCATAGACAGTTGTCTTTCTGCTGTCCCTGGATCTCCTCCTTTATGTTCTGCGGTTCCTCCTCTCACCCATTTAGCGTAGAGATTTCCCATAGCAGAGGAACCCATGCAAGTCACACACCAGTGCTGGGGGAACACCACATCCAACCCCACCCCACCCCCCAAAGAGTACCTTGCACTAGGCAACTGGTCTACTCAGGACACATGGTTCTGATACCAGACCTCACACAAGTCCAGCAGAACAGGACACACATGATTCTGCAGCAAAGGCTTAACAATGTCAGACTTCACCACAAGAAACGTCTCTTTAGAGCAAATGTCCAGTAAATGAATTGGCCAACAATACCTCTCGCAAGAGTCTTGGCAAAAGATACCTCTCGTAGGAGTCTTAGCAAAAGATATGCCAATCTCCAGCAGGTAGATTTTGGCAGAAGACACCTCTCCCAGATTTGGCAACAGATGTGCCAGTCTTCCACAGGCAGATTTGGCAAAAGATAACTTGGCGTTTTAAACCAGTTCTTTTATTCAAACCTTTCGTACATTCTTGCATTCACATACACGTGGTCATCGAGATAGTTCCCTGATGTGGGTACCTAGCTACTGCCTGCCCCCCTCCCCTGCCCTCTCTGGTGGTTCACAACTCCAATCTACAACATAGCCTTGGTAGTCGACAATACGTGTTAACAGTTTCCTTCTGATGCGTAATCTTCCCCTGCTTAGCTAACCCACACCTGGCCAGCCCTGACACCTCCTCTAGGGCTAGGGTCGCATTCCCAGCCATGCCCCCCCCCCCCACAGCATCAGTAACACCTTGCCCCTCGCTCTAGAGCCAGCACCCTGACTAGAGGTGTGACCAGGGACCCCCTGATACCTAACCTATGCTCACTTGACCTGATGGTTAAATGGCCAAGTGGTTATAGCATTGGCCTCCAAACGCACTGGTAAAGTACCCATGTCTAAAGCACCCTTCCGCCATTTTGCCCAGCTGTGAATGGGTACGCAACCCCATTGTTCAGGGAAGGTAGGGCACCAAAGGAGAGGAGATGGGCACTGTCTTCACGATGCAGGCCCACATAAAAGTGGGGGTCTTATATACCCACACTCCCCTATGACCTAACACTGGCTATGGAACATCCTTTGCTTTACCTTTTTTATTTCATCACAATCTACATTCGCCTCTCCTGTCTGTATAGGGCAGAAGATAAAATTGAGTGATTGTTGTGAAATGCTGTTCACAGAACCAGGGACTCCAAATTACTGGTTCAATGTGACATCGTAGTTGATGTAGGAGGAACATACAACCCCAAAAATCATCGTTACGATCATCATCAGCGGTATGCATTGTTTTCTTCACTGGAGTGTACTGTCTATATGAGTCTGTTTTGTGGTTTAATGATGTTATTTTTAGATATATATTTTTTCAGGACAAAGGTTTCATGCTGAATGTCATTTGTTTTCATTATAACAAAGCAGAAAATGTGCTGATTGTAAAATAAAAGTAAAAATAAATAAAAAAGCCATTTCAGAAAAGCCATCCAGTTCACCAGTATGCACAAAGGGCAGTGTTTCATTTTTAGCTTGTGCCATGCACCATCAGCATGTTTAAGTAGAAGACAGCACATTGTTTGCTGAATAAAAATGCAACAAGCAGTGCTTTTTTTCGGCTGTAAAACATTCACTTAGGCTTACCTGTTTAGCAACAGCTGCTCCATTGCTTCTGATCCTTGGAGCTAGTAGCTCATAGGCTGCTTCTCTGAAACTGAATACCGAGGAGAAAATCAAAAGTAATTAGAAGCCACTGCTTGGAACTGTTTGTTAACTGTTTGAAAAAGCAGCCCTCAAGTGCTTCGTGCATCAAGACTGTGGTGCCAAATCCATGCTGTCATATGGCACATCTCAAAATATGCAGCAGAGCGACCTCTGAGTTTGAGTTTTGTTTTGGTTTTCAAGCCTGCAGTAGAGCGTTGCTCAAGTGGGAAGTGGAAAAGCCATGGGTCACTGCATGCTGTCTTTGCACATCTTACCTTACCTCAGATGGTGATGTAGTACCACTTCATACCAGCATTCCATGCAACATGCAGTGCTATGCTGTCATGGCAACTGACGGTTTTCTGTCACATGGGATCAGTTTTCTATATAAAATCAGTAATCCATTTTAGTTACATGTACAGTAAATTTTCCTGCAGAAGATATGTTATCACTTCCAACTTAGAAAGTGCACCTTGAACATCTTTTGTGTTGCAGCTGATGAATGACATGAACATGGATGCAACCTTTGTGACCCAGACCTGAAATCTGGATTTTGAAAATAAATATGTCTGGAAATTCTGGTTTTGTAAAAGTTTCATTGTATTTGTATTTAGTATGTTTTCCCTGCTTTCTTATGTTTCTTTTTTTCGCAAAGAAACACCATCTAATTTCTCATAGCTTAGTGCATCCTGGAAACACACCTGTGTGCATCCTGTCCGGAGCAGGTTTTTGATTTTTTTTCTAGGTGGGACCTATGCATAAAGAAACTTCTCCTTTTTCCTCATTTCAGAGACTTCAAGGAGAGCATGAACAGCTTAGATCCACAAAAGAAGTGGACCACAAAGCTCAGCTCAGCCGGCCTGATATATGTTCACTTTGGCCGTGAGATTCTTGGACACTTGCTGGGTCTGTCTGTGGAAGATCCCACAAATGAAGTGATTTATGACAAGGTGTATGAGAACTTTATAGAGGAGATTGATGCAATTGACAATGGTATTGATCCTACAAACGAGGAACCGAGGTAACACTCTATATGTATGCTCTTAAATAGGAAAGAAAAACCTACTGCCTTTTTCTGAAATGTCAGCAGCAAAAAACAAACACCTGCCATATATATGATCACCATCATTTATCTTTACTTGTGGGATTTATTTTATTGCTACTGACACCCCTAGTGCAAACACCTGGAAATTTATGTTTCTTGTCACAATACTATACCATGACCCAAAGTGCTATATTCTCAATTTAGCGATCCCAAAACGCACCTTCCAAACAAAAACAACCCACATAGCAACCCTGGTAAGGCCCCTCCGCGCACAGCACAAGCCACCCGTGCGCACAGCTCACTGACAGGTCAAGCCGACTTTCTCAAGCGTTGTTGTGCTGGTCGGACGTGTCACCTTTGGTCTCCTACCTTCCTGCCTTCACTCTGACGTGGCTTTGGCCTGGCGGTCCCTGCGCCCTTTCGACGCTATCTGCACAAGTTGAACAAAGGAAAGTGCGCTTTGTGTTCTCTCCTTGTTACTCTGTCTGTACATAACTCTGCTTCGTTAGACAGTTGTTTGACTTAGTGTAGTCTGTTTCGTCTCAGCCGGCTAACAGTAACTACACAGGGAGTTTATTCCTCGCTGGGTTTTTTTCCCGGCATGTTTATCGTTACTCACTTGCATTTTGTTATACGGTCCTGTGACGCAAAGTGCTTTCGTCACTCCCCGTCGATTATGCTAGGTGTTTTGTTCGTTCACTTAGCCATGCAGCTATTACAGGATTTATCTCCTTCGCTGTTACGGGTCTGTGACTCAGCGTGCTTTCATCACTTCCCGACCATTGCGCTAGATGTTTTTACTATTCGCTTAGCCATGCTGCTTTACGTACATAGCTTACGTTTTCTGCTTGCTCTGTGGCGGGTACGTGACTCAGTAATTTCGTCACTCCCCACCTCTTGTGCTAAGTGTTTTGTTGTCACCTAGTGATGCAATGTGGGTTTTTTTCCACGCTTTGTTTTTATTTGGCGGGACCGTGACGTAGTGTTTTCGTCACTCCCCCTGTTTTTGTGCTAGGGGTTTTGTTTTTCACCTAGCTACACAGCGTGGATCCCTCCCTGCTTTCGGCTTGGACGAATTACCTGGCGGCTGTCTCCGTTGCTTTTTGCCTCGTTTGTCCGCCGAGATTGCTGCTTGGCCACCGCACACCTTGCCTTTTGCCGCTGTCATCTAGATACCGTCTCCGCATCTTGACTACAGCGTTTGGCTTTGTGGGATCTCTCCCTCCAGCATCAGTCTGGCAGTCGTCCCCTCCTTGGTCTCGTCCGCCGACGTTGCTGCTTCGCCACCGCACACCAGACTTTCGCCGCTGTCGTCTCGATGCCGTCTCCGACCTCTGGACAACAGCGTCTTGGCGTCAGTGTCACCAACTTCCGGGCGCCCGTGCTGGTGCTGGTTACTGGTGTGACTGCCCGCCGTGGTGGTTAGAGTAGTGCGGTGGCTACTCGCGCTGTTGGGGGGGACCTGCTCTGCGCTCCCAGAGCAAGCAGTGTCTCTCTTGCAGTGCTAAAAGAGTGATGTGGTGGCCACTCTTGCGGGACCCGCTGTGGAGGGGCTCCATCTGTTACCGCCGGGTTCAGTTGGTCGCCCCTGGTCTCGTGCTCTTGGGGTCGGAGTTGCCTCAGGCCTCCCCCCAGGGCAAAGGGGTCTT